>JAMZAV010000202.1:0-541910 GCA_024449915.1 Sweltsa coloradensis
CCAAACAAAACTCACAACACATAACCAAACCTGTGGTAGGGCCATGCAAGAAGTAAATTCTGCATGCATGTTGTCATCATCAGCAAGGTTACTTCACACACCATTTATACTGGGGCACACAGTCAGCACAAACAGTAAGGGGGCTTCCCTCCCAACTCTGGTGCTAGCTGATTTTTAGTGGCCACCATCCGCCTGATGAGTCCCAGAAGGACGAAACGCGTCGTGATTAAGGTACTAACATTTAATTGCTGAGTTTCATCACGTAATTTTTGCTACCTTCAGGCTGTTTAGTTTAAAACTGATTTACCAACGGGACATCGTGAACTAGTACAGTTAAATGTTAAAGGAGGACAGAACGATGAAGTTCTAAAGGTTATTACCAGAACACTATGTAATCTAAGTTTATACAAAAAACTATTTTACATATCTTATCATACGATTCACTATCTTCCTCGACGGATAATGATGACGATGCAGGAGTGATGCATTCATGATCATTCAAAAATTGCACTTTATCTGATCTTACAAAAATTTATTTTTTTTATTCAACAAATTTGAGAAAATTGGCCTGATGGGAAATTAAAAAAAGGCTTTAACTTTTTTCTTTTTTGTTCCACATAAATACTAGAGCATCATACCGCTCTTAAATAGTCCTTTATTGCATCGTGCCTTGAAACTGTGCACAAATATACACTCAAAAATGAAAAAATATGCATTCCAAAATCACACCTCTTCTTGTTATTCAGCATATTTGGACCGAACCACTTGCCCAAATTACAAAACAAAATATAGAGGATTTACAGAAAAGACTGTCGAGTCCGTCAATGATGGCCAGTATTTTTTCGGATCAAAATCCTTGAAGGTATGGGAGCATGAAAAAATAGCATGTTATTTCTGATATTGCATATTTTTCCAATATTAGCATTTGTAGCAATTAATTTTCTTCTTGTCACCAAGAACTAATGTGGGGAGTTAATTGTATTTTATGGGGAATGAATAATTATGCTTATAAGGAACATCGAGTTCAACGTAGTCACTTTAAACGTTAGAATAAATGTAAAACCAATTTCAATTTGTGATAGGTAACCTTATTTTCAGTAAATTAGCATTTTGGGAGCGTTTTAGAATTATACCGCTGATTGTAGCACAATACTAAAACGCTAAATTTCACCTAGTCTGGGCATAAGATAGTCCCTCATGCTATTCTTGAGCAGAATATTGCCAATGGGACCCTTGAAATACCAAGTTCAACTATTTTTTTCCGGTCAAGTCATCTGGCAGAGTAAAGCTGTGGGAACAAAAAAGTGGAGTAAATTAGTGGAGGGTAGGAGAAAGATGATAAGGAAGAAACACGGAGTCTGGCAAGCTTAGTATCTAGTTTTATGCCCTAGATAATGGTGGAAAACCACCACTCAACCGGACATAGTTGGAACCGAGTTAATATTACTAGGAAAACGCTCAGTTGGACGCGTTGATAAGCGAGCACGTGCTATGCAATTTGTTGATGGTCCAAATTTCAACCTGATCTGAATCTGGCAACCGCATCACGACCAAAAGCTCCAGTTCGTGCGATTTGTTGCCATGGTAATGTTACTTTTGTTAAAATGTAATTTCCATCTACACTACTTATCGGATCAAAATAAAATTAACATATTCGTGACCGGACGGACATTCTAAATGATTTGGCTACCTCAGATTTTGTCGCCGTTTAGTTTAAAAAAAAAAACTTTCGATTAACTTTAATGTAACTTTATAACTTTTTGAACGATTTTGCCACAAAACTAATGGCATTCAATCCAGATCGAAGCTTGCGGATGGTCCAAATTTCAACTCGATCCGAACCTCCGTTCGACCGCTATCATGAGCCAAAAAAGCTGCGCGACTTTCCGTTGCCATGGTAATGGTACTTTGTTATAATGTAATTTCCATCTACACTACTTATCGGATCAAAATAAAATTAACATATTCGTGACCGGACGGACATTCTAATGATTTGGCCACCTCAGATTTTGTCGCCATTTAGTTTGAAAAAAAACTTTCGATTAACTTTAATGTAACTTTTAAACTTTTTGAACGATTTTGCCACAAAACTAATGGCATTCAATCGAGAACGAAGCTTGCGGATGGTCCAAATTTCAACTCGATCCGAGCCTCCGTTCGAACGTTATGGCGAGACATACAAACAAACAAACAAAAACAAAAAAAAACAAAACAAAACCAGTGACTAGTCCGGCAGAGTCAAATGGAAATGCTCGCTTCGCTCGCTTTATTACTAGGAAACGCTCAGTTGGACGCGTTGATAAGCGAGCCCGTGCTATATATAGCTTTGCACCCACATTGCACATTTTTTTAAATTTTAAAATTTGCGACGTTTGCGTCACAGCCTGTTTACAACATAAGGTCTGAAAGTTATTATTCATATAAAACATGTTAAATAAATCAACTAAAAACGACATGTTCAACTCAACCGGGTCGTTGCTCTTTAATCTTAAATATGTTTCTGATTTGGTCATCATAAAACAACTTAAATGTAAGAGGTTGATAATGATTTTGCACAAGGAATAAATTTGAATTGATATTTTCAGACGTTCTTCAATGTAAATGATTTCATTTCCTAGCTTGAGGGTAATGTTACTGGAATGTTATCTTCTAGGATCACTTTCATATTAATAATCTGGAATTCAGCACCTGTCCGCTGTCCCTAGAAAAAACACCCGTACGGGTATTGTCCCAGTTTTTCTTTAAGGACTTTTCATATAATCTGTAAACGTTTGCTGTCCACAGGGCCATGTTTCCAACAATACCACAGGTCTGATAAAGTTTATTATTCATTATATAAACAGCTGTTAAAATAAATCACATAAAAACGACCATGGTTCAGCCAACGGGTTCGTTGGCTCTTTAAATCTTTAAATGATGTTTTCTGTATTTTGTGTCATCATATAACAATCTTAAATGTAAGAGGTTGGATATGATTTGATTTTGCACAAGGAATTAAATTTGAATTGATATTTTACATACGTTTCTTCAATTAAAATATTTCATTTCTCTATGTTGGAGGGTAATGTTACTGAATTGTTATATTCTAGACTTCTACTTTCCATATTAATAATCCAGGAATTCAGGCACCTTCAGGCTGTCCCTAGAAAAAACACCCGGTATGGGTAATTGTCCCAGTTTTTCTTTTAGGACGTTTTCATTATAATCAGTTAAACAAATCAAATGAAATCAAACCTATCTATCGATCAAATTTCTAAGTGCAAAACGGGGACCAGACCAGCCAGGGGGCGTGAAAAGTTAAGAACAATGAAAACGTCTTGGAGGACTGATGAATTTTGTTTTTTTCTTGCATGTAATAGGGAACTAGTTTGATAGGCGGGAAGGAAATTCGTTCTTAACTGTCTAAGACGCCCAAAAATTAGCATGTACAGAAATGAAACTTCCCGTACTTTTGACGCCCAAAAGAAATTGACGGGCAATAACATAAAAATGCATAATTTGTCAAGAAGACTAATGGCATTCTATTTGCTCTGACGCTTCCTAAATTCAAACTATTACATAAAAGGACATTTTGGGCTTCGCAAATGTACTCTGACTGAAGCGGCAACCTAAGCGAGACGCAGCATTTCGTGCTGTGCAGCTGTGGCACCTCGCATACCACGCGCCTGTTCCATGGTTGCTAAATGTACATTTCATAAAGATTGTTTGGACATAAGATATTTTTATTAGTTAATGATAATCTAGTACAACCCAGTGACCAAAAAGTGCCACAAAGCAATCGGTACCAAAATGTTAATGCTGACCACGCGACAATAGATTTTAAAAAATGCTTTCAGGCAGTGTTGGAACGGTTTGGCAACAGTGTGAAATGAGAGTTCACCTCGACTCAAAACAATTGTATTAGGTTGGTGCTAAGAGGGGTTCTCTTTATTCCACGCAAAGGGAAAGTCATAGTTCTTACCGTTTGAAATTATGCCTGTGGTGGGTTCTGCGCAATACGCTTACTGAACATTTAGCAGGGTTAATTCACAAATAACATGACAGGAGAGAACCACGACAACGGCCCACTGGTTCCTATGGGTTGTATTCAAGTTACCCAAAGAGGTAATAGTTTTCTAGTGCTTAAAACTCGTTTAACCCGCCCAACACTTAAAATTGAAAATTTTTCCGGTTGGGCTGTAACGCCCCCGACCCGCATGTTGCACGGGCTGTGAAAATTAGAGAACAAAAAACGTCTGGAGGATGAGAATTTGTTTTTTCTTGCAGTAATGGGTTTGTATTCTGTTACCAAAAAGGTATTTTCTAGTACTTAAAACTCGTTAAAACGTACCAAACACACCCTAAGAATTGAAAAATTTTCCGGGGCTATGCGCCCCGGACCCGCATGTTACCTGGGGGGCTGCCCCCCCAGACCCCACTTGCATGTGTTTATTTGTGAGGGTGGGTGGGTCCTGTAAGAGGGGGCTTGCTCCTGTTCGATTCAAGGGTTCAGCGCGCCACTGGTTCCACCGTTTTGGGCAAATGATCCTGTTTTGTGGTTTGTGCAAATTGAGAATCTATTTGATTTAGCAGGGATCTCGCAGGATTCAACAAAATTTAATCATGCAGCGAGCGCCCTCGAACAACGGTATGCCACGGCGGTACGCGACATCATCGTCAAGCCCCCAAGCGTAGGTAAATATGAGCTTCTTAAAACTGAGCTCATTCGTCGTGCAAACATTGTGGTTTGAACACTTGCCAACCCGTCCGTATACATGACATTTTGGCTTCATCACCACCTGACGACCTTGATGCACTCGCAGTGATCGCTGACAGAATACATGAGATGGCGCCCACCTCTCCTCGGGTAGCGATTGTCGACAGCTATCAAACACAGTTGGAGGAGTAATCACGACAAGTCGCAGCACTATCCAACAATCGCACTGCACAGCCATCTTACTCGTATCGATCAAATCGACGTTGCGATCCACCTTTGTCGAACTCACAAAACGCAATACAGCGAACACCAGTAGATGATGTGTGGTGATGATCAATGGTACCACCGGAAATATGGCGCCCAGGCAAGGTCGTGCCGAAAACCATGCAATTTTGATGCAAAAAACTACGCGGGCAGTCAGTAAATGCGGCAGACGACTGCCCAACCTCACGCTGTCTCTTTGTGGTAGATATTCCGACTCGACGTCAGTTCCTGGTCGACACCGGGTCTGATTTGTGTGTGTATCCGCGTAAGTTCATCAAGGGACCTCGCGAACGATCAACATATGAGCTTTTCGCGGCTAATGGATCACTCATAGCGACTTATGGAACCATCAACTTCAACCTCAACTTGGGACTCAAACCTGAGTTCGTCTGGCGTTTCGTCGTTGCCGACGTATCCAGACCAATCATCGGAGTTGACTTCTTATCGTTCTATGACCTACTTGTTGACGCCTGCAATCGAAGGTTAGTTGATAGTGCCTCATCACTTACCGTCGCTGGTAATTTGTCTACCGACGCTCAAGAACATGTCAAGGCAGTCAGTGGAGGGTCTCGATACCACGACATCTTGAATGAGTTTCCGGACATTACAAAGCCATCAGGTATTTTGCGTGACATTAAACACGGGACCATGCATCATATTCACACGACACCTGGACATCCAACATCTTGCAAGCCTCGACGTCTGGCACCTGACCGTCTGCAGATTGCCAAGACCGAATTTGATATGATGCTCAAAACAGGCATCGCAAGGCGTTCATCTAGCAGCTGGTCCGCTGCCCTTCACCTCGTTCCTAAGAAGGAAAATCAGTGGAGGCCATGCGGCGACTACAGACCTTTGAACGATAGGACAATTCCAGACAGGTATCCTGTTCCTCACGTACAAGATTTCGCTCAGTCGCTTGCTGGGAAGTCCGTGTTCTCGACCATAGATTTAGTCCGGGCTTACAACCAGATTCTAGTTGCTCCAAACGATATACCAAAGACTGACATAACGACTCCGTTTGGCCCATTTGAATTTCCTTATGAGTTTTGGCTTACGGAACGCCGCCCAAACATTTCGGGGAGGTTCATCGACGAAGCCATCCGAGACCTGGATTTCGTCTATGCCTACATCAATGAAATTCTTATCACTTTGACGTCACTGGAAGAACATGAGAAACACCTACGCCTACTCTTTGCTCGCTTATCAGAGTACGGTGTCCTGATAAACACTTCAAAATGCATTTTCGGTGTTTCCGAGGTGAATTTCCTTGGTCACACCGTCAACGCCAGTGGGACACGACCTCTCGAAGATAAGGTCAATGCTATCGTTTGTTTTCCACCACCCAGCAACATTAGGCAACTACGACAGTTTCTTGGAATGATAAATTTCTATCATCGATTCATACCATCTGATTTGATTCATACCATCCTGAAGCCGGGCTGGCTTCAGGCACTCCTCAACGACCTTCTTGTCGGTGCTGATGCTTCAGGTAAGATGCCCATCGTTTGGACGCCAGAGCTGTTGAACACGTTTGATAAGTGTAAGCATAGTCTCTCACAAGCAGTACTTCTTGCGCACCCTGACTAGAGCAGAGCTTGCAATCGTCGCTGATGCCTCTGACAGGTGCATTGGAGCTGCTCTTCACCAGAAAACGGGTTTAAGTTGGCAACCACTTGCATTTTTCTCGCGAAAGCTGAATACGGCGCAACGCAATTATGGTGCATACGATCGTGAGCTCCTCGCAGTCTACGAGGCAATCCGGTACTTCCGTCATATGGTGGAAGCCAGGACGTTTGCAATCTACACCGACCACAAGCCATTGATATTTGCGTTCAAGCAAAAGTCTGACAAGTGTTCCCCGCGGCAATTTCGTTACCTTGACTACATTGGGCAATTTTCAACAGATATTCGTCATGTTCCCGGTACGGAAAATGTCGTTGCCGATGCTCTGTCCAGGGTGGAAGCGATCTCGGCCTCAGTGAGTAATGAGACAATTGCCCAAGCCCAAGTGAACAATCCCGAACTCCAAGCGTTTCTCCACTCTGACACTGCACTCAAACTGAACCGTCGGAGCCTTGTTGACACAGACCTTACGATATACTGTGACACATCCACGCCAATAGACCGACCTTTCGTGCCAGTTACTCTCAGACGCCAGGTGTTTGACAGTCTTCATAGTCTGTCCTATCCCGGTGTTGCTGTCTCCGTCCGTCTTGTCTCGAGGACCTACGTCTGGCCTTCGATAAAGAAAGACTGTAAGGAGTGGGCAAGGGCCTGCATAGCGTGTCAGAGATCAAAGGTCACACGACACGTCTCGGCACCTGTTGAACATTTCAACGCTCCAGACGCTCGTTTTGACCATATCCACATCGATCTGGTGGGTCCTCTTCCTGAGTCATCGGGATTTCGTTACCTGCTTACATGCGTAGATCGATTTACTCGTTGGCCGGAAGCAATTCCTTTATCCGACATCACTGCGGATACAGTTGCCTCTGCCCTCATCACAGGCTGGATATCGCGTTTTGGGACGCTTCTTCGGATCACTACCAATCAAGGCCGGCAGTTTGAGTCAGCCCTTTTCAGGTCTCTAAACCACCTGTTAGGCACTACTCTCATCCGGACTACAGCGTACCACCCTGCCGACAATGGCATGGTAGAACGCCTCCATCGCCAGCTCAAGGCCGCACTCAAATGCCATGAAGAGGATCGCTGGACCGATAACTTGCCATGGGTCATGTTGGGTATTCGATCAGCATGGAAAGAGGATATAAAAGCTACATCTGCTGAGTTGGTGTACGGAACTACTCTCAGGCTTCCAGGAGAATATTTGTCGCCTCCGACGTTAACGCCCGACAGCACGTCAGAGTACGTCAGCCGACTCCGCCAACGACTCCAGATGCTACGACCGACACGCCCTACCCGACACGGGCAAAAAGATGTATTTGTGTTCAAGGACCTCGCGACATGTTCCCACGTTTTCGTGCGCCATGACGCTGTCCGCACTCCGCTTCAGCAACCGTATGACGAGCCATACGAAATCATAGCAAGACACGAGAAGTATTTCACTATTCTGCGTACAGGGAAAAGAGTTGTAGTATCCATAGATCGTTTGAAGCCTGCCTTCATTCTTGACAGCACAGCTCCTGATACCGCACAACCATCGACCAAACCGTTCACTCTAATCGACCGAACATCAAGCACTTCCCGGCTACCTATGATAGCACCTGCCTCCGTTGTCCACAACAATTTCCAATCAACATCCGCCAATCCGTCTCTGGTCGGGACTTATGCTGCCGTCACTGCTACCCCGCCACTAGTCACGACACGAGCAGGACGTCGCGTGTACGCACCAGCTCGCTTCGGCACATAGAGATTTATTTTGCATCGCTACGCTCGTTCACTGGAGGGGGGGTCCTGTAGTGACCTACTTTATCTACTAATTGTACAACCTGACATTTTACTTATCTAGAAGGCTGTGACTTCCAACCACCAGCCAATTCGAGAAAACAAGGAACACTAGCGCAGCCAAGTGGTCGAACCGCGAACTATTATTTCGGGGGTACTGATCGCGGAACATCATGCAAGAGGTAGGGGTTTCTTAAATGTATCCCGACCTAACACAAAGAAATAATGTTCGGTTCCACAGTGCTCATCAAAGAAAACATATAATATATAGGCTACTTTCATTTATTTCCGAATTATACAAAATGAGGAATGAGTGGAAAAGGGTGCTGTTAATAGCGAAACCAATCACTACAAACACATGTGTGTCTGCAGTCTGCACTTTCGTGGTCTCGAACAGCATTGTTCTGCTGAGTAATAGGCTTATACTACTGTCGAGTTATTTTTCTGGCAATTTTATATTATGCACATAACGTTTAAAGGTGGGGTAACATTAAAACGTTTACAATTTTTGCGGTAAAATAAACTTTTTGATTGACCTACTTGGTGTGTCTAGCCGGTGTCCTGAGTCCTGACACTGTCTAACTAGGAATATCCTACATAAAATTCAAATACGCCAATGTAAAATCATTATGACAGTTTTCTAAATATTTGGCCCAGTAGTCCTACTTGGTACCTACATCTATTTGTAATTTAGGCCTTCACTTTTTATAATAATTGGCCTGGGATGGACACTTTAATGGGCCTACGCGGCTACAAGTGTTAGTATTTAAATGGCTTTGCGCGGAGCTTTTACAGGCTGTGATTTTTTATTACCGAGTGTAAAATCAATCGTAAGGTCAGCCTTACGAATAATTATGCACTATTCGTCTCCTGTTGGTTGGGCGGACTTTTTTAATTTCTGAATTGTAGTAATAAAAACAATTACACCCACGGAAATGTTTCCGATTAACCAATCGAGGAATATAAGGTAATTTATCATATATGTAAAATCATGCTGGTTTATATTAATCAATTATCAATCAATAATCAATCAACACAGAATGTTGCAAACCTACAAAAGGTATAAAAATAGGTTTTGAAACACCCTGTAGTTCGAATTATTAGTAAACCAAGACAGTATATTATGCAACACTGTATGTTTGAAGAAAATTCAACCTACAATAACAAATACATGTCTCATAATAGTGATTGAGTATGCATTTTTTGCCATCCTTAGTAGTTCGCGCAGCGGTTTAAAGACCAGCAACCAACAGGACCTCTTATCTTAGATGAAATTTTTTTGCATAACACTGAATCGCGTATTGCACACTTTATACACAAACCTATTTTGGGAAGGTAGCAGAACTAGACAAGCCACGCATGCGCGCTGTACAAATACCAACTGTTGAAAAAAAAAAGTCGGTCTAAAAGACCACACGCGACTACTCTCGGGTTAATATGCGTTCAAACACAATGTTTTTAACGATAATATGTATTGCGCCTATGCTGTCTACTAGACTACCCCCGAACGAGCGGCCATATTGACGAACGCGCGCGCTATCTACATTCTCTTGTTTCCTCGAATTGTTATGTTAGATCATTGTTGATGAGAACAAATGAATGGGTAACTTTCTCATCTGCTGTTTTGGAAAGAAGATGTGTTTTTCTGTAGTTGTTCCAATGTGAATACTCAATAATGTAATCATTATGACTTCCACAGTATTATAAAGGGGGTTTTGTTAATAAGAAGTGCACGGAGCCTTTTGTCAGTTGATGTAAAGGCGCTTTATAAGCTATTCTCAAACCATTGCAATTTGCAATACATGTGGCAGTCTGCCAAAATAAATATATTCCTTTTTTGAAGTATAAAAAATATGCTACATATCCTAATTCCCCCTTCCTTCCTCCGACAAGCGCCTTGATCACCATATCTTTATTTGAAAATAAATTCATTTTTTACAGATGTAATAATTTTCAATTACACGGCACCTGAATATAGCACTAAACTGCATTTGTATGACCACAATAACAAACTCATGTCACCCACCTTCAAACGAACAACTGTCAACGGCAACTGACTGGACGAAAGAGAGATGGAAACCTGCAAGCAATAAACTGTGGCAAGCAAAATAGAATGACAGGTTTCAAAACCCGTACCGCGTACGCACGTGCTCCTAGTTGAGCTATTACAGATGTTTTAAATAAAAGAACCGACTTTGGGCTGGTCTTGGCAACTCGAAGAAAGCCATAAAACAATGTATATGCACACTCTTGAGAGCGCACCCCCTAGTGCATGTTATACTGGTACACGGATTCTTTGGTAATGAAGAATATACTTTGACCATGCCCCCAGTGGCAGCACTTACTGCAGAATGACTCCTGTGGAATATGTAATGCTCTGGCTCGACCAGATTGGCTTTCATAGTTTGCGCAGATATTTGGGTGTGTGCGTGCACCTATGCACATATAAGCCCTACACAAGCCGTCACTGCTCATCTCTTACTGTATTTGCTTGATCTGCAAGTTGACCCCTGGTTAAAATATATCATTCATTTCAATCAGATAAGTATGGTACGTAGATGTATTTATTATTTGTATGTGTAGGCCTACTCTTCCCATCTCTTTCAAGTCATTAACGTATTTTATTAAATTAATGCAATACAGTATTTTTAAATTAAAATATTAGGTAAGTAATAAGTACGTAGTAGGTATATGGTATAAAAATAATGTAATTTTTCGAAATTATGGTAGGCCTAATGCTAATTACTTAATCAACTAGTTACTAGTAGGGTTATCTACTTAATATATTTTGCAACAAATAATCATCTTGGGCTATGCACATTCCGTAAAATTTCATATAGAAATAATTTCATTGTCACTTGCACATGGATAGTAGGCTGGTCCTACTGCTACATACATACCTAATGCTACATGCTACAGCAATTAATTAGCAAATATTGGAAACCTTATGCTTTGAATTATTTCTCCTAACACTTTTAAATGAACAAAGTAATTTTACCAAGCTCGAAAATTGTTGGCATATCATCAGTCTTTTCACGACACATAGTCAGATGGCTTGAAGTGGTTCAATGCACTGATAGTCCATTCCCCCTCAACACCTTTCGTAAACTCCCTAATGAAACGATAGTTACATATGTGGATTTTTCGATTATATTCAGGCATAGTACCCATATTAAGAGGTGGTGTATTGCCTTGTTTTCTCATCTCGTCCAAGCCTTGAAGAACATGATAGCACATTGTTATCTCAACAAATCTCTTCTGATCACCTGCAATGGAAAACATTTCATTTTATAAATTAATTTTATGATGGTGGTATAGTATTTGTCATTGTTTTTTATTTATTTCCACAATACAGAAAGTAAAAACTGGTGTATGTCTATACAATTAATGATCAATTGACAATTAGTCCATAATTAATTTAGAAATCATTTTAGCAAATTTTGCTATAGGCCTAATGGTTTTAAGTCAGGTGAATGCCTATTGGTCAGTACCTATTAGGCCTATTGTAACTAAACTCATTAAAACTGCTAATTTACTAAAATCATCTTTTTACTCTGTTGCTTGCAGGGATGTAGGAACTTTTGTTGGTGGCAAAAAGGGGGGGGGGGGGGCGGAGAAGATAAAACAAATTTCTTTCACAAGCTTCAACACTGAACACACCCTAGTAGCCCCTACTGACTGCACTAAGTTTTTCGGTTGTTTTAGCCGTGGTGATGTATGGCGTGACTGGATGTCTCTGATGGTCATTTTTCATGAATAATATTAGCAATTAGTAGGGCTATTGTAAAAAAATATCGATCTTTGGTTGGTTATCGCTCACTCATTGATTGCGTCGGGGCCTACAGGGTTGGCTTAGTTGCTTTGGTTTAATGTCCCCCACTGAAAATCAGTTATGACTGAGTTGGTAGACTCTAAATAATTTTTTTTATTATTTAATTGGTTTTGTCTGTGGAGATTACCGGTTTGGCAAAGCGATAATATGATATTTGATTGTTTCACCCACCATCGTACTAGGCCTACATTTTATAAATTTATTGTTTACTGGACTGCATCATTTATTTTTTTAATTTTTTATAAAATCCTTCTACATTGCGGTCACTTATGTGCACATCACAATTTTCACAATTTTCATCACAATCACAAAAAAAATCAGTCCGATCCGATAAAGGTGGGATTTCAGTTGCGGATCGCGCGGCGTGGCGTGGATCTAGTTTTCAGCCAATCAGCGGGCTCCATTTCCGATCCGAGGATTCGGTGGATTCAGATCCATGACTTTGAAAATATTCAATATTTTGTCCGACGATATCCACGGTCCGCGGATGCAGCCAATAGGAATTCAGGAAATCTGATGTATAAGAAGTGAACAACATAACCTAAATCCATGACATTTGTCCCGAATGAAGTGATACTTCATACAGAAAGACTTTATTCAAAAGGAAATGTTATGATATATGTTTTAATTAATGCAAAGTAATTTAAAAATAGCTTTTCCCATGTAATAAGTTTTTGTGTGATTAAAATAAAAGGTATGAATATTTGGGAAATCCGCGGATGGCACCGCCATGGGTATCCACAGGTGAAATCGAAAAAAGTAAAAATCCACGCCTCGCTGTGCCACACACATCCACAATTGAAATCCCACCTTACCCCGTTCTGTGTTAAAAAAGTGCCTCTCCAACTTGGTCTAAAAAATTCCGGGTGGGTGGGTGGGGCTGGTGGATTCTGACAGAGAGGAATAAGAACCTACAGAGAAAACGGTACATCTTAGAACTATGAAACTAGGACCACACTTAGAGTTAGATGTACCCTAAACTCATGCACTTTTGCTTTCAAAACCAAAACCATTGAAACCATTTTAAACCATTTAAACCATTTAAATTCAAAACCATTAATAAATATCTAACACGTGGGCTCCATGCGCAAAATTTTGCATGGGGCTAGAAAAAAATATCAAGAGTTAATAATCCGTCGAGAGGCAAGCGATATTCCACCCCCAACACCCCCTAAATCATACCCTAAAATTGGAATAATTCATAGCTCTAACCCAAAATTGAATTTTTATTCAAATTAGTTATTAAAATTATGTTTTAATATGTTTCAACCCAATCGACCTATTCTCATTTCCTAAACCACATTTTTCAACCTCCGATCCCTTATAGTTTATATTATACCTTAATTTCCAGCATTCACAATAAAGGCACCTAATGAGTTATCCAGTCTTGGGGACGCTACTTTTAAAAAGTAGCATGCTTTCGCTAACGCTACATGCCCCAAAAAAGTAGCTTTTTCGCTACTTTTTTTTTCAGATGTAGCGGCGCTACATTCGCACTACACAAGAAATATAGCGCGCTACTTTTCCGCTACATGTTCGTGTTTAATCGGGGGGTGTAGAGATCTCAAATTATCCCGTTTTTAAAGCCTTTTGACGTCGTGCCGCGATGATTTTTAACTCCATTTATGTCAACTCGATTGTGATCTATTATCAAAAGCACATAGTTTCGGTTTCCATTGTGATAGAAGGCGTTCTTTCAACGTTTAGGCTAGCTTGGCCCTAGTCTTTTAAGAATTCTAGGCCTAATGGTCAACATTCATAGGTATTGCATTTCTTCTTTTCAATAACGTGTTTTTCGCGGAATCACTGCAGAAGAATGCGACAAACAACTCTAGCCAGGTTCGGAATAGGCCTACTGGTGCCGGACAATAGTGATATAGCCCGGAATGTCCAAAGGGAGGGGGGATATGACACTAATCACTTCATTTTAATGTGCAATTCAGACGATTGGCGTAATTATTGAGCGGCTTATGCACTGAATCAATAATTCGACTTCTAATTATTGTGGATACATCTTTGTTTACGACCCTGAAATAGCACTCAAGAAGCAAAAAAAAAAAAACACAATTTAATAATCACTGCAATATTTTTGGTAAAGTCAGCTCACACGATGTGACAGATCGGCGATCGCTTGCATCCTTCAGACGACGCAGAGAGAGAGAGAGAGCGAGAGCGAGGGAGATGGTGTGCAAGTGAGAAGAGATTACGGGCCGGTCTACAAGGCGAGCACATGACGTGGCGCGGCGGGCGTTACAAGTTGGTTTGCAGTGCCGACTTTTGACTTTACGTGGTACTGGGACTGGTGGCGCCAGAACTTAAAAAGTAGCACAAATATCACGCTAACGCTACAAAAATTGTAGCATGCTACCGCTACAATATGCCCCCTTAATAAAGTAGCGTGCTACTGGCTCCGCTACACGTAAAAGTAGCATGCTAGCCCTACATGTAGCGCGCTTCTCCCCAAGACTGGAGTTATTAGCATGAAATTTGGCATGATGGTACATAACAATATGAAAAATAATCTGCCGAGAGGCAAGCGATATTCCACCCCCAACACCCCCTAAATCATCCCCTAAAATTGGAATAGTTCATAGCCCTACCCCAAAATTGAATTTTTATTCAAATTAGTTATTAAAATTATGTTTTAATGTGTTAATTAACCCAATCGGCCTATTCTCATTTCCTAAATCACATCTTCAACCCCCAACCCTAGTAGTTTATACATATTATTTTTAACTTGATTTCCAGCATTCACCATGAAGGCACCTAATGAGTTATTAGCATGAAATTAGGTATGACCTTAGCCGTCCGGGCTATGCTCTCACCAACTGAGCTATGCAGCCACCAATTTAATTCTTACAAACATTTAGAAAGTGAATCAAACTCCGTCTAAGCTGTACATTTGAGCAATTTAGATGTAAAATTACATTTTGAAATTTTCCTCTTTCTTTGAATTTTCATTTACAAGTATTTCACGCCTTGATATGAAACAAACAGCAAAAAGATGTGATATCCCCCCAAATACAAAAATTTGTAAAAAAAAAACGGCAGCCAAGCTCTCCTTCAAAAGTCTTTGGCTGTGAATGTTGTGAGATAGAGAATTTGAGCCAATCTTTTCATTCTTCCTCCCTAGTTTTGCATTGAAAAGAAGTTAGATCATTTCGCCTGTTGACGAGCGCCAAGCCAACCGTTTTCGTGGTAAAAAAAGTAAAAATGTTAATCTCAAAATCATAAAAAAAATTACTTGGCCATTGAATTTGGTTCATTATGAGAACTTTAAAAAGTCAATTGCCAAGTAATTTTTTTATGATTTTGAGTTTAACATTTTTACTTTTTTTTACCACGAAAATGGTTGGCTTGGCGCTCGTCAACAGGCGAAAATGATCTTACTTCTTTTCAATGCGAAACTAGGGAGGAAGAATGAAAAGATTGACTGAAATTCTATATCTCACAACATTCACAGCCAAAGACTTTTGAAGGAGAGCTTGGCTGCCGTTTTTTTTTTTTTTTTTACAAATTTTTGTATTTGGGGGGGGGGGGGGGGTTCTACTTTTACATTTAGTCCTTGAGATAGAACTTATTTGATTACTCACTGTCATCATCACTAAACATCACTCCGATTTGGTAAGGAAAGGAAAAGTATATATCGTCTTGATTTATGTGAAGTTCTTCTCTTTGTTGTACAGAAAATGCTGCAATTCTCCGTTTCACTTCTTGGATTACATCAGGAGCAACAAGACCTCCTAATTTCTCATAGTCTCCTTTAGATAAACAGCCTGTGACAAGATCTATAGCCTGAAAAATATGCAACAATAAGTTACGAGTGGCATATAAGGCCTAGACTGTTTTTTTAAGACCATTGGCAGTATTTTCACATCCCACCATTTGTGAAAAATAAAAAAACAGGCCAGGGCCATAGGCTACTAAAAGCGTTGATGACTAAGTTGAAGGGACATACATATAAAACTTAGTGAGATCAATAATGGAATATCCTGGGGCAGTACGGGATCCTGAGTAACGCAGAGACAATAGGCATAGAGGCAGTACAAAAGAAAGCAACCAGAAGAGTAGGCCTAGGTACTGCAAAAAAGAAAAATGTGGAAAGAGGAGAGGAGGTGATAAATCAACTTGCTAGCTCACAACTTGCGAATGACTTTAAATTTTTACTATTGACTTTTTTTATGACAAGATATTGTCCCAAAATGCATTTTGGGCCATCAAACATAATGCAGGGTCGAAAAAAATTCCGGAAAAATTGTCAAGAAGCTGGGGCTTTACCCTAAACCCCAGCTACAATACACACCCTCGTTGGAAGTACAAATTACACAATGCGAGTAGACGACTTAATGGATTTGTGGAGAGGTGCGATAAAAAGGGAAGGGTAGTGAGGGTTTATGAATAGTGTACCTAGCGGGTATGGTAAAAGTCCTGGGGTGTTTCTATTTGTTTGTTTATTCTAAGAATAAACTTGAGGACAAGAGGAAGGACCGATTGAGCAAAATGTTCAGGCTGGATCACGACCGGGTAACAGGAGGGATGGGGCAAACTCGGTAGGGGCCCATCAAAAGCCGCATACTTAGCTAAGGAGTTTCATGGGTGGAAATTAAAGATTAGCAGAAATACAATATTGATAATATAGGTAGGTATATGATATAGTTGACGTCCGTGGTGGCGTATTCTGTTAGGGCGTAGGTCCCAGGAATACGACACCAAGGGGACGTGGGTTCGAGTCCCGCATAACTATAAGGCATGCGTTTTTAGAGCGAGATGCACAACCGTCACTCAACGCACACCGCCACCTACTTTATTAAACATTTTTACTTGCTTATGGAAAATAACATGGGGCTGTGTCACTTAGTGGACTCTTAGTAGCAGCAGTTTGTAAGTGACTGTTGTGCATCCGGCTATAAATCTTTGTCCTTCACTCTCATCAATCACCACTTATTGTCTCATAGTGATAAAGCATTATTAGAGACGTTAGGCGACAAAATTTCAGTAAATCGTTATGTTTGAGGGGCACACCAAATAGCATAGGCCTAATATTCTGTAGCCCTGTGTCCTAAACTTAATTTAAAAAAAAAGTTTCCTCCAACATTGCTTAAGTAAGACCATTTAAATCCTTGAAGGAGTATTATTAATAATTCTGAATAGTAGCACACTTTTCGACGCTAGGTATGCTCGACCTGTGTTTGAAGTAGAGTAGGGTCTACGGTACCAACCATACATCAACAAACTAAACAACAACAATGTTTTCCACCTTTCTGCCGCACCAGCTCTAGAAAAATTATTTTAAAAGCGCATCCAAAACTAGTTTTGTCAATTACGAGGTTTTCTAGCTCGTTTTCCAAACGTTGAAAATACGCGCTAAATTTATCAGGAAGTCGGTGGGCTAGTAGGCTATAGACCTATGGAAGTTTTACAGGAGTATTTCCTGACATCTGTTCTTGTTTCGTTTCGTTTTGTTTCCTTTTTTAAATTTGTTTATTTATTTATTTAACATCAATCCTATTCAGTTAAAAAACTGATTTACAAAGGAGTACAACTAAATAGTAAATCTAATTACCGGTACATAGCCTAGTTGCAGACACAACAATGAACTACCAGTTAAGTAAATATTTGAAATAATTGGATGAGCAAAGCGAAGACTTCAATTTCACTGAACCCCAAAAAATTTAGCTCGGGTGTTTATTTTTCTTTTTTTTCTGTCTGTTCGTTCGCACGATTCCGGGCAAACGGCATAAGCGATCTTGATGAAAATTGAAGGGGACCTTCGTTTTCTCTGAATTTAGACTTGCCACGTTTTTGGGTACAATCGAAGAAATATTTCTCACGAGCTGTGACGGACCGAACCTAACATGCAGACATTCTAGTGGGTTCAACTAGTGGGTACTCGGGGGAGTGGGTTCTTTGTCTGAGGAAGGGGTGACATTCATTAAAAAGTAGATAATTACCTTAAAGATAGACAGCTGTTTATTAACTCACCCGAGTGACGTGGAAGGCGGTACACAAGAAACACATAATACTAACAATGAATAATAATAAACTAATAAAATAAAAGTGATACTATAAAGTTATAAACAATGATTAACCAAAAAAAACGCGGAGGATGTGACGCACTGGCTGTAGAATGAGGGGAGGGGGTGTTGATCAGCGTCGGGGTTGAAAGTCGGCGTCGGATCTCGTCCACACAGCCAGGCAACCCTTCACTTTGATATAGATATTGACCACGTTCATACTCGGTGACAAAACCAATACTTGACACAAGCACACGTTCACTTCTCCCCTGTACTACAACTTTGTATCCACGAGCTCACCAGTCACCAGACACACATCCGCACTCAGCGATGGTCAAAAACACTCTCCCTCGTCTTCCACCACTGTTTTTCTGTCCTCCCTCAGGTCCGTTGGACCTCCTTCTTAGCCATTGGTTGGGTTTCAATATTCAAATGTTTTAACCAATAGCCAAGAAGCATAAAATTACAAATTTCCAGAAATCCGTTGGGCTTGGAGGGCCGTTGCGTTCTCAAGACGCAACCCCCCAAACCAACAAAAATCTAGACAGGAAATTGATACACTGCCGCCATGTGTCCACTCACTCTCTGCTAGCCTGTAACCGTCTCCAAAGCAATTAACTAAAAGAAACTATGTGAGGGGTGCAAAACAGGCCCTCACAGAATATTGTACTTTTTTTATTTATTTTTATTTTTAGTGCGATATTTTTGTGACATTTGGGCTGATTCTGACCAAACAGGTGGGGCTACAACGTTCATATTTCACATGGACATTAAAGTTATGGTGATGTAGTACCTTTTGAAAGAAAAAGTTGAAAAAGTTAGCCAGAATCCATAGAAATAAAGGTTTTAATATGAGTTTTTTGAGGTTTATAATAACAATTAACAAGTAACAATAGAAACTTGACAACAATCACCTACAATACGTTCAAAAAGCACTTGCAAAGGAAAAGTGGTCCTACGTAAACTAAAAACTTACAAAAAAGCTCATCCATCAACGCGGCGGGACTTAAGCGTTTTCCTAGTAATATTACAACAACATGCATTAAAACACAACAATTTTGGTACCACTTTTTCGTACCATAATTTTTTTAATTTAGAGTCTACCCACTCAGTCACATTACCTAGGCTAGCTAACTGATTTTCTGTGAGAGACATTCAATTTAAAGCAGACCAAGCCAACCCTGTAGGTGCCAACACCATCGACGAGCGAACAATGACCAACTAGAGACCAGCATATTTAAGTTACAGGAAACCTCGATCAATCAAGTTGGACACGATTCCACCCGTGGAGAGCGACAGAATCCTCCTTTGTAAATCAGTTTTTTAACAAAAGACGACAAAAATAAGACAGAAAATAGATGTTAAATAAATAAACAATGCTGATTTGGAACAATCTTAGAATTTATTATGTGCTTAGTTCATTCCTAAGCCAAGAACTGATGGATTCAAGTCCACACAGTGGCGGATACAAGGAGGGGGCGGTGGGGCGATCCCCCCTCCCAATGATTCTTTAAAAATAAAATAGATCATATTAGATCTATTAGTATATTTACTCAATATTTTATTATTTTATTGGTGCTAACAGCTTAGCCAATGGCATATATAACAATAGTAGGGGCCTATATATAAAAGGCCACCCTAGAAAGTATGAATAGGCCTAATCATGTAGGGCGGTAGGAGAGGAAGTGTAGTTGTGTGTGGAGTGAAGTGAAGTTGGATCGGGAATGTGATAGTGCACGCTAGGCCTACAGCAGGGCACGGCCTGTTGAGCTACAAACAAGGGCTGCATGGTGTGACATGTCGCCTTGCTCCCTGCCCTAAATAATTTTTTTATAATTAATTTGCAATAGTAATATGCAAATCAATTAGCCGTCGAGCTAATAATCATCCTCAATGATATTTTTATAATGAAGTAATAATGTTTCAGTTTGGTATAGTAGGCCTATGTGCCGTGGATTTGCCCTAAACAGGGGCAGAAGTTGTAGTGGGTTAAATTTAACATGGGCCATTGTCTGGCAAGGGAGCTGGCTCAGCGACGTTTTCGAGGAGACTTCGCCACCTCAGTTCATTGAACCCAGTCGTTCGATCTGATTTCGAGCGGGAGTTTCGTTTGCACCAATAAGGTGGGTGCATTCGAGGGCGATGTTGACAAGTGCGAATTGGGGGTGTTGCAACGCTGTGCACTTGTCCAGTTCAGAGTTTTCAGTGTAAAACTAGCGGCTGTGCTCCGTAGTGGAGATGACGCTAGCCCTGATTGGCGTAGGCGGCTAGATGCCGAGCGCTAGCCAATAGGGGATGGGCATTGTCCAGTAGTGCGACGAAACCTGTCGTTTGCGAGGTTTCGGGGAAGCAAGCCGACCTCGACGGGCAGGGCATCTCGCTCACTAAGGCTTGGCATCTGAATGTGAGTGGAAGTGGAATACCAGTAGTGCACGTTTCAGTCAATTCGTGTGGCACGTTCTTATAAAGTTATATGTTGCCAATCATGACAGGTAGGCCTAATAGTGGAGTTGAATAAGTATTGCCTATACAACAACATAATACACGCGATAGCGATTCTTACACACACACAAACACACACATATGATACAGAATTACTTGCACTTCCAAACGCTATGGGCTAACAGCAGTTTCTGTAATCATGCAAATGTCAGGATTGCCAGTGGTGAGGATCGATCGCGGACCTACCTGAACGTTGTAGCCCCACCCGTTTGGTCAGAATCGGCCCAAATGTCACGAAAATATCGCACTAAAAATCGAAAAAATTTGTAAAAGTATGATATTCATGAGAAATATTTCTTCGATTGTACCCAAAATCGTAGCAAATCTAAGTTCAGAGATTTTGAAGGTCCCCTGAAATTTTTATCAAGATCGCATATGCCGTTTGCCCGGTAGAGAACAACCAAACAGACAAAAATACAAAAAAAAAAAAAAAAAAACACCTGAGTTAATTTATTTGGGGGTTCAGTGAAATTGAAGTCTTCGCTTCGCTCATCCAATATATGAAAAATAATCCGCTGAGAGCCCTAAATCATCCCCAAAAATTGGAATAATTCATAGCCCTAACCCAATATTGAATTTTTATTCAAATTAGTTATTAAAATTATGTTTTAATGTGTTAATTAACCCAATCGGCCTATTCTCATTTCCTAAACCACATTTTTTCAACCCCCATCCCTAGTAGGTAGTTTATATTATTTTTAACTTAATTTCCAGCATTCACCATGAAGGCACCTAATGAGTTATCAGCATGAAATTAGGCATGACCTTAGCCGTCCGGGCTATGCTCTCACCAACTGAGCTATGCAGCCACCAATTTAATTCTTACAAAAATTTAGAAAGTGAATCAAACTCCGTCTAAGCCGTACATCCGAGCAATTTAGATGGAAAATTACATTTTGAAATTTCACTCTTTCTTTGAATTTTCATTTAGGCCTCCAAGTATTTTGTGCCTTGATATGAAACAAACAGCAAAAAGATGTGATATCCCCCCCAAATAGAAAAATTTGTAATAAAAAACGGCAGCCAAGCTCTCCTTCAAAAGTCTTTGGCTGTGAATGTTGTGAGATAGGCCTATAGAATTTGAGACAATCTTTTCATTCTTCCTCCCTAGTTTTGCATTGGAAAGAAGTAAGATCATTTCGCCTGTTGACGAGCGCCAAGCCAACCATTTTCGTGGTAAAAAAGTAAAAATGTAAACTCAAAATCATAAAAAAATTACTTAGGCCTAAAATAAATAAATAAATAAATAAATAAATAAATAAATAAATTGTATTTAGAGTCTACCCACTCAGTTATATAACTGATTTTCAGTGGGGGACAGTAAATCAAAGCGACCAAGCCAACCCTGTAGGCCCCGACGCAATCGAAGAGTGAATTTAAATAAATTTAAATAAATTTAAATAAATAAATAAAAATAAATAAATAAACGATAACCAACCAAAGATCGATATTTTTGTAATAGGAAATATGATATGTTGTTTATTGCCTTAGATAAATACATTACATTGTAGATATTTAATTAGACTTTTACATTTGAGCCTGTATAGGCTAATTATGATTGGATGAGCGTAGCGAGCGAAGCGAAGATTCCATTTCACAACACTGGAAAAAAAAATCCGGAATGTTTTTTTTTTTTCTTTTTCTTTCTTTTTTTTTTGTATTTTTGTGTGTCTGTTAACACGATTCCGGCTAAACCGATACTCCGATTGTGATGAAATTTTATGGAGGCCTTCGAAATCTCTGAACTTAGAACTGCCACGTTTTTGAGCGCAATCGGGAAATTTTTTCTCATAAAAAACGCAATTTTACGATTTTTTTCGAATTTTAAAACATTTTTTCGACTTATAACTCCTACATGCTTTATCCGATTGTAATGATTTTTTCACAGAACCTTTATTTTATGAATTAAGATATTCGTGTGAAATTTGAGCGTAATCGAAAAATTATTTCTCATGAAAATCGAAATTTTACGGTTTTTTTCATTTTTAAAACAATTCTTTGACTTATAACACCTAGGCCTACATGCTTTATCCTATTGTAATGATTTTTTCACAGAACCTTAATTTTATGAATTAATATATTTGTGTAAAATTTGAGCGCAATCGAATAACTATTTCTTATGAAAATTTCATTTTTACGATTTTTTTCTTTTTAAAAAATTACGATTAATTAAAAAAATAAAGTTAATTTTTTATTTAATTTCATTTATTTAAAAAAAATCTTCGACTAATTAATGATTTTTTCACAGAACAACAGTAAAAATCCGCGTAACACATGGCAACTTAGTGCACCAATTACGCTCATCCAACAACGCGGCGGGACTTAAGCGTTTTCCTAGTATTACATAATATTACAAAATAGCCTACTATAAATATGTACTATATTTTAACGTAGGCCTACATACAGGTACACATCTATTTACAGTACAATTTTTAAAGATATATTTAACATAATACTTACAGATATGAAGTTGATATAAAATTACTAAAGGATCCATTTTCATATCCAAGTCCTCAGAAAATTGATATTCATAACATTAGTTTTTTGTAATTGGACCAGTATTAGTTAGGGCTTATTTCACATTCACATACTACCGTACATACATATTCTTATACATAGGTCCATAGGTACCTCCAATGACAAAAAATTAATTAATTGAACAATTTTAGAACTGTAATGTATTTGCATTGTCCTTGCTATTGTTAGGCTTTCAGCCCCATTTTTCTTCAAAATAGATTTTAAAGGAGAAATATGCTTTGCTTAATAGGATGTTTTTCACTGTTTCTTTGAATTTGTTGATTGCAGTAATTTGTTACATTTTGTTAGGGAGTTTGTTAGGCCTATATAGTTTAGTTTTGAAATAGTTTAAGTTTACTTGAGATAGTTTGCTACTGTGTTGTTCTAAGTGAATGTAGTTTTCCTGTCGTGTATGGTGAGAATGTATTTTGTTATTTTTACTTAAATGTTGAATATTTTGTTTTACAATCACCACTGATAAATAATAATAATAGTAATAGGCCTAATATTTATAAGCTGTAGAGAGTAAGAATTTTAAGATTTTTGAATAAGGGTTGACAGTGTGTTCTTGGGTGTGATTTTAATATGGTTCTGATAGCGCGTTTTTGAATTTGAATTTTTTTTTTCATGATGGGTAGAGTGGCCCCAGAATTCAACCCCATATCTTAGATTACTTTCAAAAAGTGCAAAATATACTAATTTGGCTGTTTCTATATTGGTAGCATTCCTTATTAGCCTTATCGAGTAGCAGGCAGAACTTAGTTTTCCGGCTAGAAATATTGTATGTTTGTGCCACGTTGTGCCAATAATCAGTGGTATGGACAGTGCGAACACCCGCAAATCAACGCCAGAATCAACAAGGCCGATTCAGAACAACTCTGAATTTATTATGTGCTTCGTTGCTAGGATGGCTCTAAAATCACCGTTTACAAACTCCTAAGACAAGAACTGATAGACTTAAGTCTAAATCAGAAGTTAAAAAACTTCTGGCTTTGGCGGGAATCGAACCCTGCACCTTCTGCATTGGAAACAGATACGCTAACAACAAGACCAACGAGCCACACTTTTTTTTAAAGTTCTCGTAATGAACCAAATTCAATGGCCAAGTAATTTTTTATGATTTTGAGTTTAACATTTTTAGACGAGTGAGCGCAGCGAACGTAGTCTTTCCGAACGCTATACTCGATCGGGCCTTGGCCGTGAGCATTGTCCAATATGTCTGTCTGTCCGGGCTCATACGGCCGAATGGCCAAATAGATTGAGCTGAAATTTTAAACACATCCGTGACCAAGTAACTGAGAACTGCTAACAAAATGAGCACAATCCATTTCGATTTAAACCTACAAGAAATAATAAACTGAAAAATAGACTGCCGTAAAACGGGGTAACTTTGGACAGGGGTGTAACTTTGGACAGCAAATACAGCAGTTTCTAAAATTCAAATTTGTCGCTTGTTTTGGAGTCTAGGGGGCTGTGTTTTTTCAAGTGCATTCAAGAAGAACCAAGGCAGTGACCTACCATAAAATGTAAGTGGTAAATGTAGCTAGTCAACATTTAGGCCTAAGACCTTTTTTTAATTCCGTTTTTCATGAAAAATAGGGGTAGGCCTAGGTAAAATACAAATAAGGGGAAAACCTACTAATATTATTTTTTAACATAAAAAAAGATATTAACATAGTATCTTATGCAAACAATACTTATTTTTTACTCTGTGCAACAACTTTCAAATATCACCATTTTTATAGGTTATGTAGGCTAACTTTGGACTCTTGAATTTTATTTTTTTTAGTGGCCAAAATTTGGGCCAATCATGATTACCTTACAGTATAATATTCTTCTCAAGGTGACTCAACAGATGGTTACTGGTTAATTTTATATATATTTTAACCACTTTGGCAGCAGCTTAATTTATGCAATTTTTTATCCGTCCAAAGTTACCCCGTTTAAAATTTATTTAAGTAGGCCTACAATTTAAGAAAATATATTTTTTGTTTGTAAGATAGGTTATAATATGAAATGTCAAAATGTTGTGATGAATATTATTGTGTGAAATATTATTGTATGTATGTAGGCTAATGTAAATTGGCTACTTTGCCAGAAAAAATAAACTGAAACTGAATTTACCTGGCTGTGAAATGCCGTGCTCATGCAAGGTCTATCGAATGTTGAACGTCAAGGTACCCCCAAATTCTGCTCGTAGATTGAGTAAACCTTGCAATATTTTCACGTATTTTGTACTGGCTATGATTTCCATAGTATTGTCACAGATGATGGACTACACTGCGTTATGATGCATTTCAAAACATGTTTAATAGTCCTAATTTTTAAAATACAATCCAGAAATTACAAAAAAAAATTCGACAAGGGGATTGAACCCACGTCTCCCACATTTCGGCTATAAGGACGCCTTGGCCAACTAGACTAGGGAAACGCCAAAGTCATTGTTAGACGAGTGAGCGAGTCATGTGTTGAGTACCCGGCAACATTTGCATATTTAGGTAAGTTTGATAATTATATTCGTATAAATAATAGGGTTTTAAAGTTTAGTTGGTGTAAGGGCGCGTCAACTGTAAGGCCATAATGCGCCACTCGAGAGTCTAGCCTATGATAGGCCTAGGCTAGGGAGGCCGAAGGTAGGGGAAAAAAGTAATGTTACCGGGTAGGTACTCAACACATGGCTTACTCACTCGTCGTCTAACAACGACTTTGGCGTTTCCCTAGTTACTTTTTTTTACCACGAAAATGGTTGGCTTGGCGCTCGTCAACAGGCGAAATGATCTTACTTCTTTTCAATGCGAAACTAGGGAAAGAATGAAAAGATTAGGCCCTAGCTCAAATTCTATAGGGCCTAGGGCCTATCTCACAATATTCACAGCCAAAGACTTTTGAAGGAGAGCTTGGCTGCCGTTTTTTTTTTTTTTACAAATTTTTGTATTTGGGGTGTTTTATCTAGACTAAAGGCCGATGCTCAATTGCCCGATAACGACAACGAGAACGACAACGAGAACGGGAAGAAAGTTGAATCACACGTTAACTTACAACACGATGCACAATAAAGCTTCCCGTTGCCGGTCGTTCCCGTATCCCGGCAACGACAACGGGAACATCAACTTTTCGTAACGTTCCCGTTCCGTACGTTACCGGAACCAATCGGAATCAAGATGTGCACGTCCTAAAACTATTTTATCAACTGATTGATGGTTTATACGCGAGTAATATGCGAAATAAATTGAATAAACATGAGCGGAATAACAAAACAACAAAATATAATTAACACACTTATTATTTGATTTGTTCCCGTTGGCTTGCTTCACGGGCTATTGTGCATCGAAGCCCTTAACGTTAGCGTCTTCCCGTTCTCGTTCTCGTTCCCGTTCTCGTTCCCGGGCAATTGTGCATCGGCCTTTAGGGCTCACCTGCTTTGAACCAACAATGAAATCTGGTATGTTGAATTCTTGATCAAAGTATGGTCGTATGATGAGATTTGCAAGGATCCAATTCCTGACAGATTTTATAAGACTTGGCCAAGTTATTTCTGGAATATCCATCAAATGCATTGCAACTTTCTTGTGAGGTCCCACATCGTCAGAGTAGCTTCGCAAATTGAAGTTAACATTAGAACATTTACAAGTTCTTGAATGTCGGCCCGGGTTACCCATAGAGTGACAGGTGCCATTGTTGAATAATAATTGTGAAGACGTGTGTCCCGTTTTATTTCGATTCCTAAAGCCAGAAAAACTCCACAGTTCTAGATTATTGCAAAATTCTCTTGTACGCCAAGGAATGCGTAGGGCCAAATTTCTTTGCTCTTGATAAATATTGTGTTTTATGTCAGGACGGCAAGTAGGGCAATGACTCAGGTCACGGACATCCGTTACCCAACTGGCCGCGAAAATATTTCACGGACTTCGCTATTTTAAATCTAAAGTACCTATAAAACCTTTAACGTCGCTATTTTAAATCTAAAGTACCTACAAAACCTTTAACGTCGCTATTTTAAATCTAAAGTTGTGTAAATATCATTCATTCTACAATCTACCTCCACGTTTTTCACAATAACACACAAGTCGAAAAAGTGTAAAGGCGCATGCGCGCAAGTCCGGATGTCCGTGACCTGAGCCACTGCCGGCAAGTAGCCCTACGCCTCCTAGCTTCATCATCAGCTGTCAAGTAAGTATCTTTAACATAACTTTGAATCGAACTACATTTATGAATTGATAATGTGTGAGCTGTTACATCCGTATTGTATAATGATATTTTGTTGTTTTCAAGAGTAACTGTGTAATGCATACGCGTTTCTAAACCTATTTTTACCCATTGATAACCAAGAAGTTTTCTTTTGCACATGGACGCTGCCATCTTGCGCTTTTCCGGCCTTGATGAACGATAGTCGAAAACTATTCGATTGGTCACGAATCGATAGTCGACCGAGAGTCGATGCAGTCGACCCATGAGTTCACTATTTCCACAATGATATCTGTAAATTTATTTTAAACCACTATTTACACCATCATCCACAAGCCTTTTAGAATGTTTTTTTTCGATTCTACCACAGTGGGAAAGTGTCAAAACCGATGTGTTAACCTACAATTTAAAAACTTTAGGACAGTCTTTACCAAGATTGTCAACGATGCTCTGCATTGCCAATTAGTTCGTGCAAATATTTCTTATTAGTGTAGGATACACAAAAATTGTGGAAATAGGCAATTTGTTTGTCAATACGTTTCTATTGGCTAGTTTTGTGGCAGTGGAAGTCAAAACTCAAGCAGCCATCATGGCGAACCCACGAAAGTTTAGCGAAAAGATCGCATTACACAATCAAAAACAAGCAGAAGAGACTGCTGCATTCGAACAAATCATGCGAGAGGTGTCTGATGCCACAAGTAAAGTAAGTTATATATTCAGAAGTCGCCATCTCCTGTAACTTCGTTTTGTATAATGTTATACTTAACATAAACAACCAGCATAGGCCTAGCCTAAGGCTAGCCCTAAGCTAGCTAGGGCCTAGCTAGGCTAGGCTAGGCTAGCCTAGGACCTATGGCCCTCTACTAAGCTAGGGCTAGAGTTTAATCTGGCTTAGGGAAGGGGCCTAAGCCAAAAGCTTAGTCCACAACCTTGGATCGGTGGGGCTGAGGATATAAATTAGTCATTGGCCTAGGCCTAGTTAGGGCCATACCTAAGCCAGTTATAGCTTGTCAGTTGCCACCAACACACATAGGCTATGCCTACCCTAGGCCTAGGCCAGAGTCCCTAACAATTAATGACTAGGCTAGGCCTATAAGTTTCAATATGCTAGGCCTAGGCCTAGCTAGCCCTAGCCATGCTCCTAGACCCTAGGCGTAAGCCAGGGGCCTATGTATGATTTGTTGGTTTGTAGTGTTTAATCATAAGGTCAGCCGTACAAATAAATGTGCACTAATCAAAAGGCCAGGTAAAACTACAGTATAGGGTACCCCGCTTCGCGCGCAAATTTTTCAACGAATACTGCCAACCGCGTAACAACAAGTATCCCCAACCAACTTTTTACTGATGAAAAACACTGAAAAATACTGCACCTACAACACCTTTAACGTCGCTATTTTAAATATAAAGGAGTTTCAACGCTAAATAAAGGTTAAAATACTGCACCTACAACACCTTTAACGTCGCTATTTTAAATATAAAGGAGTTTCAACGCCGTAGTTACTATCGCATTGTGTAAGTTGGCTGCAGTGGTGATGCGCGCGCACGTCGGTTTGAACCGGGGTACCTTATACTGTAGTAGGCCTATTACCAAAGGCCATCGTCTATAGGCCTACTAGCGCCTACCTACCTTTCATGTGTGTAAACAAGTGACACCCACAGAGCGGCGTGGTAGGCTTGGCGGAACTCTTTCGGTTGGTATGGACAGTTTTTGATTAGTAGATAGGCCTACTTTAGATTTACTTTAGATTCAAAATAGCGATGTTGAAGGTTTTGTAGGTACAAAAGATTTAAAATAGCGACGTTAAAGGTTTTGTAGGTAGGCCTACACATAAAAAAAAACTGTCCATACCAACCGAAAGAGTAGGTACCGGCTACGCTAGTAGCGGGTTTGATATTAGTACGAGAGATTGTTGGTTCAAATCTCCAATTGGGTAGGCCCTAGGTAGTTTTTTCCCCCATTCAAGAGTCAAGACTTAGGCCTATACTTTGTATTGTTTTTGTTTCGGATTTCATTACATTCGGTGTCGTCGAGCGGCAGGCGGCACACACAATTTTACGTCAATATCAGCAAAAGAAAACTGAATAATGAATCCTCGCATGGTCAACATACCCGTGTGTGAGGGCTATTTGCTAAATAGGCCTACAAACCAGGGTTCCTGATTTTTTTGATTTTTATTAAAAAAATCAAAAATCATGATTTTTTTTATTTAAATCGGATTTTTTTGATTTTTTTAAAAATTTTAATGTAAATCGGACTATTATTTATTCAAATTGAAATTCTAGACTGGTGTAGGCCTATTAGGGGCCTATAGGCCTACAATTTTATATGCAAAACCCTTCCTCTTGGTTTAATTTTAGGCTGTTTAGGCCAACCAAGTACGGGTCTAGGCCTACTACGTAAGAAACATGAAATAAAAAGTTTTTAGGGAGGGGTGGGTTGTAAAAAAAAAAAAAAAAAAAAAAAAAAAAAAAAAAAAAAAAAAAAAAAAAAAACATTCAAGATGGCGGCCGTGTGACGTGCGGTATCTGGAGCGCTCCTAAAATTAAAGTTATTTGGGAGGTCTTTTGCGTGTTCTTGAGTGTTTTGCGTATTGTTTCTTAAGCAGTTAGTGATTATATTGAAGTGTTATTGTTAGGAGTGATTTTTAGTGACTTTTAGGGAAGCTGTAGGTGTTTGAAATTAGGCCTAGACTAGCTAGGCGGTGGTGTTTACATTCACGCGTTTTAGGTTAAGATAGGCCTAGGCCACAGGGCTAGGGTAGGCCTAGACGTTTTTTAGCACATAGGCCTACTGTGTGTTTGGGTATAATTTTCTATTGGGCCCTAGGGGTACTGTTAGGATTTGTTTTTAGTTAGTTCTTAGTTAGTGTAGGTGCTTGAAAGTGTAGTCCTAGGCGCACGTGGTTTTCGGTTTTTCATTTCTTGAGTTAGGCTAGGCAGTAGGCCTACTAGGCGTGCTTGTTTATTCTTTACTTTATTGCTAGTTCTAGTTAATTGGTGAGATGATTTAAGCATAGTTTTTGTAAGGGGTGTGGGTGATAGTAGTTGAGTCTGATGCCGCGTTAGGGTTGAGGGAGAGTGTGAGATGTGGTTCCACATAGGGTGTGTGGGGTGAGCAAGGGTGTGTACAAGATGCTGCAAGTTGAAAGCAGGGTCTTGTGTGGAAGTGTAAGGAGTGCAGGGTAGGCCTACTGGGGTTGGACGAGTGTCTGTGGGAAGGATGAATGGGATCAGATGGTAAAAGGATTACAGAGTGAAGAAGGAACTAGAGTGCCTGAGGAGTGGGGAAGTAGGCCTAGGCCTAGGGACTGGATGCAAGGGGGATGTGCTTAGGGATTGGGGAGTTTGAGTGTGCGTGAGCAGGTTATGGGGAAAATAAGGGCGTGAGTGTGAGTGAAGTTGGGGGTGTAGGCCTAAGTTTAGGTTTAGTTTCAGGTTCTGGTGGGGTGTTAAAACAAGGGGGTAGAGGGTGCAGGGGCTGATGGAGTAGGAGAGTTGCTTGGTATAGTTGGTGGGGTGATGCAAGGGGGTGAGCTGGTAGAGAATGAGGTTTGGTTGAATGTTGGGAAGGGGGAGCGATGGGGGAAGTAAGGAAGCTGATCGAGTGTTAGGGCATGTTAGCGAGGGAAACGTTAGGAAAGGGTTAAGTGTAGGGAATGGTGGGGAGATGGGCCAACACAGGGAGACACTACTAATGGGGGATTCAATGATTGGGGGGGCAGCTCGGGAGTGGCAGGAAAGGTGGGAGGTTGAGGTGTATGGTGGGATTAGAGTGAGTAAAATGACTGAGATTGTTAGGCCGTAGAAGGGGTAGTGAGAGAGTGAGTGTAGTGATGCTGAATGTGGGTACAAATGATTTTGGTGCGGGTGTGAATGCAAGGGATGTGGAGGGAGGGTGAAGGAGTTAGTGACAGTGGTGCAGGGAAAGTATAGGCAGGCAAGGGTGGTTGTGGCTGGTATTCTGGATAGGGAGGATGGGAGAGGGATTAGGAGGAGTTTAAAGATGAGGTGAAGAGTGTGTGGTGATGTGTGTGATGAGAGGGTGCGTTATTTGTAAATAGCAGATCAGGGGTAGGTAGAAGATTTTTGGGCAAGGACGGATTGCACTTAGTTAAGGAGGGGGGTAGGGAAACTTGGTAACTTTTGTCAGGGTTGCTGAGAATCTTAAGTGACCAGGCGGGGGCCATGCAGGAGGGGTAAGGGGAAAGGAAGCAAGGGGTTAAGGTTATGACTGTTAATTGTAGGAGTATTAGGGGAGGGGAAAGAGTTGAAAAGCGTGGGCTGATTGAGGTATAGGGGCCTGATGTGATTGTGTGTGTGGAAACATGGTTGAATGATGACTTTTATGATGGGGAGGTTAGCCGTCAAGGGATGATATATTCAGGAGGGATAGAAATAAGTATGGGGGGGGTTTGATGATAGTTTGAAAGGAAATGAGCTTGGGGGGAGACTGTTGTGGTCAGATGAGGTGGTTGAGATGCTGGGTGTTGGGGTTACCTTGGGGAGGGGAACTTCCATGGATGTGGTAGGCGTGTATAACCTAGTGATAATGGGGAATGGGGGGTTTTAAAAGCTAGAGGAGGTAGTAGTGCGTAGTAAGGATAGAGTGTTGGTTATAGCAGGGGATCTAAACTTGCCCGGGGTGCATTGGGGGAAGGGGGAGAGAGGATGAGGAGGTAGGAAGCAGGAGGGGGCTTGTATGGTATTAATGAGGGGTTTATACAGGCTGTAGGGGAGGGTACAAGGACACCGGAAGGAGGGAAAATAATATTTTAGATGTAATATTAGTTAGGCCGGAAGAGGTTTTAGTCAGGTCCGAGGTTTTAGAGGGGATAAGTGACCATAGAGTCCCCAAAAGTTGAGTTAGCGTTAGTAGGGCATGGTGACGAGGGAGGTGGGGATCAAATTGGGGGTAAGTTGATGAGGCGGTATGATAGGGCAGATGTTTAAGGGTTGCAAGAAGAATTTGGAAGATGTATGAGGAGTGGGCTCGGGAGGAAAGGGGGGTAAATGAGATGTGGGAAAGTTTTCTAGATATATTTAGGGGTCTTTTGGAAAGGTTTGTACCGCAGGTACAAAAAGGGGAAAAAGGGGATCCGGTTATTACAATAGAAGAATTAGATGGTTTTAAGAGAAAATGTAGGAGCGTGTATGGGAAGTATCGGAGGACTGGGAGGGGTAAGAAAAAAACTTAAGGAATGGGAGGAGATACTTGATAGGGCTAAGGTTGACGCAGGGACGATTATATGATGAGGTTTTAATGGGTGAGGACCGGAGAATTAGGGACAGCGGGACAAGTTTATACAAGCACTTAAGGGGACAAAAAGGACGGGTGGCAATACCTACTCTTAAGGGGGAGGGGGGAAAAGGGTATCGTTAGCGACCAGGATAAGGCGGAGGCTTTAAATTCCTATTATGGGGGGGTGGGGGGGTTTTAGGAGAATAGGGATACAGGAGAGCAGTGGCAAGGGGAAAGGGGGGACACCCCCATCACATTTCAGATAGGGATGTAAAAGAGGGTGTTGGGTAAAATGGTTGTAGGAAAGGCTCCAGGGGAGGGCGGCTTGGGGTGCAGATTTTAAAAATTGGGGTGATGCCGCGGTAAGGTTTCTAGGGGATGTATGTAGAAAGTCTTTAAGTGAGGGTAAGATCCCTGAAGGTTGGAGGGAGGGACTCGTGGTGCCAATTCATAAGGGGGCGATAGATGTACAATAGGAAATTATAGGCCAGTTAGCTTGACTTCAGTAGGAGCAAAATTATGGAGAGGGTAGTTGCAGACTATGTTAGGAACTCATTGGAAGGGGAGGCGTGGTTCACGGATGCTCAACATGGTTCAGGGAAGGTTTTTCTTGTGAACTCAACTGGTAGGATTATTCAGGATATTGGGGACATTTTGGACAGTGGGGGGAAGTAGATGCTTTTTTTCTAGATTTTGAAAAGGCTTTTGATAAAGTCTCGCACGATTTGCTAATGGAGAAGGTCAACAATGTGTGGTGGTGGATAAAGGAGTGGTGAGGTGGGTTGGAGATTTCTTGAGAGGTAGGTCTCAGAGGGTTAGGGGTTGGGGGTACCTTGTCACATAGTATAGAGGTTACATCGGGGGTACCGCAGGGCTCAGTGTTAGGACCTTTTTTTGTTTATTATGTTTATAAATGGGCATAGGGCAGGGAATAACATCAAGAAAAGATTATTTGCAGATGATTGTGTTTTGTATAGAGCAATAAGGGGATTGAGGATGTTAGGTTGTTGCAGGCAGATCTGGGGGTAATAGAGGAATGGGTCACCCGCAAATAAGATGGGTTTGAACATAGGGAAATGTAAGGTGGTTGGTTTCTCGCGAAGAATAATTAAGGTAGGTAGGACGTACACTTTAATGGGGGTGTTATGGAGAAAGTAGGAACGTATAAGTACTAGGGGTGATGTTGGCAGAGGATTTGGGTTGGGGGATCAGGTGCAAGAAGTTGTTAAGAAGGGAAATAGGGCTCTGGGTTTTGTTATGAGAAATCTAAGAGGGGCCAGCCGGGAGGGTTAAAGATCGGGCATATAAAGGGATGGTTAGACCTGTCCTGGAGTATGGGGCGGCGGCATGGGATCCGTATAAGTTTTGGGGGAGGTTTTGGAAGTAGAGAAAGTCCAACGTAGGGCGGCAAGAAGGGTTACGGGAAAGGGTTTGGCGGTGGCGGTGGGAAGAGGATGATAAGGGGAATGTAGAGAGAGTATATACAGTGTCACTGCAATGCTAGGAGAGTTGGGGTGGGAGTCATTAGAGGGAAGAAGAAGGAGGTTAGGTTGTGCAATATGTACAGGGCAGCTAGGGGAAGTAGGGGGTGGGGGGACATCCGCAATAGGCTACAAGAGGGGCTTTACAGGGGAAGGGGGGATCATTCATTTGGAAGTTCCGCGTCAAGTAGTAAGAACGGATCTGGGTCGGTATGGTTTTTATGGAAAGGACGTTAGGGAATGGAATGACTTGCCGGGGGAAAATTTTTAGGTAGTGGGTCTTTAAGGGAATTTAGATCATTTTTTGGGGGGACAGTAATTAGGTCTGGGGGAGTGAGTGGTTTGCCACCGGGCGGAAGGGCCCCTTTGCAACCGTAAGAAATGTTATGTTTATGTTATGTTATGTTATGTTATGTTAACTGTAAAACATAGCTAGCTGAGGGCATATTATCTGTCAATTTGGTGAAAATTAATATTTAATTATTAAATCACATCATATTTGGTTAGGTATTTCCTTTGGAGGTTACAGATGAGATGGTTAACAATTAAATCGATACAACTATACTGGGATTTGCATAGGTAATGATTTATTGAAAATTGAAATAGAAAATGAGATCAGTCAGTTACAGATATTAGGCGGCCAGAGGCCTACATTCACAAATCACAAGACAAACTGGCTCGTCACAAAAGTGTCTAGGCCTAGGAACTAATTGTTATTTAGGCCTACTACTAGTATTTAATTAGTGATTAGGATTAGCATTACTGATAGTGATTTAGTACTTTGTATAAAAACACCAGCTTACCTGCCTTTTCTACACCAAGCCTGTTACGCAAACGGGAGTGGACAAGATTGAATGAAGAGAATGCCCTCTCAACCCCAGCTGAAGAAGCTGTAGCAGTTAGTAATTGCTGCAAAATGCAGTACTCTCTTTCACCTATTAGGTCTCCTATGCCTATCTTATTGGACTTCATGTGCTTGAAAAGAGTCCACCACGTGAATGGGGCCATGCTTGTCATTATTCCCTTATCAAAAATTGGCCCCTCGAATGGCTTTGTTTGAGCATGATAATTCAGGAAAAGATTGGTGAATTGTGTGCCCTCATATTTCTCCTGTGCAAATAAAAGTGCCATGTCTTTCTCATTAACTGTAAGTAAATCAAGATCGCATATTTTAGTAGGATCAACCATAAAAGCTAGGTAATGAGCCCGGAGTTATGGCTTTATCGTAACGTTTTTGGAAAAATTTGTACTCATGACGACCAAGTAGTATGTCCTTTAGATGAGCACCTAGTAACTTAAATTCTTTTAAGGAATCTGATATCGTACATTTGTCACCTTGAATTTTGTCTAGTGAAGTTGAAATAGGTTTTAACCTATTCAGAAGGTCTTCAGCATTCCGCTTAATAGCAATGATAAGGATGGTGTTTTTGATATCGACGTCAATCAGAGTCATTTGGATCATTTTTGTAATATGTAGGCCTATTTGATTTAAATCAATGATTAAAATCAATTTTACCCTGCTACAAACTACTGGTAGGGCTAGGCGTAGGCCTGTTAAAGGCTGAATCTTCTGCCATGCTACACGTTTAACATTGGAGCGGGTTTAGAACGGGAACTGTAGGGGGTTCAAAATAAGTTTCCAATTTTCTGTTAACAAAAACAACAAACAAAAACTAACTTTTACTTAACCTACCTACTAACCTTACCTGACAACTTAACTTAACCTAAAGTAGTGGCAACAGACAAGTAGCCTAAGGTAGGCTACAATTTTTCTTATCTTCTTACAGGACTTTGATTTGTATTTATTTATTTATTTATTTATTTATTTATTCTGTAAATGTTTGAACTCATACTATCATTGTTATGTTATGTGTAGGCCTATGTGTATGTTATGTGTGTTATTGTAATGTAGGCCCTACATTTACATATTGTCACTTCTTAGCACTGGGAAGTTGGCTTCAAATAAAAGAACATGGTCTGACCTCAACATAACAAAACTTAAACCCTATGTGGAATTAAACAAGATAGCCAACCATGACATTTGCAAAATATTTTAAGAAAAATAAGCTGTTATGGAATGGACAGATGCTTAAGGACAAACTCATAGTGAGATAAAATGTTGAAATTATGTATATATCTTGAAGTTTTCTACTGATTTAATGATACTAGATGTTTAATATAGTAACTTATCTATTAGGCCTACATTACTTTATTGGAATTATTACTGTTAGTATGTTTTCTTGATCAAAGTCTTGTGAGTTTGTTTAAAGGGACAGCATATTTCATGCACCTCAATGTACAAAAGTCTTAAATTTTTGGCTAAATTATTGCATTTGAAAATTATAAACTACAGCACATTATACACAATCTCTTAAACACAATTGTATAGGTTACATTAGTTATTATTATTTTTACTTGGTAAATTTATTGTCAAAGTCAGCGGACAAGGTTTGTGCAATAAATATGAGAATGACCCATCTATGTGCAAAATTTAAAAATAATTAAAAATGTGTCAGCAATTACTTTTATTAAAATTGGTTGATTTCTGGTGGAATTACCCTGAAACCAGACCATTTTTATCATTTGTGCTTATCAATTAGGCCTAGCCTATCGCTTTAGAAAAAAAGTGTTTAAATTGTCTTTAGAATGCACGTTCGTCTGCAATTTAGCATTAAAGGTTCAATTCAATTCAATTTATTCAGCAACCATTGATTAATACATTGTTAAAGATTACAATCACCAATGTCGGATTTGTCAATGCTTATTGTAAAATAGTTTATGCCTAAAGGGGCTATACCCCAAAAAATTATTTTTTTACCACATTATCTAGGCCTAGGGGCCTATAGCATACCACTGTACACTAAAATGGTGGTTAAAAAATTATATCCTGTAACTGTGATTCTACACGAATTTTTTAATCCAGAAAATAGGTAGTGAAAATGAGAGTTTTGGAAAATTTCTTAAATTGGTGTTAAGCTGCTTCTTTTTTGTTCCACATAGATACTAGAGCATCATACCAATCTAAAATGGCCCTTTCTTTAGAGCACCGTGTCTTGAAACTGTACACAAAAATACACTCAAACACGGAAAAATATGCATTCCAAAATCACACCCCAGCATCAGCATATTTTGACTGAACCACTTGCCCAAATTACAAAACTAAATATAAAGGATTACAGAAAAGGCTGTAGAGTACCTACGCACATCCGTAGCCCATGTACCTCTCTCATATCTCTCTCTCTCCATCTCATACGTAGGCGCCTCAGTTCAGTTCATCATAACTTTTATTTGCATGCTTTTTAGGGCGCGACTCTCGGGAGCGGCCTTATAGGTTTGCAAAAGTATATAGATTATGTATCTGTGTACATTTGGAGCGCGTCAAGACCTATGCATTTATTTGAGGAAGAAGATATTAACCAATGTCAACGAAACTTAACAATCATGATTCCAAAAGAACACTGCATCACTCCTTAAAATTTCATACTGTTTTGAGGGGCGTAAGTGTTCCTAAATGCAAGTTTAGTCAGCCGTAAAATTTTGACATTTTACACATTGCGATAGTTTTTCATCAAAAGTCCGTTATCAATTTTGCGTTATCACAACAAAACTCAAATACGCCTCGCCTTGATAGTTTGGTAATAGAATACTACCAAATAAATTTTCCTGGCGTTATTAGTAACTGTTGCGAATCCACGTGTTACAGAAAATATTCAGATTACGAATTCAAAATATTTGTGTACATACTTTTTGCCAAACTTTACGATGATATTGCCAAATTATTCCAAAATGCAGGGTGAATGCGATTAGTCATGTCCAAACAGTTGTGTAGGCCTATAGTGCCAAAAACAGTTAGTTTCATTCAATAGTTCATCAAGGGTGTCCAATCAAATTATGTTTTGGAGCACGTTTTTATCTTGTAGAGATTTTTTTATTTTTTTATATGTAGAAGATTGAAACATACGTTAACGTCCTTTTGCATGGTGGTTTTTACTATTGTAAAGTGTTAGTATGTAAATTTGCAATGAAATCGGATTATAAGAAAGGCCAAAATGTTGATTAAGATAATCGTAAATGTATCACAATCTGTTCGCCCCAATAGTTAATAAGTCATTGTTTGCTAGCAATTTTGCGTCAGCACAATGTTACTTATAAACAATTCTACCTTCATCCTTTGACTATAAATTGGCATTACACTAATTCACCTGATGTTTGTATTTGGGACAATACGAATTTTAATAAAAATATTTGGAGCGTGATTTTTGTGGTGTGGGTGGCGTGTGTGGCGATTCCATCGTATATCGGTTATCGGTAGAGGCAAGGATTTTTCCCGACGTGTTTATTCACAAAATTGTTTTTTATTGAAAATTTCAAACATTTGTCGGTGTTTTAGGTCATAACATGACGTCCAGAGTTGAAATTTATTCACGAAATATCGCGAAAAAAGTGTTTTCTTGCGAAATCGGCATCTTTTCTCTGGAATCGCGAACTTAAAGCAAAATTCAGTGATTTAAAAAAAAAAAAAAATTGGGTGCTGGTATTGAATGTGGACAGCGAGCGCGGCTTCTCCGCATACACTAACATTCTAACTGACCGCAGAACGACTATCTCCACACAATGTGGAATTAATGCTGTCACTAACTTTTTGGAATTAATTGTACAAAATGTTGACATTGTTGATTTTACTCATTTTGACGCATATTCCGTGTAAGATTTTTAATACATATTTTTATTTACCAAAATGTTGTGTTTTTTATATACCGAAATCCACTAGGGTCAACCGGGGTAAGTGTGACACCTCCCTGTATCTCTGGAACGTCTTGTCCAAAAAAAAATGGTAACAAGTTTTCACTTCATTAACAGTGTATGTACTGAAGTAATATAAGTCAATATTGAATTTTAATTCCAATCTGGTATTATGGCTAGTCAAATGTCACATGGTATTTCAATACAATATGCTGTATCTACGAACGTTTAGTCAAGTTTTCATTTTGTTAGCTAAGAAGTAAAAAAAAAAAAAAAAAAAAAAACTAGAAGAAATTGGGATAAGAATACACAGTTTATCTCAGAATGTTTGTTTTTCATTTTCTATGTAATTGTTTTGACCAAAATTTTGAGCCATCACACTTCCCCCATAGAATCCAGAGTCCCGGGGGAAGTGTGATTTGTTATGTTGGGGGAAGTGTGATATCTACAAAGTGTTGTGAAAGAGATAATTATGGTGCTATCTTCACAACAAGCCCCAAATAGGCCTAAGGCTAGCTCATTACCCCTCCCAACCCCCCCCCCCACACCTGGGAGATCATTCGAGAGGATACATCCGCAAACCGTAGCGCAAACGTCGAATAATGCTCCTAAGACGTGTAAAATGAGGATTGACATTGTAGAAGTGATCACGCAAGAGCCTAAGAGGATTATTTAATAAACTTAGATAGTAGAAAGGAGCAGGATATCTACAAAACGCTAGCAAAAATACATGGAAATGGCCAAAAAAAGAAAAAGACTCAAGTCAAAAAAGTGATGTTGGCATCTGAATCTGAAGATGATGTGCAACCAATACCATTAGACGATTCTGAAGAAGGAGGGATGCCTACTCCAGAGATTATTCCCTCAATGCCTGTGGAAAAATGTGAAGATATTCTCAAATTTAAAAAAGGGACATATGTCTTAGTGAACTTTGAGGCGGGCCATAAAAGTAAGGCTCCGTATGTTTATGCTTGCGTTATTCAACGATCGGCTGACTTAGAAGATGATGAGGATCCAGAAGTTAGTGTAATGGCTCTTATTTATTTGCCTCAATCGTTCTAAAACAATATTTAAAATCAATGAGAATGATATTTCATTTGTGAAAACAAAAAACATTTTGGGTAATATTCCACCACCGGAAATAATTCAAAATGGCTGCCGAATCCAGTATCAGTTTAAAGGGTCACTGGACCAAATTTATGAAAAAGCTTAAACTTCTTATTCTAACTCATTCTCTTGATTATTAATGTCCATTATGCATCAATAAACAGCAATTTCCAAATAATCCTGTCAAATAAGATCTGATATTGACGTTTAAAGGAAAAAATTGCGATGTTGCTGAATTTTTGCAGAGACCTTCCTTAAATGATACCAATGAACATACTAAAAACTCCCTTACAATCGGACTGGAGATTCGGCCGCCATATTGGAAAATGGCGGCCAAAAAGTGTTGGTTATCAAATATCTCCATATTGGTTGGAGATAGACAAAATGTTTCAATGGCAAAAATATTCCCCATTCAATTCCCTACAAAAAAGGTGTCTTCTATAGTTTTGGTAGGGGCAAAGGTTACGTCACAAAATCGTGGTTTATATGTTGCTCATTGGAGTACCAGCTAATTTCCTAATTTTCACGCCCAGCATCAAACAATGCCCGGTAAATCCGTAAGAATACAAACACAAATACAAAAGGACTTTTGTACGGGGTTCATGAAAGCTTCCATTAGTATTTTAAAAAATCAGGTCTGCGAAATCGGATTTTGCATTTACCCGGAATTTGGGTTTTTCCATTGTTGGCATTTCCTAAAAAATGCCATATTTGACTGTCCATTATTAAGCACTAAATAGCATTGGAGGAAAAATTCTTTCTACGCACATTGAAATGACTTAAATAATGATCCAATTACAACAAAATTTTAAATCCAATATGGCTGCTAATTCCTAATATTTACAATATGAATACTGTTTTCGTGATATTTTTACACTCTTTTTGTTGCATAATTCACTTTGATGTTGAGGATATTAGGAATTAGCAGCCATATTGGATTCAAACTTTGGTTGTAATCGGATCATTATTTAAGTCATTTCAGTGTGCATAGAAAGAATTTTTCCACCAAAGCTATTTAGTGCTTAATAATGGACAGACAAATACGGCTTTTTTGAGGAAATGCCCACAATAGAAAAACCCAAATTCCGGGTAAATGCAAAATCCAATTTCGCAGACCTGATTTTTTAAAATACTAATGTAAGCTTTCATGAACCCCGAACAAAAGTCCTTTTGTATTTGTGTTTGTAATCTTACGGATTTACCGGGCATTGTTTGATGCTGGGCGTGAAAATTAGGAAATTAGCTGGTACTCCAATGAGCAACATATAAACCACGATTTTGTGACGTAACCTTTGCCCCTACCAAAACTATAGAAGACACCTTTTTTGTAGGGAATTGAATGGGGAATATTTTTGCCATTGAAACATTTTGTCTATCTCCAACCAATATGGAGATATTTGATAACCAACACTTTTTGGCCGCCATTTTCCAATATGGCGGCCGAAGCTCCAGTCCGATTGTAGGGGAGTTTTAGTATGTTCATTGGTATCATTTAAGGAAGGTCTCTGCAAAAATTCAGCGACATCGCAATTTTTTCCTTCAAAAATTCTTATTTGACAGGATTAAAAGTAAAATCTTCAAATTACTATTCCTCTTGTATCCAATACTAATTTGCACCTCAATTAAAAATTGAGAATAACAAAATGTAAACTTTTTAAATGCTTGCATCCTATTCTCATTGAGCCATAGTTTAATATAAAATTGATCCACACTTACCCCAGACGTTTTTGTGACCCCCAAAGCCACATTAGTAAAATTTGTCACACTTGCCCCAGCCCATATCACACTTGTGGGGCAAGTGTGATAAATACTTTTCATTCTGTAAAATACTTAGGCCTAGGGGTTGTGATAACTAAAAAAAGGGTGAAGACCAGGAAAACTTGTTTGAGAATTAGCATATCTACTTATAAAAAAATAATGACATATTTTGATTGAATAGTATAGTAAGGATCAAGGTGCAAAGACCAAACTATCAAAAAAGGCATCACACTTACCCCAGTTGACCCTACTGTACCCCGTTTTTTAACCCGAAATTATCAATTTTATATGACGAAATTTGAGAATTTTATTTACCCTAAATTCTTGGCCCTAGTTATCGGTGATTACGCAAGGCAAGCTGGGCCTCAAGCGCTGGGTGCATCGCCTAAGTGAGTTATGGCCATCTGTTCAGTGTCGTCTCGCAGCAGTGGTAGGTTCCGGGGAAGGGACGTGTCTGGAATGGAACTGACTGACCATATCTGGAGAGAATTGAGATGCGTTTAGTTAAAATAGCTAAAGAATGTTTTGAGTATAAATGTATAGTGTTGTTATGTCTTGTCTCATATGAAATCAGTATAAGTTAAATTGAAATGTTTGAATTGCACTATAAGCAAAAGATGTAGGACTGATGATCATGTTAAGATACGTGAAGTCATATTCATATTGCATCATCAGATGTTCAGATGACAAAAAGTATTCATTTTTTATCTTCATTGGTGATGTTTTAATGGTATTGGGACTGCTTCGCCGATAGAAGTATTCTAACGCGTCAGAAGCAATATCCTCATTCGCGAGGTTGCCTGCTTCGATACCAGCTGCTATCCATACGAAAGGTTGTACCCGTAGTTTTCTTGGGTCGTGATCAAGGAAAATGATGGGTATGAGAGTCATCAAATGGCCTGTGGCTATTCCCTCTGTTAATAACGTTGACCAGGTTTCCACTTCAAAACGAATTTAATTTAAACATTCATTTTCAAGTCAAATAGACAAAAATAGTAATTAGGCCACTGAAAATAATATTGCTAATTTGGAAATACATTTATTCTAGCCGAAAATTTATACAGAATCATAATCAAGCGAGCGTTTCCATTTGACTCTGCCGGAAAAAATAGTCACTGGTTTTGTTTTGTTTTTGTTTGTTTTTGTTTGTTTGTCTCGCCGTAACGTTCGAACGGAGGCTCGGATCGAGTTGAAATTTGGACCATCCGCAAGCTTCGTTCTCGATTGAATGCCATTAGTTTTGTGGCAAAATCGTTTAAAAAGTTACATTAAATATTGGAAACTTGGCCCCATGGACAGCGAACGGCGCAAATTTTATAATTAAAAAAATGTGCAATGTGGGTCTAGCTATAGCACGTGCTCGCTTATCAACGCGTCCAACTGAGCGTTTCCTAGTGATAAATATTGATAGCTAATAACACGTTCATGCAAAACATTTATCATACCTTACTTTTATGTAATTCAAAATATGGATGTAACAAAAAAATAACTAGGAAAACGCTTAAGTCCCGCCGCGTTGTTGGATGAGCGTAATTGGTGTATTGAGCTGCCATGTGTTATGTGGATTTTCTGTTGTTCTGTGAAAAAATCATTACTGTTAATTAATTTAAATTAAATAAAAAATAAACTTATTTTTTTTTATTTTTTAGTTAATCAAAATTTTAAAAAATAAAAAAATCGTAAAATTGCGATTTTCATAAGAAATAATTATTTGATTCCGCTCAAATTTCACACGAATATATTAATTCATAAAATTAAGGTTCTGTGAAAAAATTATTACAATCGGATAAAGCATGTAGGTGTTATAAGTCAAAGAATTGTTTTAAAAAAGAAAAAAACGCGTAAAATTGCGATTTTAATGAGAAATAATTTTTCGACTAGGCTCAAATTTCACACGAATATCTTAATTCATAAAATTATGGTTCTGTGAAAAAATCATAAAAATCGGATAAAGCATGTTTGTGTTATAAGGAGAAAACATTTTTCAAAAACATATTGCATTTGCGCTTAAAATCGTGGCAGTTCTAAGTTCAGAAATTTCGAAGGCCTCCATAAAATTTCATCGCAATTGGAGTATCGGTTTAGCGTGAATCGTGCGGACAAACACAAAAAAAAAAAAAAAAAGATTTTTTCTCCAGTGTAGTGAAATGGAATCTTCCCTTCGCTCGCTACGCTCATCCAAAAATATACGTTACGGCACTCCTAGTAGTAGGCCTACGTTTTACTGAGAATTTAAATTTTATTACACTGGTTAAATAAAGATCAACACCTTTGATTTATGTACTGATGTTTATTCATGTATGAGATTAAAATATTCACCTAAAATATACAAACATACGTGATTTTTAAAATATATTTTGACGTTAGAAGACGCTGTGAGTAGGCTACGTGCCATAGATTTGACCGTATGGCAGTGATTACCTTCATGGTATGTTACCAATTTTGCATGATCACAATGTTACTTACAAAAATTCATACCTTGATCATTTGATTAAAAAATGGCATTAAACTAATTACCAAATTTTATTCTTCATGTATCTCATTATCTATATTCTTCATTTCATCATCTAATTATTAATCTAATCAATGGTATTGAGACATTTAAATATTTTGAACAGATCATGGATTGGCCGCATGGTCTAGCGGTGGAAGTTTGTTTACTTTTTGTTTCCTGAGTGGTTATCCACATGTCTGGCGTTCGAGGGGGTTGCCCTCGAGTAAACATTTGATACGCTTTTTTTTGGGGGTGCCCCCTATTAACTACTTGTGCATAAAATAAATGCCGGGATTTTGCCCTAATATTTCTCAGTATAATTACTTATTTAAACATTCGAAAACCATCCGCAGCGCTTACGCAGCACACCATGTGGGGGAACCCCCCAGCCTCTGTGTAAACACCGTTTGAGGGCATCACCCGACACATTAGTGGGCCGGTTCTTTAAAAAATTCCTTACAAACATAACAGTGAGTTCCCTCCCTTTTATCACGGCAATAGTGAGCAAGAAAAAGAGCCCCTGGATTTTTCGAGTTCGATATAGGGTTTGGGCCACAAGTTATGAAAAAATATATTTGGACGGTTTCATATAGTGTTTGAAAGGGCTGCGGGCCCCTTTCGTTTGAAGTATAATTCCCCGGGTTTTTTTTTTTCGCCGGTAGGCGTTGTGCAGGTTTACCATTGGAATTGAATAAATGATTAGCATAGGCCAAAATTTCATATAAAGCTGAGATAGGAAAAATTGTGAAGGACACTTTATTATTTTACTTTTTCGTGCGCAAAAGAACCCAGGGCAAACAAAACAAAGATTTTCACTAGAATGAACTGGTTTAAAAAATGACCAAAAAACGTTTTCAAAACGGTTTTTAGTTTTTTGGGCCATTTTTTAAATGGTGGCAGTGTAGTGGGTGTATCATACGGTTTTTTTAAAAAAGTTTTGAAGTCAAACCCCCCAAAAAAGTTTTTGACTTGAACCGATCCAAAACCCATTTTGAAATAGCCCATACATAATGTTTTTTAAGCCTCAAAGCGTTTTTTTTTTTTAGATTTTTAAAAAGAATTATAAAGATGTATTCTTTCTCAAAATTACGGGGAGATTTATAAAATTATGTTTTTTAACTTCACCACATAATATTAAGCCTGGGGGATCTAGCAGTCCAATACAAATTAGCAAATTTTTGTTTTGTTTTTTATTCTTATATGGTATAAAAATCAATTATTTTCACCTCATTTTTTTTATTGTACCAATACACATGTTTTCAACATTTTAATGTCGATATAAATTCTAAATTCATTTTGATAATGTGCTCCAAATTCTTTGTATGAGCTCTGGTAGCGGATTCTCGCAAGCCAAGGGAGTGGTTCTCAAAACCCGGGGGTCCGGGGGCCATAGTGTCCGCGGAGTTTTTCAGGGTTTTCCCCGGGGGGTAGAGGGGAGATAACATTTTTTAATTTCATTTATAAATACATTATAATTTAATTTTTAAAATTTATACTTTTAACATCCTGAATTTTCATTTTCTCTTGCGCGTAATTTTTCAAATTCAAACAGAAAGAAACATTTAACATTGTCAACTTAGCATAGCCATAATTCTGCTTTTTAAAAGGTTTGATACACACAAGTAAAGGCAAGATGAAAAATGAAAACCCTCCTTTTGCCAAACCCCCACCATACATCGTACCCGTATTTACATACGTAGTTTTAGTTATTAAATAATAAAAAGTATTATTTTTTTTAAGTAAAAAAACTTTTTTAAAAATTTATTACGTTTAAAAAAAGTAAAATAAAACATTTGTATTCCCCCGTGTTGGGAAAGAAAACGCCTAAAGGGGGGTGAAGGGGCTCATAGTAATCAGTAATAAAGAAATTATATAATATGCTGATGAAAAACTAAACAAAGAAAGTGCTAAAAGAAAAGAAAATCCTCTATAAATGTAATATAACTTTTCATTTCCCGTGGGAACAGCAGGCACCAAATCCTCAAAGTATGATATTTGCAGGTGCAAACTTTTTTTTGCAATGATTCTTACTAGGAAACCTGCAAAAATCATGAGGCATTAAGTTAGTAAAAGATGCACAAAATAAATAGGCCTAGTTTCAATAAAAAAACAACTTGCACCTGCCTGCTCACAATAATTATTAATAATTAATTTTTCACCTACTACTAATGCAGGTTACAGATAGTTTCATATTTTCTTGTAAGGGTACCAATACGTATATCAAAAAATAGTTAACAATGGGGGCAAGCCCTACCCTACTTTAACAAGAAAGAAAATTATTGTTCTCTCCATTATATGACCCCCCCCCCCCCCCCCCCCATAACTATCGGGACTAATTTTGAATATGGTGGTCCATCCTATTTATGATATTGTGAAGGTGGTCCGTGTGCAACAAAAGGTTGAGAAACACTGCTCTAAGGAGTATACTTGTTGACGGCGGAGTGTTTACCCCATAAGAATATCCTACGCTTGCACCGTTCACCACTAGAAAGAAAGCTAAAACTTATAATTTATTTTTGAAGCACTTGCTAGATGTGGCCTTTTCAACACGTTTCTAAATAATAAGGACAATACGAAATAATCACGCGATAACCAGAGACGTGTTATGCATCAACAATCCATATTGCTTTCTAAGAGAGCATGCAGAGTCACTCGAGTTAGCTCTACAGTTTTTTTGGTATGTGATTACTTTTATTTGTTTTTCAATATTTTGATTTTCACAAAAAAAATTTATCGTACTGAAAAGTTAATGTTTATTGTCGGTTGAAGTTCCAAGTTCATTATAATATGTATGCCTTTGTAATTGATCGCGCCCTACAGTAAACGGCAGGAGGCCATTTACAGAGAAAAATCTTAACCCAAGGATGTATTAATCGTGTTATGAAATAAATCCACATTATGTTTTTTGGGTAATCGTATCAGCTCGCATCATATTTTTGTTTTCATAAAGTGTTCCTGACAATTAAAGTTCTTATATTTTACCGCACCGATATTTTGAGGGGGTAGGCCTACAGTGTTTTCTTTCATTCTTATTTTGTTCAAATTCATTTGAGAAAAATTAAGTTTAATTACTCCGCTTTCTTTGGATTAGTAAGTATTTTACCAGATAGGAACATGCGGCGGAAAGTACCGGCACGGGAAGGCACTGTGGCTGTGTGTTGTTATATACCGGTTTTACATTACAATATGTTTTATGAAACATATTGTCCCTAGGCCAAGGTAATCAAGTACGTTTTCGGTTGGGTCGGGACAAAGTGGAAAAGCTTAGGTTGGGGGGGGGGGGGGGGGGCGCGAAGCGCGTTGGCTACATCTTGCATTATTATTATTATTTTAAAAACATACGCGCTTCGCCCCCCCCCCCACCCACTTCCCCTAACCAAAGCTTTCTCCTAATATCACAGTGTTACAAAAGTTTTCCCGTCCCAACGGAAAAAGTAGGGCTAGGCCCTACCGGTAATCGTTGGGACCGGACAACTTTTCAACACTTCAGATGGGAAAAGTGGGGGGGGAGGCGGAAGTGCGTAATAATAATAATACCGGTATTGATAATATTGTAAAATATACGCGCTTCGTGCCCCTCCCCCCACTCCCTAAGGCCTACCTACTTTTCCTCTAACATGAAAAGTTATCCGGTCCCAACGATAAAAGTACCGGCGCCTAGACTTTAGGCTTTGTTATTAAAAAGCTTTAGGCCTACACTTTTTTAAAGTGTACACGATTAGGCCTACTGTTTCTTTAAATTTTCATTATTGCCGTGACGGCAGGCGGTAGGTCACGGGGCATAAAGATCGGACATCCATGTTATTTCTTATGAGAGATTTTTGCCGATGGGACCTAGCTTGAAAAATACCAAGTTTGACAATTTTTTGGGGGTCAATGGTGGACCCAATAATTTTTCTGTTAATTTCTAAATTCATAACTAGCTAGCATGAATTAAATATATTTTTTTAGTTTAGCGGGTGAATAGGCCTACCCCTTTAAGGCTATACGCGTTTCCAAGCAAAGGGGTTGCTACCTGGTGGCGAAAAATGCAACTGTCCGATCAGTGATAGTCGGAGGAGCGCGCTATGTGCTTACCTGAAGAACACATGTCATTCCGCATTTGTCACTTATAAATATGTACAATCACAGGTACATTGTCGTTGCTTTCCCAAAATGTTGTTAATTGATGATTATCAAAAGCATGGGGGTGCACCAAAATAATAAAATCGCTCTCCAATATGCGGGATTCGAGACCATGTTTACCAGAATAATATTACTATATTCAGACCTGCGCCCAATGCACCCATGAGACACCAAGGATGGCATTTGTATCCATATTACAATTCTCTAATTATAATATCATAATAAATCATTGGTATTTATAGGCTATATACCAAATATAAGCTAACAGGGTACGATATAAATACTAAATCAAATTCAAACAGTCAAGAATGTTCACAACTCATAGTAAACACACACATAGGCCTACAGTATCGCTCGCTTCTTATGGCACTTTTAATTGAGATATCCTTCTTTCGTTTTGTTATGATAATTTAATATAAATAAAGTCATACTCATAATAACAATAACAAAACAATAACAAATATAATATTAATTGTATTAGCGCTTATGCACAAGTCCCAACTCCTTTTCTACCTTATATAATTAATGTAGGCCTACATATACCATTTACCGTCATTGTTCATTGCCAATATTTAATACATAATATTTTACATAATATCATAATAAATACGATTTATATTATAACTATAGAATAAGTATAATGATATGACCTACAAGATTTAAAAGCTGTCTGCAGAATGACGCGTCATGCCATTATTGACATACAAAACAATAATAAAATAGGCCATCAGCTATTCAATAGGTCTCCTTTTATTAAAATGTATATTTAAAAAACGGAAGTCCTAAGTGTAATACTAGATAAAAAATATATAGGCCTACACCGATTTCGTTTACATTGTAAAACGAAGTAGAAAAAGTGCAAAACAAATGTAGGGCTATAATTTGCTAGAATCTCTTTTGATTTTTGGATATCAAGTAAATTATTGAAATTATTAGCATTGGGCAACATTTTCTTGGCAAAATATCATCGATCTTCCATCATTCAACATTTTTTTTTACACTTGTTTCTGTATTTAATAGTTTTAACAGGTGTTTGGTTTGTTCTTTTCGAGCTCATATCATCAAATAATCTCAATTATTTGTTGTAATTTAAAATGCCATTAAATTCCCGTTATTAACAAAGCCGATCCCCAAAACCTACGAATTTTACTAATAAAATACGCGGACGATGTGACATAATCAACAATGTTTTCGCAAATGATCAGAAATGTAACAAAAATCAAGTTGAAGCCAACTGAATATACAGCGCCCGCCGTAAGCAGCTCGCCTCTATCACTGATCGGTCCGACATGTTGCGTTTTAGTGCTGCCATCTATCTTTGCTTGGAAACGCGTATACCACCTCTGGCCGATAATTTGAAAGTCGAAGAAACATGTCTGAAAAGTTTTCTGAATGAAAGAAGGCCTTCAAAATAACAGGAAAAAAATTGTGAATTTTTTGGGGCGGGACATAACCTCACTTTTGGAAATTATATTTAGATTTTTGGACAAAAGTGTAATATACAAGACTAGTTCAAAATTAAATTTTGAGAATCGGTTTTCTGGACATAGTTTCTAAACACCTTTAGCTATAACTTGACTATAGCTAAAATAGTTTTTTGAAAATAACAGTTGGTGTACGAATTTTTTTGTCAAACGGTACAAATACGAGTTTTGTACCGTTTGACAAAAAAATTCGTACACCAACTGTTATTTTCAGAAAACTATTTTAGCTATAGTCAAGTTATAGCTAAAGGTGTTTAGAAACTATGTCCAGAAAACCGATTCTCAAAATTTAATTTTGAACTAGTCTTGTACCGTATGTTACACTTTTGTCCAAAAATCTAAAATAATTTCCAAAAGTGAGGTTATGTCCCGCCCAAAAAAATTCACAATTTTTTTTCCTGTTATTTTAAAGGCCTTCTTTCATTCAGCAAACTTTTCAGACATGTTTCTTCGACTTTCAAATTATCGGCCAGAGGTGGTACAATAGCCTTAAGAAAACAATCACATAGAACTTTAACAAAACATGCAACAATACAATACAAGAAGGCCTACATAACAGTAAATATAAATAAATATACATATACCGGTACATAAAAATACATTTAAAATGCTATGATTTAGAGTTTAGGTCTACATTCATTGCAGTAATGGTCCACCTATTTAAAATTTAAAAAGTCTTGAATAGAATAAAAAATTCTTTGAGGAGAAACTCCCTCACGACTGTTTTAAAACGAGGTAGGGTCTTAATTGACTTAAAATTTGGGGGAAGAGCATTAATAAGCATTGAACAAGAATAATGTGGTCCCATTTGAGATAGAGTTGTATTAGGCCTATGTCTTTCCAAATAAATGTCAGAACGAGTCCTAGTGTTATGGTCATGAACTTGATCATAAGGTCTAGTTATGAAGCGATTACGATTTTAAACTTTTGGAACAGCTCTTTGCAATGGGTTTGGAGATTTACAATTTAAACCATTAGTAGTGTTATTGCTTGCTTTTGACAATAAAAATCTGCCTTGCTTGAGGCGAGTTTCCCCAGAATGTAACACCAACTCCTCATTGAGTGGAAATAACCCCAGTACATTGCTTTAATGGAATGGTCACTGGCTACCTTACAAAGAACTCGAATGCTGTTAGTAATTGAAGATAATTTTTTGCCTAGCTTTCAACATGTGAGCACCATTTAAGGTTTTCATTCAAATGAATATCAAGGAATTCAGTGCGATGAACCTTTTTAACTGCAACTCCTGCTATTTCAAGCTTTGGTGTAATACCTAGATACTTTATTATGCTCAGTATGAAAATGCATGTGTAGTTTATTTTTTCCTAAAGGGAACTAGTTTGTTTCCACGAAACCATGAAAACATTTGCGACATTGCACCATCCTCCATTGTCTGAATTACCGCTAGCCTATGTCGCTGTCAGGACAGCTCATTAGAGCATTAGAGTCGTCATCAAATAGTATAGGAAATGTGTTTCGTACTACATCTGGCAAGTCACTAATAAGAAATAAAAATAAAACTGGCCCCAGAATTGATCCTTGGGGAACTCCAACATTAACAGCTTGCATCTCCAAATGATGACTAGAAAGTTTGCTGTTTTTAGCGTTCAGGTATTTAATTTCAACTATTTGTCTTCTATTTGCTAGGTAAGATTTGAACCAGTCATAGGCAGTTCCCTCGTATTCCATAGCGATATAGCTTACTCATCTGTATGTTATTTATGGTCAACGGTGTCAAAAGCCTTAAGAGAGGTTGCAAAACCGGCCTCCAGTGTTACATTCCCTCTATCCATACTTGACAGCACTCTTTCCGTAAAACCAAAAATTGCAGATTCCAACTGACCTTCCGCTTCTAAAACCATGTTGAGAGTTGTTGGAGAGAAAATCAACTAAGCGGCTGTACATTACAGTTTCAAGCACTTTTGAAAAACAAGATAAAATAGAAATTGGTCAGTAATTCGAGATCTTGTCCTTTCCCCCCTCCCCCTTTACCCCTTTTAAATTTTAATCAACAAAATTGCTATAAGCAGAAGCAGTAATGCTGAAACTTCAAGGTTACGTACCTATTATTAGCATATTAATTGGATGAGCAAAGCGAGCGAAGCGAAGATTTCATTTCACTACACTGGAGAAAAAAATCCGGAATGTTTTTATTTTTCCTGTATTATTGTGTGTCTGTTTGCACAATTCCGGCTAAACCGATACTCCAATTGCGATGAAATTTTATGGAGGCCTTCGAAATCTCTGAACCAAGAACTGCCACGTTTTTGAGCGCAATCAAAAAATTATTTCTCATGAAAATCGCAATTTTACGATTTTTTCGATTTTTAAAACAATTCTTCGACTTATAACACCTACATGCTTTATTCGAATGTAATGATTTTTTCACAGAACCTTTATTTTATGAATTTATATATTCGTGTGAAATTCGAGCGCAATAAAAAAATTATTTCTCATGAAAATTGCAAATTTTACGATTTTTTTTTTTTTTAAACTTTCTTCGACTTGTAACGCCGACATGCTTTATCCGATTGAAATGATTTTTTCATAGAACCTTGATTTTATGAATTTATATATTCGTGTGAAATTTGAGCGCAATCAAAAAATAATTTTTCATGAAAATCTCAATTTTACGTTTTTTTATTTTTTTATTTTACATTTTTTTGACATAACACCTGGACATGCTTTATCCGATTGTAACAATTTTTATACAGAACCTTTATTTTATAAATTAATATATTGGTGTGAAATTTGAGCGCAATCGAAAAATAATTTCTCATGAAAATCGCAATTTTACGCTTTTTTTCTTTAAAATAAATTTCGCTCATCCAACAACGCGCCTGAAAAAGCGTTTGCGAAGCTTCCTAGTTTACAAAATAAATTGAGATGGCTTGGTAGAAATGAATTGTATTAATGACGATAAAATTAATACAAGCCCTAGGATGGTCAAGAGCTTATTTCAAGATATTTTGGCAAAGTTAGGGGTCCGTAAAGAAGTGACATCTGGCTGTTTTATGTTTTAGGCTGTACTTAGAACAATTATCATGAGCTGGAGGCACAATATAATTGCTTAGAAGCAGCTCACTGCCTAAACACGGCCCTGTTCGTAAGGGACACCCTACCCTAATCAATATGCATTGGCCTTATTGATGAGTTGAGTGGTTACTGGTTAAAGGAGGACCGGCATGGCTAAGCAAAGTTGATGTACGTCTAAAATAATTACGATTACCGAAAAAAACATTTCTCTAAGTCAACTCGTTTTCGAGGTATTTGGTCTCTCCGTTTTCGTCTACTAGTGTGTGACGTCACACTGGCCTAGCCACTCACCCCCGATAGAAGCGGCAGTGTAATATCGCACGGCAGCAAACGTTCATTCTTACATCTGACAAGCAATAAGCGCCAGCATAATCAATTTTTGCATACATAGAGCAGAATATTTGCTTTAAAGTATGCCGCAAACAGAATTGAATTATGTTGTTTAGGGGCTTGCCAATATAATTTAATATAAACAATGTGTTTTTAACTTTTGCCTCCCGCACCGACTGCCTTGCGCTCATCGTGTTTAGCGCGAGACCGGCAGGTTTCTTCCCCCCTCGCCACCGGATGGTCCATAATAAGCACAGGGCTACCCTAAGAGGCTAGTCGTAAAACGTGAAAGTTCATAGCATTTTTATGAGAATCGAAACCAGCAAGCAAACCATGGTCCATGGTGCAATAATGCCAATACATGAAAAGGGCAATATTGAATTTGATGAGAATTTTGTGCATAACAGTTTGAGTAAAATCGTGCAACAGAGAACAGGGAACAGGGTAGTTTTGTTATGCAGTCGCCACTTGCTCGCGCCGTGAATAATTTCGGAAACAGCCGGTAGCGAGTGCCGAAGATTCCCGGTGAGGCCCAAAACACATTGCACAAATGGCAAGTGGAAGCGAGGAGACAAAAGTTAAAACGCGTGTTATTTTTCATTAAATAATTGCCAAGCCGCTAAGAGACATAATTCCAATCTGTTTGCGGCATGATCGTGCACGAATATTCTACTGTACGTATACGCATTTTGGTTATTCTGCCATTCATTGCGCGAAAGATATTATGAAGAACGTTTACTGCCGTGTGGTATTATATTGTCGCCTCGATCATTTCTAGTGGCTAGGCCAGTATGTCGTCACATGCTAGTAGACGAAAAGGCGTGGCGCACAAACGGCAGGTACCATGCTGACTGACAGCTCTAATGCCGGCATATATTGTCGTTAAATAGTATCTAGAATACTATATTAAAATTTACCAGCACCATGTCAGTCCTCCTTTAATGACTTAATGTTTATGAAATGACAGGCACTGTCAAGGGAGTGCAGAGTGCCTGTTCGAAGCTTCACTGGTGTTGATTTTGGGGGACGTTTTTACACCAGAAGAATATCTTTTGCTTGTGCACTTTTTCAGCTTTGAGGTCTAATGGGATCTTTTTCTTATTGTAGTCTTATATATTACAGTTTTTACTCATCTCAGAAATTAAACAAACTCCTCTTCTACTCTGCTGGCTCTTCATTAAATGGCTTCCCAGAGTTGTTAATAGTGCATCCCAATCCTGTTAACTGGGGATCTGTATCCTGTACCTAGCGTTGTGCCATGCGCAGTTTGGCTTCTCTTCTTCAGTAGGCATATGTTCTCTTTTGTGTTCTAGGTGAATGCCATGCCTAAACAACACCTCCTCATTAATCAAACTCTTGGTTCGTTTCGGGGTGGTTCACTGCCAAATGTGAATCATATAGGCAGTAACTCGGTAGATTCGAAGGTAGGGGTAAATGCTGAGCCGCTACTGCCTGCTATTTGCCCATTATTATGATGTACCATATTGCACTTCTTTGTCGTTAAACACGTTTAAATGCCATGGATTTTCCCAGTTGTATTTTTGTTATAATTGATCTGTAATTTAGAATGCTAAGTGCACCCAGTAGTATTAGGCTAGGTTACCTACCTTATTTACTGCACATGTATTGCACTTAGGTAATTTATATTAGTATATATTTATTACTTATTCTTGCTGCAAATAAGTTATGGTAATGTAGGCTTACTTTCCGGTAGGCCTAGTTAATTTTGAAATGTTTTTTTCTGATTTTTGATATCTTAGATCAACTTACCTATTATTTTATTTATGGCATGAGTAAACTGTGGGAGAGATGCAAGGTTAAATTTCGGTTCTACCTTACCAGTAGTTTGGATTGGAGAAGAGTTGACAAGTTGGTGAAGAATCTAAAGCACATATTGTGCAATGTATCCATGCAACATTTTCATTTTCTGTAATCTTTATTCATTGTAATTCACCATGTACAATTACAAAAGCAGGAGCGTTATTAGAGTTTGGAGATGGGGTGCAAGGGTGCAAATCCAGCAGTGGTAAATCCAAAACTTTGCAAGGATGCTTGAGTGCCAGTGGCGTATCCAGGAATTCAAAACTAGGCAATTATTTCATACATGTACCGAAGGCTAAGTGGGAAGTCCGGGACTCCTTCTTCAAGGTCATTTTGGTGAAAATCTGCGTTTTAAAGCGTCACAATGACCAATTTTTTTATCTACTAAAATTCTCTTTTCAATCTAAACAAATTCTTCTTCAAGATCATTTTGGTGAAAATCTGTGTCTTTTAAAGGATGACTAACTGTGGGTTGTTAATTGGGAAAAATGGAAAACGAGGAAATTTATCCCCCCCCCCCAAAAAAAAAAAAAAGTGATGCCACTGTACAAAAGGCGATATGCCTAAACCGGTAAGGATGCCAACTTTAAGAGAAGAAACCCCAATCAATCTCTGCACAAATGCATTTGTGGAACAATATGGTAAACTTATTCCTGGGTTTAAAGGGGCTTGGTTCAAAGCATTAGATGCCGTCGGCAAAATGGAAGAACCAAGTTTTTCTCGACTTGCCTTATAAACCATTTCCAGGTCACATTATAAAAAGGACAATGAAGGATCAAGAGGAGAATAAGTATTGCTGGAAAAACTATAGAGATTGAAAGTACAAAAGTGAATGTGGCGGCCAATTTTGATATTTTGAATTTACATTGGATTTTATATCTTATATGAAGTTTATTACCTAAGCCTCCTTGGCAGTCAATTTTGATATTTTTAATTTATTTACTTGTATTTGATATGAAGTTTATGAATTGACTTATATTTACATCTGGGTATGCGTTTTTATCTGTATTCTTGGTCAAGCAGAACAAAAGGCCTTATGGCCTTAAGCTTCGCCAAGTCGAAAATAAAGACTCTTTTATTATTTCTTGCTGTTTATCAAAAGTAGCGCACTAGGCCGACTTGTATTGTAGGTTGTAGCCAGGGATGGGTATGTTATTTTATGAAAATATGCAAAATTAGTTAAGTTGATTTAGACCGTAGTACGTAGGCGCCTACACGTACCTAACTTCAAAAAAATTTGAAGGGGCTTTTCCCTTCCATGCGGCCTTTTGGAAAGGGGTAGACTACGTCATAACGGGTTCCGCGGCAATAGACTGCTAAAAATAATTGCAAGTAGAATTAGTAGGCCCTAAATTAATTAAATAATGCATTATATTTGATTTAATTACCTTGAAGATTATTTTATTTGGGTACTGGTATTTTTTCATGATGCATGTTAATGATATGGGCCTAGTTCTAAAAAAAAACTTCATTACATTTATTTTTATCACTTTTTTGATAGGCCTATATTGCACCATTCTTGAGATATGGCTAAAGAAACTGTAATTTTGTTTGGTTTTAATATGGTGGACCTTTACCCTTAATAATATGGTAGTGCGCTACTAAAAATCCTTGGTATATGGTCCCGAGTACAAACTAGGTAGGCCTAGGTACCAAAGTACTATAAGCACGTAGTTGTAGTGTAAAATCAACAGTCGATATTGATAAAGTTTTGCCACCAATCATCAATAATATTTTAAATGAGTTTAGTATCATAAATGGAAATAGTTATCTCTAAGGAACAATTTAACTGATTTGTTGGCACCTTGCATGTAAAAAAATACATTTATAAAGTACCTACATGACTCATCCTCTAGTCCATAGTAGAATAAGTTAAAGTAGCCTACCTGTAGATGTAGAGGAAGCAAACTATTTAAGCATGAAAAATACAAGTAGCTGTATCAGGCTTCTTTTAAAAAAAGTAACTTTTATAACACTGTGAATTAGTTACATCTACTTTAACACTGCCTTCCACCTTACAAAGTTTTTTTTAAATGAATAAAATGAAAAACTATTACTAGACCTACCTATGTGGGTTTTGGAATGCTTTGTTTTAATATTCCCATTTAAGTTAGCACAAACAACTAGGTTGGTCTCAACAGTCTTAAAATTATACTAATAAAGTTACTACCTACTTCTGTGACTTTACAAAATGTAGGTAACTGGCTATTAGGCTACTTACTTTCATAAAGTTGCTATTTTAAGAATCTGTAATGTGCTCAGTCCAAGCTCTTCAGGCCTCCCTTTGGTTTCCCATACTTCATCTCCGTCTTTGTCTCTTCAGAAATTCTTTTGTTTGGCGATTGACGATTGTCTTGCTTTATTCCATAGACCCTAGGAATAAATAGGAAGGCCAAGTTGCATAAATATGAGACGTTAAGCAATATCCAATCAATCAATACAGCTAATTATAACTAAAGCATAATGTTTTACAGGCCCTACAAAACATGATTGTACCCCCACTGTTTTGTGAAAAGAGTACAGTACGTATATGTATACTGTGTATTCAGGAATTGAATAAGGATTAGGGTAACCCAATGTCATCTTCCTGGTGGGGGTATTGCATGCACAAACTACATCCCTTTTGAAATATGTACCCCAGTCTCAGTAATAATCCAATTATGCTAGATTCAATGTTCCTCGTTTGTTTTGTTGTGGGTTACTATGGCAGTAACAATAATATCATGTAGTGGTATGTTGAAGATTCAAGATAGTGGCATCCAATCAAAATGTAGATCGCAGCACTGGCGGCCGTGCTACGTCACAACATGGCAAGCGTAATTGTGACTGTAGATTATATAGCGTTAACGTGTGTCGGTCGCGCCGGCTAAGACAATTTGGGGAACTTTTCTAAATATATTCACTATATTTACCTTTCACGCACACGCATAAAATAAGATAGGCCCTACAGTAGCTAGTTATTTTCATCTATGATTTGCATTTTTATACTCTTGTACACCACAAGTATGTCTAAGCATCTAGGTAAGTAAATAGTATCCCACACAGAACAAAAACTTGTAAAAATACAGCCAAACCTTACACACTCAAAAGAAATGAGATCCAAAAAAGGGCCAAGTTCATCTACCCTTCCACATTTGTCGCATTCTTAATTCATAAACGTACAGTGTTCCGTAACAACATCCTAGAAAAGCTTGGCAAAATAGAATTTGCAACTAGTATTAATTTAAACATAATAGTTCATCCAAATTATTTTTTTGGATGAGCAAAGGGAAGACTTCAATTTGACTTTCTGTTTTTTTTTTTTTTTTTCACTTACGTTACCCCAAGAAAAATAGCTCGGGTGTTTTGTTTTTTGTTAGTTTTTCTGTCTGTTTGTTCGCACGCTACCGGGCAAACGGCATACGATCTAGATGAAAATTGGAGGGCACCTTTGTTTTCTCTGAACTTAGACTTGCCACGTTTTTGGGTACAATCGAAGAAATATTCCTCATGAATAGGCCTATCGTACTTTTACGATTTTTTTTTCGATTTTTAGTGCGATATTTTTCGTGACATTTGGGTTGATTCTGACCAAACGGGTTGGGCTACAACGATCATATTTCACATGGATATTAAGGTAATGGTGATGTACCTGTTGCTTTTTGAAAGAAATAGTTGAAAAAATTATCCAGCAACCATATAAATAAAGGTTTTAAATTAAGTTTTTTGAGGTATTTAATCACAATTAAGAAGTAACACTAAAAACTTGACAACAATCGCCTACTATGCGTTCAAAAAGCACTTGATAAGTAAAGAGATCCCACTCGAAACTAAAAACTTACAAAAAAGCTCATCCATCAACGCGACTAAAAAAAGCGTTTGCGAAGCTTCTTAGTTCTAAATAATTTAAGCGTAGGCTAATGGTCATGCAAATTCTATTTTGCCAAGCTTTTCTAGGATGCAGTTACGGGCCACTGTACGTTTATGAATTAAGAATGCGCACCCCGTCTGGGCCCGGGGTAGAATTGGCCCAGAGCATGGCTCTGCTAATCGTAAAAGGCGATTCAAGAAAAAAAGTCCACCTCGCAAACATCAGCTAGTAAGCGGGGAGTATATTACTCCCCGAACCTAGAGGCGAGCTCTGGCAATTGTCGTCGGGGACCTTGCCCCCTTCCCTTGACGACCCCCCCCGGCGACGATGACAATGACACAACGAACGATGACAAAGACGATGACGACCGCGACGTGAGAGACCCCCCTTCCTCCCCTTACCCGTGGCTGGTTCTGACCAGCATGGGCCCCCCCCCCCCCCCCCCCCCCCCCCCCCTTTGGCTAGAGTGGTGCATTATGACCTAACGATTGACGCGTCCTTAATCCAAATAAACCAAAGAATGCGCAAATGTGGAAGGGTAGAATGAGCTTGGCTCTTTTTTTATCTCATTTCTTTTGAGTATGTAAGGTTTGGCTGTATTTTTACAAGTTTTTGTTATGTGTGTGATCTCATTACTTTTTCAAGTTCCATTGCAAAATTATTTGTTAAAATACAATAATTTTATCAAAGTTGATTTAATTTCTATGGAATTATCAATTAACAATAGGATGTAAAATATCTAGTGGCCCCAAGACTTGCTTTTTCTAAACAATGTAGTCGATCATTGTGAAGTAACTATAGTTACTTGTTGATTATATTCTTGTATATAAAAGGGGCCTTACAAAACTTTATTTAGCCTTTTAAACTTTCAAGGTTTGTCTTAAAAACCAACACTTCTTTCATGACCAATTGTCTAAATATAACTTATAGCCCCAACTGTTTGTCAAACTCCAAGGTTCTATTGAAACTTGACGAATTAACCAATAGAGAGAGATAGCCGACAAACCGGTAAGTGAAATAAAGACGCATGGTTTCAAGGCCAGTATTTCTTCACCAAGAAGGAATGCTTTGGTATTCCCAAACCAATTTGGCATGCTGGTTGTCGGGAAGGGTACCTAAATTTTACCCCTCGATTTTCGATAGGTTTTTTCAAGTTCACATCAACGGGTTTCATGACAGGCCCTGGGTGACACCCTCGAATCAAAACCCAATACTCTGCCCGTTGCTGTATAAGTGAGGCCTGGGGTGGTTTTGTGAAACGCCATTTGCCGGCTTGGCCCTGTCAGATGCCCTAACGGGCAACTTAGAAACCAAAGTGATTTGAGCATGTTTCAAGCCATTTTTTCACCAAGAAGGAATGCTTGTATCCCAACCAAATTTGGCATGTGTTGTCAGGTACCTAAATCCCCTCGATTTCGATAGTTTTCAAGTTCACATCACGCTTCATGACGGCTGGGTGACACCTCGAAATCACCCCAACTCTGCTTGCTGTATAAGGTGCCTGGGTGTGTAGCGCATTGCGGCTTGGCTGCGGTGCCCTAACGGGCACTTAGATCCTTAAAATGATTTTGAGCATGTTTCAAGTCATTTTTTCACCAAGAAGGAATGTTCGTACACCAACCAAATTTGACATGTGTTGTCAGGTACCCAAATCCCCTTGACTTTGATAGTTTTTAAGTTTACATCAGGTTTCATGACGGCTGGGTGACACCTCGAAATCACCCCAACTCTGCTTGCTGTATAAGGTGCCTGAGTGTGTAGCGCACCGCGGCTTGGCTGCGGCGCCCTAACGGGCACCTAGATAGGTAGCCAAAATTGAACCTAGATTCCTTATGCAAATTAATTTTAGTAACTGAATGGGCAAAGAATCAAAATCAAAATACTAGTTGGGCACATATTATTATGTTCGAGCATAAGAATTAAGTATGGTAGGCCGATCAGTAAATAATAACTGATAAGCAGATTATTTTATTGTGTACAATGTTGTGAATTTCTACTATAAATGAAGTTCCCGACAAAAAAAATGTGTCAATAGGCATACAATATTGGTATTGGTCCAAGGTAGCTTAATTTAAAGTAAAAATTTAAATTTAAATTTACATTCCTGAAACTAGATTTTTCCTGAATTTGCATATTTTAAATTTTTGTATCTCAAATAATAGCAATAACTAGTGATTTATTAAATTTTCCGGGACAAACCAAATTTTTGCAATTTTTAGCCTTTTTGCAGATCTGTATTTTTAATCTTCTATAACAAAATTCAGTTTTTGTCCCATTGGACCCATTTACAAAAAAAATAAAAAAATAAAAATGAGGTCAAATTGAATAAACTATTATTTAGGCCTACCCAGATAAAATTTTTCGAACATTATGGGGCCCATGGTATGGTACTGTTGGGCCGGAAAGGGTTAACACTGAACTTAAGTGCAATATTAACGTTTTCCCGTGACAATGCAAGACTACCACTTCTATTATTTTCATCCTATTCCCTGAAAATTACAATATTAGGTCTAAAGCTATTCTATTATCCTTAAGTTATCAATAATCAATAATCGTCGACAAAGTGTGCTTTATTTGGAACATGACAAAATACTATAGCATAGGTCCTACAGCCAAATGTGGCAGAAATTGGTATGTAATTTTAAATGTTCATTCTTATTCTTAAACAGTGGGTGAAACTGACAACTGAAAACTGATAAGATATGCAGTTTTCGGACTCGAACCCTGGACTTAAATCTTAAATGTAAGAATAATGTTTTTTTAATAATGCACCAAAATGCAAATTGAAATCACAATACGTAATACTAATTTTTTTTTAAGTAGACCAGTTCTTTAAACCATTAGATACATCAAACCCTTGCGTTAGGTGCCCACTTTATGCCGTACTTACATGACATATTGCCATCAATTCTTTGTTTTAAATTTTGTTTTATTGTGATAACTAATTGTACATATTTAGTTATTTTATTTCTAACATTCAACATCCGTAAACAAAACGTATCACGCTGAGAACTTGACTGTTTACTAACAACTAAACGTTCAACTACGTTATTTGCTACTGTGTTTTTCTGAGTGATCACTATTGTGAGTGTTCTAAGTTCTGCCACCAGAGATGCGCTAGTGTGCCGGTACCAGTACCTACATTTTAAACTCTGTTCAGTGTTCTGTATGTTATGCACTTTACTGAGCACTGCATGGTAGATCAAGTAGGCCTACACGATGAATCTTTTAAGTAGGCACCAGTAATACATCTTAGCTAATAGCTGTTTAATACTTCTTTGTGACTTGTCCTTCCCAGTGGCTCACTATGGAGACAGTCCATAACTTGTTAAAACTCTTTTGGTGTGCTTAGCTTGGTCCAAAACCTGTTGAAAATAATATGCATGTAGCAGTCCAAAACTCCAGTCTCAAGCGTTTCCAATCCAGTAGGCCTATGCTCGAGATGACAGAGGTTTTTGCCCAAGCAATTATGGTGGAGTTTCCAAAATATTTAATTTTGAAAGGTTGTTGAGGCTAGGGATATACCTTTTTAGAGACTTTTTTGGTTCAACCTTGTGATACTAAAATTTAATTTCTCTGGAATGATTAGTCTTTTATTTCATGCTTTTTAAATAATTAAATCCGGTTTCTTATATGTTCTTACAAAGTTTCACGCATGTTTTTGGTCATATTTCCGCTTCAATAAGGTACTAGAATGCTTAGGCGCTCTGGACTAGAGAATGCTGAAACCAAAGTTTTCCAACAGCTGCCTGATCATATTGTGTTATTCTTGTTTTACAGATTATTTATTATTTTATAAACTATGTATGCTATTATTAATTTTTACACTAGCACTAGTGAATTAACCACAAGAAATAAATAGGAGTAATTAATTTCTAACTAAATGGAATATAAAAACCAATATCAGTAGTGGCGGGCGAAAGCGTTAGTGAAGTAAGAACATATTATCCAATACAATGTCTGAACATGTGATGGGGGGATTCAATGTTGTTTTGAAAGTTAACATCGGTTTATTACAATGGTCTCCAAGGAATTCATTTCTACGGACTGTTTATAGAGTTTAATGTCTGTTAAATTATATTTATATTTTTTAATTGTTTAGTGTATAACAATCTGTTGTTTGTGAACCTTTGGTTCACTTATTGATGCATTTAAACATGATACCTATTCTTTAAAAGTGCGGTGAGGTAGGTGAGGTAGGCGGCAGGCCTAGATTTTTAAGAAGAAAGTTTGTTTAGGACTACATGTTTATTGTTTCATTGTAATTCGCCATCCGACATTTAAAAGAGTATACTATAAAAAGAGCTTATTGGCCCGGAACAATATTAAAACTTAACTTAAAAACTTATGACCGAGGCCACTACTTACTTAAAAACCCGAAAATTCGTTTTTAAGTAAGTAGTGGCCTAGGTCATAAGTTTTGAAGTTATTTATTTATTTATTTATTTATTTATTTAAGTAAGCCTTCTACAGTGTTCACTCATATGCATGTCATATTTGACATGCGGTATTTGAAGTTGTTGTACAATTGTTAAGAAAACAAACATAAACAACAACATAAACAGTTTACAATGTTAACAAAATTCAATTCGATAAAAGAGCGCAATTAGTCAATTAAAATAATTTCAATGTAGATACAATATATCAGTCATTACACTAAAATTAAAAATAAAACAAAGATATTTGGGTTCACACAAAAATATGTACTGATACTATAGTTAGCTTAAGCTAGTCCTATACAAAACAAGTCTCAAAATATTCACTTACTGAATAAAGCTGTGTTCCAAAAGGGAAAGATTTAATCCTAGCCTTAAACTCCTTCTAGAGCTTGTAACACCAACATTCCGTAATCTTCAGGCAATTTGTTATATACTTTAAATTCCCATGTTCACGGGATCATTATCCAGCAGCTTCAATCTATGGCTAGTCTGGTACAATTTTCCCTTCCCTCTCGTGTTTATATTATGGACATTTGCATTCAATTGAATAAGTTAGGAAATTTATTTACAAACATGATAACCTCAAGCAGATACAGACAAGCTACAGTTTTAAAATATTTGCATTCTTAAAAGCCTGTCTGCATGATTCTCTAGAGCCTAAATGGAGCATATACCGCAATGCTCTCTTCTGAAGGCAAAAAATCTTACTTACACTCGTTGAGTTCCCCCAAAACAATATCCCATAGTTTACGAGCTGAGTTTTTGGGCATGAAAAATTTTTTCTTGTATCCAAATTACTTTGGGGGGGACAAGGCTTTCATTGTAAAAAAAAGAGCTTAGTCTTTGCCCAGGTCTTCAATAGAGATGACCCCTTTGTTTAAAATCCATTTTAAGGCCTGGAATTTGGACCTCCACTATATCAATTGAAAGTTTTTATGCTCTACTTTTTAAATGTGGATGTTGCCCCCTTAAACTTTGGTGGGTATTATTTGGGTTTTTAAAACAGTTTAGTTCAATTTTTTGCCTTAAACCCATGCTTCAAATTTCTCTAAGAAAATCCCAATTTGTAAAAACTCGTCTATGCTCTGTGCCAAATTTATCACGGTATATCATCTGCGAAAAAAATTGTTTTGCATAGAGCGCAAAATAAGGGGTAAATCGTGATATAAAGGCTAAAAAAAACTGGACCAAATTGCCCCCTGGGGAAACCCCATTTTAAACCTTTTTCCAACCTGATGAAACACTCCCCCCATTCTTTAATGTCTACGCTTTGCTTTCGGTCATAAGAAGGACTGACCCATGAACCTCTGAAACCCCTTATCCGTAAGGGTTTTTTTTTATCAAAAAGGATAGAATGGTGAAGTGTATCGAAGCTTTGACAGATCGCACATAATAGATCCAACCACTATTTTTCTATCTAAGGCGTTATTATCTATGTTTATTTGGAATGTTTTCCGTCATGGTGAGTGTCCCTCTCGAACCCATTTTGATTCTCCATAGGGAAAAAAATTATTGTCTTTTTGAGGAACACGGGAGTCTGTAAGAAAAATTTTTTCCAACACCTTTGACAATGTCGGCAGCAATGCAACGGGCCTATAATTGAAATTCAGTTTTTTTCCCCTTTTTTAAAAAAAGGCTTAACCACCGAGTTTTAAGCCTTTCCCGGGAAAAAATTCCCCTCTGTAAAGGGGGCATTACATATATGCGCCAATTTTTCCGCAAAAAAATGGCTACTATTTTTTAAAAATAACATTAGAGACACCACCCCACCCGCTGAATGTTTTGATTTTAGTTTTTTATTATATCTATTCTTCAGCGGGATAGTCAGACTAAATAAAAAGTCGGGGGTTTTTTATCAGAAACCTTTTGTAGATTGCCCATACATTTTTCATTGGTTTTGGGTTTTTTCTGATCTATTAATCCCTGCAATTGAAGTGTAGTACTGATTGAATTTTTCTGAAACCCCAATGTTTATCAGTTATTCTTCATTTCCTAATTTGAATTTATTTTTACTAGAACTGTTTCCTTTTCCCTTTTTTTCCTGTCCCAAAATTAACCAAATTCCATGTTGTTTAACCCTTGTCTGAGTTTTTTATTTAAAGCTGAAAATTTAAAAACGTGTTTTGCCTTTTTTTTTAAATTGATAATCCTTCTTGAATGAGTTTAAGAAACTTTTAAAATCATCATGGGATCTGTTTTGCTTTGTACTATTTAAACTTTTTCAAAAGCATGCATTTTTAATTTCATCCGTAAACCCTCCTTTAAAAATGTGTGTTGGTCTTTTGGGCGCATGATTTTTTTTGGGGGAAAAGTGTTTTAAAGAGGGGAGATTATGTTCAGGAAGAGATTAAATTTTTTATCAAACCCGATCTGTTGGAATGTTGTAAATTTTGACCCCGTCTACGATAGCCAAAAACCCTATAACTCGGATTTTTTCTGGTTTAAAAAGATCTTTTCAGTATAGTTTGGGGTTTTTTTGCCTTTGTCTATCTTCCATCAGAAAAAAGGCAAGGTCGAATTAGTTGTCCGCTAGAAGTGCCCAGATATAATATTTTTCACATCTTGTGGATGGAGGAAATTTGAAAACACTTGTCGATGGCTGACTTGAACTATGAAAAACCAGTGTAAACAAATTTAGGGCCGAAAAAATTAAAATTTCAAAGATTTTCAAACTTAGTTTTGTTTCCTATCAACCGAAAGCAATGTTTATGTCACCACATATTATAATTTTTTGAACCTTCTCGGCGTATTAACTTAAATTTGTCTTCAAAAGAGTTCATAAAATTTTTAAAATTGCCCAATTCTCGGACGATAAATATGATAATAACTATGGGAGTGGGAAAAAACAACTTCAATGCCCCATACTTCAAGGACTCTCTCAACAGACTTGCATTAATGTCGGACTTGGCTTAAATTAGATTTCCAAGGTTTCTACTGTAAAAACACCCCCCCCCCTCCTTTGCAAGTTCGTTTTAATATAAAAAGAGTATACCTACATCTCAACCTATCAGTGAGAAATTTAAGCCTAATGCTTTGCACAAATCTTTATTGTTTTTTGGTCTGAATGAAACTTGCAGCTTGTTGGGACAGGAGATCGTAATTCATTACAGTATATATCTTCAACCCATTGAGGTCAAATACAATACTAACAATGTAATGTAGGCCTGCCTAACCCATTGAAGCTATTAGGCCTAGCAGTTTGAGTATATATTCTTATCATGAGGAGTAGTACATGGCAACATGATGAAACAACTCGGAACAACAACGTGAACATCAAGCTGTTAGAAAATAATTATCTCGTAATACTGGGATAGTACATAGGTACGGGATGTTATTAAGGCTGCCTGATATAAAGAGTTCTAGAGTTAGGCTACCGGGTAAGTATGCAACAACCTAATTTAATGGTAGTACGTAATGCCTTCACACCAGAATACTACTTGAAGTTACAATTACGCACTGGATTGATCTCTTGAATCGTATGATGTCAATGTCTATTGTACTACCAAATTTTATTCTAATAATATTATTGAACTGCATGATAGGATCTATGTATGCACAGTAAGGTATTATAATTATGTATGTTTATCACTAGACCTAGTTCAAATTTGTGGGCATGTTTTATAGAGCAATTTTACACAATATCAGGCAATGAGTGACATTCTTTTACATTAATTTAGACCTAAGAGAAGATATATTATCTAGGCCTATCACATTTATGCTGTACAACCATCCAATATCCATGCAAATTCGGTACCGGTACTTACGTTTGTAAACTGTGTCTTGTTTTAACTATAAACTATAAATTAACTACTGTTGATTACATTTCTTTTTTCATTGTTATCAAATGTTGCCTAAATTAATAAAATACATAGGCCTAGGCCTATTGAGAGGGATGATAAGGATCGCCAAAGTGTGCTAGTTAAAAAAAAACTATCCTTTCATACTGTCGTTCTTGCCGCTTGCAGTGAACAGTGTGCACAATATGTTCTGGTATTTATTTTTTCAAAAAATGCAAGTTATATTGTTCTACTCATCATGAGCAAACAAATGATCCAAGCGTAAGTTTGATCTAACATTGCCAATTTTCTTAAACTTGAAGGAGAACTTGTTGCTCCAAAATGCACTGAGCAATCTGGAGGAGATGAAGACGGGTCGCAGCGAGAGCCCTTTCCACCGGGAACGCGGTCGCAGTCCCGGCGTGGGACCCATGCGATCCCGTCCCGTGGAGAAGCGGATCGACACGTCGCCGTACAGTAGCGGTGCCTACCTGTCGCCACCCCCCGACACCAGCTGGCGACGAACCAACTCGGACTCGGCTCTGCATCAGACAGCCATGAACATCACCGGTGATTCGTTGCTGCACAGCCCTGGCTCACAGAGGCGAGGTACGTATCTACTGGGAGTGCGATAATTAAACAAATACAACGATTTTAATTAATTAAACCAATACAATTTTAAAACTTAGTCTTCTTTTTGTCCATTTGCATTGAACCATGTTCTTACAATATTAGATCACACCACACTACAATATAAGATCATTTTAAGTTGCATTTGCCATTAACTCAGTTAGGCCCTACGCTATTTCTTTTCCTTTTTAAGTTAATTACAAACAGAAAATTAAAATAGTTTGAATCCTTAGGCCTATATATTTATCTAATGGTAGGCCTAATATTGCAGTTTAAATATTTTGTGCAATTAAATGATTAATCCCATTTTCCCATTTTTTTGTATTAGGCATTCATGCCACATTAACATTATTGTTGTTTACAAATATCGGTGATGAATTTGATTTGATTTATTTAAAAGTTGAAATCACTTTTGGTTTAGTTTCTTTAAATTAGATTATTTTACGCTATCTTCAAAATAATAAATTTGGTCAAATTGCTTTTCTAGTGAATGCAGAACACCATGGCCATCTTCTAAGTATGGGATTCCCCGATCAAGGAGACTCTTCTCGAATGAAGCACCTGATGGTATCTGCAGATGGCCGACCAAGGTCATGTTGCGACGTCCCTCGGGTGCCAGGAATAAAGTACGGCTGGCAAAGAGCTGTTTGTTCTTACAGAATTTAATAGTACTACAAATATGTGAATGTCTATCTATAGGGCCTATTCATGGCAAGTAGGCCTACTGATTATACTGAGTCTAAACTCTAAAGTGACCTTATAGTTCATTGAGAAGGTTAATAATGTTGCTGCCATCATTATAACATAATTTTTAATTAATAAATGGTTTTGAAAAATACAACGTCAAATTTGAACCAATCCATAATTTTAGGTTGGGGTGGTAAATTTTAAACATATGCAAATCCCTACATAGGCCCTGGCCCCTACCATTTAGCATTGGCATTATTTATCCTTTTGTTCGTTTCAGCATATTTTATAGGTTCCTCATATTTAAGACAATCTATTTTTGCAATACATAGGGTACCGGTACATAGCTTCTAGGCCAGTAATGTTATTGTCTTTCTGACAGATCTAACCATTCTTGCTTTCTGTTTCAGTATATACCCATCACAACATGAGCCTGGAACCATACAGATCCCAATCGGCAATAACACCGGCTCTTTACCAGATCTTACCAGTTTTCACTTTCCTTCGCCTATGCCGACTCCATTAGACCAAGAAGACCATAGCAATTCTCCATATAATACGGTATGTACCGGTTAGACCTTATTATTAGCAATTGTGCCTTCTTTTTAAACAAGATTACAGGGAAACTGATTCTAGCTCAGTATATGGCTAAAGTTTTTACAATTTTTTAAACAACTATGTTAGGGATAACTAAACCCGACTTTTTACCACCCGGTACCCGTTCACGATACTCACAGGTTATCCGGGTAGTAGTAACACAAACAAATCCAGTACCCTACTTACTTTAGATTCATTCCAGTAAATCTTACATGTTTCCATGATAATATGTCAGTCGTTTGATGTCAGTCAGTGAGTGGTGCAAAAATATCAAAATAAGTTAATAACCTTATTGTGTAGGGTTCCCAGAACGTCAGCCCGTCGACCTTGTCCCCAACTAGCCTGTCATCGCGCCCAATGGGAAGGTTTCCATTTGGGGGTTCACCTCAGGAATCGCAAGGAGGCAGCCCCGGTCATTCACCTGGTTCTCGGCGGCGCCATTATCCACAGCAACACCTTCAAAACTTGGTCATAGATCCGCAAAGTCCCACACAACAGACTTCCGTAAGTAGCACACCTTGCATCAGATGTCGGTGATTTTTTTACTTGGCAATGGAGCAATTGGTTCAAGGTAAGCTACAAAATAATCGTATGAAAGCTTCGCGGGCCAGATCTGGCTGTACATTCGTTTTATACAGCTTGCAATGTGGTAGTAAGTACCGGTAGTGATGACGGTCAAAGACTTTCTTGTCCGGTTCGTTAGCCGATTGTAAAAACCAGTCTATAATTTGTTAACTAAAAAACCCGCTTAAAATCATGTATTACGAGCGCAAGCGCTGTAGTAGACCAACATCTCAGATCGCAACAGTAGAATCTCGTCAAGCTCGACTTTTCCCACCGCAGGAGTCAATAGCTCATACGCGAGCATAATCAGCCGACATCCTCCAGACAGCTGGGTAAGGCTCGCTCAATAATAACTAAATCAACTCTGGCATGCAGACAACAAAACTACTAGATAACGTTATTTTTCGACTAGTACACGGAAACTCACCAAACAAATGGGAGTGAAAATGGGCAGTGCACTTTGTTGCAATACATAGTGACGTAATCAAATCATTGAATTTGTTAATAATTTGCACCAAAATAAATTAGTGCAAGTGATACCAACAGCATTAAGTGAAATAGACTAGGCACTTTGGTACAGAACTTGACACTCAAATTTGAATTAGTAAAAAAGAAGCCCACCAAACACTCGAAAACTTACTTCCAGAAGAACACCGAGTTAAAATTTTTATTTGTCAAACTATTTTTTGTTTTGTTCTGTTCATTACTACTAGGGCGTTATCACTGTTTTCACGTCAAATTTAATTTTTTGAATAGTCCCATTCACATTACATAATAACAATGCTGTATATAATTACCTGTTACGTCCGTCGGTGGTACGTTGTCACGCTTATTACGCCACTATGTTTTCGAGGCTCCGCGACATCTTCAGCTAATCAACAACAATTCATCCATGCTGCCTTTTCTGAACGTGACGTATCTATCTGGCACGGTAGGGCTATTTTATCTTTATTGATATCGTTGAACACCACTAGCACTAGAAATAATTCCATACCTATTTTATTTGTCAAAAAATATCACTACCCTGGAATACTCTCAACATGAAGAAACCTGTTGTTGCTGCTTGCATGCCGTAAATATCAACGCTGGCACACATGCTGCTGCTAATCTTCGTCAAGTGAAATCTAAATTGACACAGCGGCAGCCTATATTCCATTTGCTTTCTCTCTACAAAAAAACAAACAAATTTAACCGTCGATTTTTCTCATGACTGTTGGTCCCTAGATCATCTATTAGGCAGTAAGTATCACAAATATCTTGTTGTAATTCACTCGTTCAACTGCATCCTAACTACTAGCATAGCATACAAGAACTTGCAGGTAAGTCCAGTTGGATTTGAATGCTGACATTACTTGATTTGCTTTGTTTCGATAATGTCCTTTGTTTTTCGTTATGTAATTGATTTACTGACGTACCCTATTGACTAATTACTGTTATCATCAGTTACATGAAATTTGTGTTTTTACTTTTTTTAGAAACCTAGAAGAAAATTTAGGTTTTTGTTCGGAGTTATGTGCTTACACTGTTGCATGTTTTTAACTTTTAAGCAATGGTTGCACACTCTCGGAGAGGAGTTGGGGAATAGGAGAGAAATGAAAGGGGCATTGGCGTGCAGTGTCACTGTCAATCAATAAAAATATTTGCATTAATAAATTATAAAATGTAATTGGCATTGCCAATCATTATTGAATCATGATCTAATCTAAGCATTTTTGTTTATTAAAGTTAAAGTAGGCCTACTATAACCTTTAAAATATAATTTATGTACATTACATAAATTACATGATCTACTATCAATTGAAATATAACGTTGTTTGCAATCTGTGCATTCTAGGCCTAGTAAATTATAAAACGTAATGGACCTCACCAATTAGTAGAGATGTGCAAAAATGTTTTTTTAAAGTTTGAAAATTCGCGCCTTAAAAATAAAAATTCGCGATTTGTCGCGATTTACCAAAAAACAATTTCTCATGCACAACTTTAAAAAAAAAGTCGAAGTTTCAGGATAATTTGATTGATTTTAATGATTTAAAAGAAAAACAAGCTCATGAGAGTGAAGTTCAGAATTAGTTTTATTTTTAAGCTCAATTTCAGCCTTCAGTTTTCAAAGTTTCAGACAGTTTTTACCAGAATTAATTTCGTCTACCCGGCACCTCCACCAAATTTACGAAATTATGCATTTTTTTATGTAATGTCTTTTGATATGGATATAAAGTATTTTGAGCTTACTCTCGTTCAAACGATTATTACGATCTCACAATCGCGTTGTATGACCCGGCACCTCCACCACATGTACCAGACAGAATTAATTTAATTTTGACTTCGACCCGGCACCTCCACCAAAACTTTTTTTTTTAAATTTCGTGACCTAATTCGCATTTAAGGTCATAATTGCTAATTTTGCCACCAGTTCGCGGTATCAACTAAAATTTCGCGAAAATTCGCGAATTGGAAATTGGTACCATTCAATCACAATTCATGAGATTCATGTGCAAACTGAATTTGAAGGAATTATTGAAACTTTAAAAAAAATTCGCAAATTTCGTTGTCACCATTTTTGCACATCTCTACCAATTAGTATGAGGGAATACCGAGGTAGATATTTTATTTTTGTTTATTTAAATTATTTAACCTCATACTTTATTTAGGCATATTCTTTTAATTTTTAATTTTGCTTTCTTTTGCATGAATGTTTTTTTATGATTTGTAGCTAGTTTTTTTGTTTGCTTACATTTTGTTTCAGAACCATTTGTCAGTGCCAGTGAACTCAAGGTACCTCCACACATGCAAGGTTAGTAGGCTTTGTTTCTTCCATGCAAAGTTATACGCGTTTCCAAGCAAAGATAGATGGCAGCACTAAAACGCAACATGTCGGACCGATCAGTGATAGAGGCGAGCTGCTTACGGCGGGCGCTGTATATTCAGTTGGCTTCAACTTGATTTTTGTTACATTTCTGATCATTTGCGAAAACATTGTTGATTATGTCACATGTCCGCGTATTTTATTAGTAAAATTCGTAAGTTTTGGGGATCGGCTTTGTTAATAACGGGAATTTAATGGCATTTTAAATTACAACAAATAATTGAGATTATTTGATGATATGAGCTCGAAAAGAACAAACCACACTGTTAAACTATTAAATACAGAAACAAGTGTATAAAAAAATGTTGAATGATGAAGATCGATGATATTTTGCCAAGAAAATGTTGCCCAATATAATAATTTCAATAATTTACTTGATATCCAATATCAAAAGAGATTCTAGCAAATTATAGCCCTTCACTTGTTTTGCACTTTTTCTACTTCGTTTTACAATGTAAACGAAATCGGAGTAGGCCTATATATATTTATCTAGTATACACTTAGGACTTCCGGTTTTTTAAATATACATTTTATGAAAAGGAGGCCTATTGAATAGCTGATGGCCTATTTTTATTATTGTTTTGTATGTCAATAATGGCATGACGCGTCATTCTGCAGACAGCTTTTAAATCTTGTAGGTCATATCATTATACTTATTCTATAGTTATAATATAAATCGTATTTATTATGATATTATGTAAAATATTATGTATTAAATATTGGTAAATGAACAATGACGGTAAATGGTATATGTAGGCCTACATTAATTATATAAGGTAGAAAAGGAGTTGGGACTTGTGCATAAGCGCTAATACAATTAATATTATATTTGTTATTGTTTTGTTATTGTTATTATGAGTATGACTTTATTTATATTAAATTATCATAACAAAACGAAAGAAGTATATCTCAATTAAAAGTGCCATAAGAAGCGAGCGATACTGTATGTGTATGTTTACTATGAGTTGTGAACATTCTTGACTGTTTGAATTTGATTTAGTATTTATATCGTACCCTGTTAGCTTATATTTGGTATATAGCCTATAAATACCAATGTTTATTATGATATTATAATTAGAGAATTGTAATATGGATACAAATGCCATCCTTGGTGTCTCATGGGTGCATTGGGCGCAGGTCTGAATATAGTAATATTATTCTGGTAAACATGGTCTCGAATCCCGCATATTGGAGAGCGATTTTATTATTTTGGTGCACCCCCATGCTTTTGATAATCATCAATTAACAACATTTTGGGAAAGCAACGACAATGTACCTGTGATTGTACATATTTATAAGTGACAAACACGGAATGACATGTATTCTTCAGGTAAGCACATAGCGCGCTCCTCCGACTATTACTGATCGGACAGTTGCATTTTTCGCCACCAGGTAGCAACCCCTTTGCTTGGAAACGCGTATAGGTCTAAGGGCTGGATGCACTACAGTCAAAGTGAAGAACATTCATACGCGCTTATGGATAATAACATATGACCGTGTTCGAAAATTGACCATTAGTGGACTCTTAGTTGCAGTGGACGGTAAGTGACTGATATGCATCTGGCCCTAAGTACCATGTATATAGGCCTACTTTGAAGCGAGTGGAGAAAAGATTATACTTGTGAGACACTTGAGAATTTAATAGCCCTGGCAGAGCCTGTAATGTTTTAGCTTAATTCCATTTTTGATGACAATGTAAAAAGGTGTCAAAAGTGGCATTTCTTTTAAAAGTGTTGATTAAATAATTAATAAAGAACTGTGATTGTTAAACTAGGAACATAGTACTTACTGTACAGTTAGTAAGGTAAGCCGTCGTCCTTCTGTACCTTTGCTCACACTGGATCATGTTTATGTTGGTTGTGATAGAATGCCTATTGGCTAGGTTAGTGTTTGTGATTGGGGAAAGAAGAAAGGAGACCAACAGCTTACCTTAAACAATATGGGCAGCTGCATGAAACTGGCTGGTTGTTTTGTAAATATTTATGTTATCGAGCCAGTTTCACGCAGCTGCCCATCTCATTTAAGGTAAGCTGTTGGTCTCCTTTCTTCTTTCCCCAATCATAAACACCGGATCATGTTTATGTTTTATATGAGTGGTTTATTGTACCGGTAGGTATTCACTAACACTAAAATTACGTATAAGAGTTTGTTTACGTTGCTTTTGGCCTGTTTCGTTTCACCTATGTAACTAGCGTAGCAAAGATTACTGGAGTAGGTAGTTACTTTCAATGTGATGTGATATAAAATTCCTACTAGTACGTACTAGCCAGTGGCGGCTTGAAGGTTCCAATATGACCGGTGCCAGATCGTTTCTGTACCACCCTCAACCCCAGGTGCGTAGGGGGAACAAGCACGGGGGGTTTGGGGGGCTCCCCCAACTATAGCGCCGCAGGCAAAAATTTTGAAAATCAGTTTTTTAGAGTGGTTTTGGTGCGTTCTAGGAAAAATAAGTGGGTTTAATGCAATACCAAATTAATGTATTTTTTGTACAGAAACTATGAAACTAAAAATAAGAATTATTTTAGTAGTGACGAGATAGACCATGTTACAACCTTTGAATATGCATATCATTACGTTCGCGATCACGTTCAACAAAAATGGGAAATTGTTGAAGTTGTAGGTCATTACTCTTCTGAAATGAAGGGGTAAAAATCGGGGGTTGGGGGGAATTCCCCCATTCCTATATGTCTGCACCACCCAGTGACATGGGTGCCCGCAGGAGTTTTGGCAGGGGGCAAATATTACAACTTGTACTTTCGTTGGGCCATCACGGGGGGTTTGGGGGGCAGAGTCCCCCAACAATAGCGGCGCAGGCGAAAATTTTGAAAATCAGGTTTTTAGAATGGTGGGTTTTGGAAAAAAGTAGTGGGCTGAATTCATTACCTAAATTATGTAATTTTTGTGCAGTCGATACTCAAAACTAGAAAACCATTCAAAATATTTTACGTCCGATTTTTTGTCGTTCAGTCAAAGGCTTATTGAGTTGGACGAATATTAGCTTTTTTGTCCACTGAGATAATATGACTTTATCCCACCTCACATTTTCGCTTTCGCTAGCCTTTTATTGTGACAGTCAAAACTCGCGTTATTCCATGGAGTGGTATTCTTTTCATAAATCCAAGACGAACTATTGCAGGCAAAAGACACAAGAAGCTACTTATTTCGCAGAAAATTGGCAACCATTAAATTTAGCAAACGTTCATCAGTAAAGAAATCGTCTTTCCATGCACATTTTAGATACTACAAGTTCAATCATAAATCCTCACATCAAATGAGGGCAAATTAGCACTTCTGCTTGCTCGGGGCCATGGGGGATAACTGCTCCCCCATTGCCCCCTCCTTCGGGCGCCCATGCCCAGTGGTAAAAAGCAACTTAGGAGGGGCGAACAATAAACTGGGGAAAATTTTTGTACTAAAGTCAAGGTCATGTTTGGCGGCAATCTGCGCGTTTTAGAGCAGCAGAATGAAAGATAATAAATGTTTTTCCATCATTAAAAACCCTACTTTTTTCACATTTTTCCACCAATTAATAAAAATGCACTTAAAATATACCCACACCATATTTAGAACTTTTTAATTTCTTCTAATTGTTGTTTCAGTGGTGACTTATAAGTTAGGGCACTCCGCTCTATGATTCTCAATGTTGTTCAATTTTTTCGTTAGATTTCTAGCCCTCCGTGCCTTTTTCTTGTTTGCTGAAGAAAAACAACAAATCACATAAAGAGTATACTCTACTTGTCCCGAGAACGAGATAGAAGATAGACGCAGCGCAACCCCCGATACGCCACCAGGCCACCTTACAGTTGACCACTCAGTCAGCTGCATTGGCAAACTAGATAACAAAACAACGAAAGCAAACATCACTCTCTCATAGTGCGGTGTCTTTGTGTCATTAGAATTGACTCGTAGGCAATAAGACCGTACAGGGCTTACAAAACACATTGCTGCTTTTGCAAAACACTTCATTTTTATACTAACAATATTTTTTCTAAGACAAAATATGTGGGTGGGTTCACGAGCTATGCTGGCCCACCCACCCTTGGCAGGTACCGGTGCCATGGCACCGGTCAGGGTATAGGTCAAGCCGCCACTGGTACTAGCATTGCAACCCAGTGTATTTAGGTTATTATACTTTACTGCTCAAATTACCTGTGCTTTTGACCAACCAACAAAATTGCTACTAACTAGTAGTAAGTACTAATAAAAACTCAGTCAAAATGATTTTATTTACAAAAAATGATGATGTAAGTCTTTTCTTTTTTGTTTGCTACTTATTGGTTTGCACATAGCAAATTCTTGTGAGTAAGAGGTGATGTTGTTAAGTTGTAAACCACGCTGACTTTACACATAGCAAATTCTTGTAAGAGGTGATGTTGTTAAGTTGTAAACCATGCTGACTTTGTGTAAACTGTAGCTAGGTAGGCCACTTAAAATCGTCATACGTCAAGTTTTTACACTGAATTACAGCTACTGTAGGCTATAGAACGTATTTTTAATTTTTATATTGTAATATCTGTGTTTTTTTTTTCATTAGGGTGTAACATTGGACAATAGTGGCAATGTACAACTGGATACATTTCAACAGAACCAATATTTATACCAACAGCAAAATCATCTACAGCAACAACAACAACAACAACAGCAACAGCAGCAACAACAACAACAAAACAATCCAAATATGATTTCCAGCTCACAAAACATCCCAACAGTGAGTATTAATGGATAATGCAATCTTTAATGCTCAACTATTAAAATGCTACGTAGTAATAGTAGGCCTACATAATAATACGTATTTCATTATTTAACATGTAAGCTTAGTAGCCTAATGTAATTTCCTTGTAGAGTTAAGACTTCTTGGATTATACAAGCAATGTAATTTCTAGGGGTGTGTGAGTAGCACATTTTGAATTTGAGTCAAGTCGAGTATTCCTTTAGATACTCGAGTATGTCGAGTATTCATTTCAAAATTTTAATTTTAAATTTACTAGGCCCACTTGGAAGTTGGAAAACAACGATTTTTCTGTTGTAGACATTTAAAAAATTAAATTATTTATTATGATTACAAGCAGCAGAGATGAAATTTTTAAGAAGTTCTGTAGCCTTAACAAAAATAGACTAGATACGGAGCAAAACAATAAGAAACAAAGTAGGAGTGGAAAGTTTACGTAATAAAATAGGAAAAGAAAGACTTCGATGGTATGGGCACGTACGAAGAATGAAACAAGATAGAATACCAAGAAGAGAATTTGAACGCACATGGGGGGGAGTGAGAAAGGTTGGACTCCCAAGAGATAAGATCTAGGGACCAAATGAAATGGAACGTTGAAGAAAGAGGGAAATCATGGGAAAGAATTAATGAAGAAAGACTCTGGGAGGTTAGAAAGAAATGGAGAGAACTGGTAGAAATACCTGTCATAGAAGACATCGAAGTAGATGAGGAGGTGTTGAGCCTGGCTAGCAAACACTGAAAGTCCACAGCCCGAGAAATTGGTGATATGTCACCCCCGACCTGTGTGCTGGTAAATTTCAATAAAAGTAGGAAGCTTCGCAAACGCTTTTTCAGGCGCGTTGTTGGATGAGCGTAATTGGTGCATTGAGCTGCCATGTGTTATACGTACAGATTTTCTGTTGTTCTGTGAAAAAATCGTTACTAAGTACCAGAAAAAAAAGTAATTTTTAAAAATGAAAAAAATCGTAAAATTGCGATTTTCATGAGACAATTTTTCGATGGCGCTCAAATTTCACATGAATATTATATTAATTCATAAAATTAAGGTTCTGTGAAAAAATCATTACAATCGAATAGGGATCTGTGGGTAGTACTTTTTAGGTTCGGGGCAGGTTCGGGTAGTCATAATTACTAAGGGTTTCGGGTCGGGTTCGGGTAAAGAAAATAACTGCAATTTCAATAGGGCAATGCCAATCTGGTTCGCCCGGATTCTCCGCCAGGTTAGCATGATCGGGGTTTGGTCTTTACAATGTGGTTCAAAGCCCATGGCCTCACCCTGACTTAAAACTTACAAAACAGAATTTAACGATTATGTATTAAAATTAATTTTAGGGACCCTGAAAAATAGCAAATAAAAAGTCTTCATTTTGTTATAAAAATCTTTGATTTCAGTCTCAAAACTCAAAATAAAGGTTCCATTTCGCATAAAAAATTCAATTATTTCAAACTATTTTTTTCAAATTTCACGTATTTTCAAACTTCCCGCCGTTTTTGCCGCCGTTAAGTTTCAAATGTTGGTACTTCGTAGATCAAGAAACAAAGTTTCTATAGTTTGTATTTGTTATGTTGCCGACCCTGTGAGGTGTGACGTCACCAGCAGCTCAACAGCTGTTGTACTTGGATGGCCTATTATTGTAGTGGCCTATTTTCTCGCGAGAACATAGTACATACTTGAAAATGGGGAAAATACTGCCGATTTCGCCCAAATTTCGTGAAAAACTTATAGATCTGGCTGTATTTTGCCTTAAAGTAAAACCAGTCTTATTTTGCTCCATTTCGCGAACGTTTTTTGACGATTTAAGGGTCCAAAGAGGTTAGCAATTAAGGCCTAGGCCTACCCGAAAAAAAACCCGATTTACATTTATAAAAGCCCGAATTTCGGGTATGCTTCAAAACCCGAAATTTCGGGTACCCGCAGACCCCTACAATCGAATAAAGCATGTAGGTGTTATAAGTCAAAGAAATTGTTTTTAAATTGAAACATCAAAAAAATTGCGATGAGAAATAATTTTTTGATTGCGCTTTAATTTCACACAAATATACTAGGCCTAATTCATAAAATTAAAGTTCTTTGAAAAAATTAAAAAATCATTTTAATCGGATAAAGCATATAGGTGTTACAGTCCAAGAATTTTGTAAAAATCGTAAAATTGTGATTTTAACGAGAAATACGGCAGTTCTAAGTTCAGAGATTTCGAAGGTCTCCAGAAAATTTCATCGCAATTGGAGTATTAGTTTAGCTGGGATCGTGTTAACAAACAGAAAAAACAAGAAAAACAAAATAAATCGTAAAATTGCGATTTTCATGAGAAATAATTTTTCGATTGCGCTCAACAACGTGCCAGTTCTAAGTCCAGAGATTTTGAAGGTTACCAGAAAATTTCATCTAAATTGGAGTACCGGTTTAGCCAGAATCGTGTTGACAAACACTCAAAAATACAAACAGAAAAAAACAAAAAAATTGAAAAATTGCGATTTTAATGAGAAATAATTTTTTGATTGCGCTCAAAAACGTGGCAGTTCTAAGTTCAGAGATTTCGATGGTCTCCAGAAAATTTCATCGCAATTGGAGTATCGGTTTAGCCGGAATCATGTTAACAAACAGACAAAAATACAAAAAAAAAAAAGAAAGAAAAAAAAAACATTACGGATTTTTTTCACCAGTGTATTAGAATGGAATCTTCGCTACGCTAATCCAATTATAATATACAGTATGCTATCATCATCATCAGCAACGAAGCACATAATAAATTTCAGATTTTTTCTGAATCGGCCTTGTTGATTCTGGCGTTGATTCGCTGGTGTTCGCACTGTCCATACCACTGATTGCTATATTACCTACAGTATTAAAAATATCGATCTTTGGTTGGTTATCGCTCACTCGTCGATTGCGTCGGGGCCTGCAGGGTTGGCTTGGTCGCTTTGATTTATTACCCCCACTGAAAATCAGTTATATAACTGAGTGGGTAGACTCTAAATAAAATTTATTTATTATTTATTTATTTATAGTTTCTGGCCTCATTACAATACTGCTGTGATGTTTTAATCCCCATAAAATCCTCCAAATTTGCACTCTCATTATAATATTCGCGATCTAGGCATTTTCCATGCTATTTCAGCACATTTGAATATTCCCCGCCCTTGAATGGAACGAGTTCCAGCGATAGCCGACGGAGCGCGCCACATATGCGCTCTGGGCTCTTTTCGTTTCCATCCAATCGCGTCGCAGCCGTCGCTCGGCGAGTTTGACCTTCAAAAGTAGCATCAAAGCAAAGATGGAAGGTTGCAGAAAGAAACATAAATCATCTCAAACTACACAAACTACTACGGATGTGCGGGTACCCGAAAAACGGGTAATTTTCGGGTAGGTAAAATTACCCGACCTCGGGTCGGGCCGTCAATTCCTACCCGAAAAAGTCGGGTCGGACAGAAGTAATAAAGAAACACGCCAATCTGCTCCTTTTAAACCTCCCGCTCAGACGCCAAACGAACAGCTGACGTCGGAGCGGACCAATCGCTACGACGTGGGCGCGGCTATGCTATGATGCTGTGTCCTTGACTCTTCCGGTGCTGTCCCCGCTAAAGTAATAGGCCCTACTGACCGTCATTACTCGTCTTCTGGTTATTCAACGCTAATAACGGCATAAAGCAAGTTGAGTATTACGTACGTAGGCGAATGGTGAAAAAGAAACAACGCTAATAAACATCGTCTAATGCCTAGGCGGCAGGCCTAGAACAAAGTTGCAATTCATCTAGAAGTTCGATCTAGTGCGCATCGTTGCGCGCAGCAGAGCGTTGGGCGGAGTCAGACCGAAAGGCTGGTGCAAACGCGCGATTTCGTCAGATGCATGGCTGGTACAAACGCATGATGATTTCGTCGGCCGGAAGAGAAAAATACGCGATCGCATCGGTTTTTCTTGGGGTTTTCGTATCGGAAATATTAGAAAACGATCGTTACGATATTATTTCCGAGAATAACGAACGATTGATGCAGGAAAACGATAATAGCGGGGTTTCACTGTACTAGACCTAGGCCTAGGCATACTCAAGCAAAAGTTCATAAGACGCCAATTTGGATGTTCTTCGTGTCAATACAGCCCAGAGTGGCTACCTGCAACCAATGCAAAACTGTTTTGTAGGATTTTTTTTTTTTTAATGAATTCACAAATAAAAAAATTTTCACTATCCGAGCCCGACCCGAGGGTACTTCAATTACCCGAGCCCGAGGGTACTTTCAATTACCCGACCCGAGCCCGACCCGAGTTCAAAAACCACTACCCGCACATCCCTACAAACTACGATTTTAAAATACGTAAAAACTAAAAAGTGCATACATGGAATATTCACCAGCATTCTTTCTTCGCAATAGTTGATCGGAAATATTAGTGATTTAGACGCAACGAAACCAATAAAGGATGTTTGTTTTTGACGCCGTGTAGGCCTATTCCTGATTTCCGCATCTAAGTCTCCTTTGTTGTTTATCGTAATAACTTTGAAAGCACGGCAAGGCCTACTTTTTGCGGTCACAGTACACACGTAGGCCTAGACCTCTATATGTAGGCCTAGCCCTACTGTGATGATGTTTTTTTCAGTTTTCATAGTATTTCATACGTTAAAACTCGACTCGATGTCGAGTATAAAAAGAAACTCAACATTTCGAGTACTCGCACACCCCTATTAATTTCCCAGGTAAAGTATTAAAGTATTACAAGTTACTAGGTAGTACATGAATTAAGTACAAAGGTGTAGAGCTCTTAGATTAATAATGTATGTACCACCCTACCTACTACCTAGTGTGGTGATGATATATACCTTACCTTGTACTATCTCTTTTCTCTTGTTCCCTTTTATTCCACACATTAACCCTGATATTGTTTTTTTTATTCTATAAATTATTATTAAAATTTGACTTATCCTATCCTAGTCTGAATTAACTAGGTTTTACTGTAGTGTAATGTTGTGAGTTGACCATACTATCCATATCAATGCATAATTTTAATTGTTAATGATTGTGTAAGTAGTTTAGTGAAGAGTTCATGTCTTGATGTAACTTAACATTTAAAAAAATTAGTATTGTATTGTAGCTTAGTGTTTGTGTTTAAGTTGCGTAGGCTTCTAGTTTAATTTGCCATGAACAATGAAGTAAGTTATCAACTGCTTTTATGAATGTATGTGTTGATACCAATTCGTCATAGTTGACATTATTTTTGTTTAGTTGCAAATTACCGGTCGGCGGTACTTTTTTTTTTATCCAGAGTTCACTCAGCTGAGTACCTAGTAATGCCATTATGTAATTTTATTTGGGTTTATTTATTTATTGACCTTCAGACAGTAGGACCAATGGGAATGGCATAACTAGAAAGCAACTTGATGAGAAGACGTTCAAAGCTTCAAGAGAAAATAAAACATCAATTGACCAACTGGTTTCCGATGGAAGGATGGCAGATGGCCAGCATTAGCATTGGCAGCGAACAATTCAATTGACTTGCTAATTTAATTGACGATGTTACGAATACTTTTTCAAGTACCCATGTGCCACAATATTTTCATAGCTAACTACTTACAAACTGATTGAAGTTTAAGAACGCTTTGTAGGCTAGCCTATATACTGTGTTGGCCCGAATATAGCGCAATGGTTTTTTTTCCGAAAATACAATCTCAAAAATAGCACTCGCGTTATTTTTGCGGTCTTGCCCCCCACTCGACGTACGGCGGGCGTAGGGTTACCAGACTTCCCGGTTTTCCGGGATTGTCCCGGTTTTTTGTGGCCTGTCCCGGTCTCGGGACGGCAAAATGTCCCGGTTTTAAGAGTTCATCCAATTAATTCGTATTTTCCATTTAAATTTATATTAATACACAATATAATTTTTCAAAAGAAAGCCAATACTAGACAGAATAATATTAAATATGAATACTAATACTACAAAATACAACTCTCTCTGAGCTACCACTTTGTTGCTGCAGTGAACTTGTCTCTGCTTCAGGGGGAAGTGGTGGGGGGGTGGGGGGCTGCCGGCGAGCGGGTTGAAACAATCAAGGATCGAGTGTCTCGTCGGCGTCAGTCACTGCGACTACTTATCATTTCCTGGAACCTTACTTTTTTACTTGCGCCGCACTCTCAAGGCATAGGCCAGCCCCCAACCCGACTTGTCTCAGATCTCACTACAGGCTATCTTGGGGGAAAAATTGCCCAAAAAAATTTCCGCCTCCAGGGCTTTGCCCCAGACCCCGGGTAGCCCACACAAGTCCATACAAAACAAAAGTACATGTGCTCCGGTTTTTACTTTTAGAATTATGGCCACCCTAGGCGGGCGGGTGACGTCATCACTGCCTCCGCGGTAAACGAACCACAAAATATCAACAAGTTTATCGGGTTCTGCGGAAAATGGCCACCAAAATAACTAAGAAACAAAAAAACTGTTAAAATTGTTCAAAATGTTTTGTTGTAAGAGTGAAATTTTTGGCTATTCATTCATTGTAGACTATTGTAAATGAAAATGTTTGTACATTTTATTTTAATTTATTTTTTTTCTTCTTGAAATAATTTTGAAAAATTGGGGACCGTGTTATATTTGAGATCTTGCTATATTCGGGCCTATACGGTACTGTACCATCAATGATTGACAAAATCACACAAACAAATCACAATCATTGATAGTGATTTTGTAAATATATTGGCCTATCCGCCTATGCATATTACACAACATTTTTGCTACTTTGTTCTACATTGGTGATTACTGATTTTCAATGAAATAGACTAGTATTTTAATTTTTATTTAATTTATATTATTTTCTTTTACAATAGCTGCACTACTCTATGTAGAATTGGTATACTCTTCATCCATTCCTTAATTTATGTACGTATTTTAATTTATAAAGTAGCTGAGTAATGGCTGTGAATGCATTTAGAATGTTAGAATTGTTTGATGTTTCAGCATCATTTGAATTCTTTGAACACATATCGCAGCCCGCAGCCACTCAATAGGCCAAGCCCCCAGACTTCCCCTTGCTTATCTATACAGGTTAGTGCTACAGGTTCTTCATTCTAGACAATCTATGCAGTAAGCCAAGGTCTTGGGGGTTCCATTACATGGTAAGTTGATGCTGCTACTTCATGTAAGTACACCTGGCATCATAAGTAAATCAAGGGCTGGGTATTGTAGATAAAAGACCCCTTGATTTACTTCTGATGCTGGGTGTACCTCTAATGTTTGATACAATATCATGTTCTTCACCACAATAACAATATGGCCTTCTTGAACAAGACAGTGTTGGTTTGGAAGTGAAAACAATGTATACCAGTATGGTACACAATTATTTCACGTACCGGTACTGATGACGATGTATCATATTTCCCACATTTGAAAATTATGTGTACATAGGGCCTACTAGTACTATATATACAATGAATTTCAATGTTACTATTGATCATTTTTTCTCAATCTTGTCCAATTATCAGTCGATTTGAGTAATAATTTGTGTGGTAAGTAAGGAAAATTTTAATATCTTTCATTAAAATTAGGGGTCTGTGGGTACCCGAAATTTTGGGTAATTTTGGGTTTTGAAGCATACCCAAAATTCGGGCTTTTATAAACGTAAATCGGATTTTTTCGGGTAGGCCTAGGCCTAAATTGCTAACCTCTTTGGACCCTTAAATCGTCAAAAAACGTTCGCGAAATGGAACAAAATAAGACTGGTTTTACTTTTAAGGCAAAATACAGCCAGTTCTATTGTTTTTCACGAAATTTGGGCGAAATCGGCAGTTTTTTCCCCATTTTCCAAGTATGTATGTACAGCGAAACCTCTATGCATCGTTTTTCAGGGGAGTTCTTGAAAAAAACTATGGATCCGGAAAAACTATGGATCAAATAGAAAATAACAATAAAGCTTATTATGGGAGTGCATAAAAAACACTATAGATGCAGGAAAACAGTAGTTTGAGAAACTATGGATAGAGGTTTCACTGTACTATATTCTCGTGAGAAAATAGGCCACTACAATAATAGGCCATACAAGTACAACAGCTGTTGAGCTGCTGCTGGTGACGTCACACCTCACAGGGTCGGCAACATAATAAATACAAACTATAGAAACTTTGTTTTTTGATCTACAAAGTACCAATATTTGAAACTTAACGGCGGGGAAAATGGCGGGAAGTTTGAAAATACGCGAAATTTGAAAAAATAGTTTGAAATTATTGAATTTTTATGCGAAATGGATCCTTTATTTTGAGTTTTTACACTGAAATTAAAGATTTTTATAACGAAATGAAGACTTTTTATTTGCTTTTTTTCAGGGTCCCTAAAATGAATTTGAATATTTAATCGTTAATTCTTTTTTGTAAGTTTAAGTCAGGGTGAGGCCATGGGCTTTGAACCACATTATAAAGACCAAACCCCGATCATGCGAACCTGGCGGAGAATCCGGGCAAACCAGATTGGCATTGCCCTATTGAAATTGCAGTTTCTTTCTTTACCCGAACCCGACCCGAAACCCGTGGTAATTATGACTACCCGAACCCGCCTCGAACCTAAAAAGTACTACCCGCAGACCCCTAATTAAAATTAATCTAGTATTGTATTGTTTTGTTAGGCATTGACTCATTGAATTATGTATTAATAATTAGTTACTAATTACTGGGGTAAAGATGCCTAAATATACCGGTAGTGCAAAATGTGATACGGTACCAGTATAAAATTTTCGATTAGTATACTTTTTCTTTGACAAATTTAGGCTCACTTTGTAATTTTAGGGATTAATTAAGTAATTAATTTTCAATTAATTAATATAGTTAAATTCTAAGAACTGTTCGTGTAGTCTAGGGATGTACGAACCCACTTTTTTTACTTCGAACTCGAACTTTCACAGTTAAAAAAACAAATTTTGAACTTTACAAAAATTTTGAACTTTCGAACTCGAACTCGAACCCAACTTAAAGGTATATCAAACCATCATAATAGGTACAATAGTGATAAATCTGGACCGGCACCTCCACCTAGAAAGTACATAACTTCTGGACCGGCACCTCCACCATCCATTTTTTCGTTTTTAAATTTGTACCTGTAAACCGAGAACCATTTTTTGACTTGTCAAATAATATGTGACCGCACACCACTACAAACAAGTAAAAAAAATATTTTTTTTTTGAACTTCGAACTTTGTTCGAACTCAAACTTAAAAACAGTTTGAGTTTGAGTTCGAATTTTGAACATTCGCACATCCCTAGTGTAGTCATTTGTTTGGGACGCCTGAATAACGCCGAATGGAATAAAGCCGAATCGATGTGTAGTGTACTTGCCAATTTTCCTCCTAAGTCCTAACCTTTCTTTTCCAACACAAAAGAGTAGCGTGGTACGTACACTACACATGATCGATTCGGCGTTGTTCCATTCGGCGTTATTCAGCGCCCCCATTTGTTTTTTAAATTTTTTTAAACTATGTATAATTGCAAATTTTTACGCTGGTATCACATTTTGCATGGTTTTGTTTGAGAAGACAACTTGATTGCACTATATGTCGGCCTACTCTAGTGCCAGAAGTAAATCAAGGGTTATCGACTACAGTTTTTTTTTTTATCCTTGTATTTTGTATATTCCTAAATAAATAAAATAAATTTGTATTTAGAGTCTATCCACTCAGTCACAGAACTGATTTTCAGTGGGGGCCGTTAAATTTAGAGCTGACCAAGCCAACCCTGTAGGCGCCGACCCTATTGACGAGTGAACAATGACCAACTAGAGACCTATTGATTTATTGTATTGACTGATCAATCACTGCTCTTCATCGATTAGTTATGAGGACCACTTGGCATTGATTGTATGTGTGTTTTCAGGGTGGGTCATTAGTATATCGCAGTGGTAGTCCCGGCGGTACAAGCCACAGTGGACCTCAGAGTCCTATATCTCCAGCCAGCTCTCCTGGGATTGGTTCTGGCTCCAGTCCCTTCTCTGACCATAACAATTACTTCATCAGCCAAGCACAGCTGCAGCAACACTTTGAGCAGTTCAACATGGTAGGACACCTAGCAACTCTTTGATAAACTAATATACTTGTATTTATTTTGCTTGTCCATTGTCATTATAGTACTGCGAGTAACAATATTTTCACTAGATATAGGCAAGTAAAGAACCATTTTCCAGGTGTGACTTTCTTTATGTGTTCTCCATGCTGATAACTGTATTGAAATTTCCACTGGATTTCTATAATGTTGGTACATGATAATTGATAATATTTGTAGTCGAGCAATAATATTTTAATTTAGATTTAATAATGAATTTGCCTTACATTGATTCACTTATCCATTGGATTATGGTTATTGACTTACTTATCAATTTAATCTGTTCTTTGCTCCTTGTGCTACCAGGGCGTGGTAAGTGTCTCACAATTTCACTTAAATCACAGTTTAATTTAATAGCATTTTATTTTTTATGATTGTGTATTCAACTAGTAACTAATTCATCACCATGCTTTGCTTTCAACATACTAATTGTTTAAAGTAAGCCTATTGGTTAAGACAGACTAGTATTGGCCAGGGAAACGTGAATAATCTTGTGATCAACATTTACTTTCTATGAACGATTGACTGCATGTTAAAACTTAAAAGCAATCGTAATACAGTGAAACACTTTCTAAAACGTTTTCCAAGTAGACTCTAGTTTTGAACGTATTAAAAACAAAAAATGCAAGGGTTCCTTCCACATGAGCATAACAGTGCAGTAGGCCATTCCATGAGAGTTTTACAGCAAACCTACACCAAAAATGAATACGAGGGTTTTACCTTGTGCTTCTGTGATGGAATTTATTTTTTATCTTAAACACTATTAATTATAGAAATAAGCCCAGGAATGATAATCATGTGTGTCGTGATTAGGGATTTTGTAATTCAGTTGAAAATTTATGTCGACGCTCACGTGGGCTTCTTGATGGGGGGAGTAGACGGACAGAAGGCTGATACAAATGAGCGAGAGCCGCGGGTAAAAAGTAAAAATGTATCTTGAGTATCGAAAGTACACTCTTTTAAGTCCAAAAAGCAAGAATGCATATCTAGGGTGTGTCTGAATTATGGTCCAAGTCCAACTCAATGTTAAAGTGCTATACTAGTCTACAGTAGAGCTGCCTGCCGGGCAAAGTCAACACTACATAAAGTTAGGTTAGGTGTTCATTCGAGAGTCCTTTGTAAAGTATTTGATTATTAAAAGTATTTGTACATCTAGTAAAACCAATTAAATACGTGGTAAAAACAAATGAAACTTAAATGTTTACCTTTATTTAAAAATGCATTCGTTTGTTGTTTCTCTCATTGTCGCGGACGGCCATTTTGAATCGGACCTAAAACGAGTGTACACTTTCGATTGCTCGGTCCATTTGTCGACTTGGACCATGAATGGACCTAGAATAAGACTTTTCAGACAGTACGGTACCTACTTCATACGCCATTGACAGATAATTAGTACCTTCTACGTTGTTAGACGTGGACTTGAATTTAGACCTAGACCTGGACCTGGACCTAGACTTTGAATAATATTCAGACACACCCCTAGTACTAATGGGTAGTATTTAGGAAGTACACTTTTTAACCGATTTTTGAACGTAATAGGCAGGGTAAAATTTATTATTACTTATTAGATATAAAAGTTACATAGTCATAGACAGGAAATTTTGTGCAGGTTAACATATAAAAATAAAAAACAGTGCTAAATTCAGACGTTTTTTGCAGGAAAACGTCTTTAAAGGGAAAGTTTTAGCAGAGTTTCACTGTATTAATAATTTTATATAAATGTCTACATATGGCTTGTATTGTTAGGATGCAGGTTCAATCTTTTTGTAACCAAGGTGTGTGGATTTCAATCCCATATGACATAATATGTCGCCTCCATCAATGTCCCGTCCCTTATCATCACTAACTAGTAGATATGTTGTTAGGGGTGTTGCATTAATTTTTAATATTGTAAAAGACTACAGAACTAAATGCCCAAGAAGCTTAAGTGTTATTCATATTACAACTCTTTAGACTGGGCAGGGCCATTTAATTGCTTGTGGGTCAAGTGTCCCTCCCATATGTGAAAGGCCTACATGCGTTACTACTTACTTGTGACAGCCAACTATTGTCTGTGAATTGTGGTAATTTGTATGCTTTGCTTGCTACTACCGGCACTGGAACATACAATTAAAGGAGCATGGAAGTAAGCAAATTTTAGGACTGTGCGAACCGGCTTGAGCTCGAAATAATCTGGTTAAAATTTTGACCGATTTTAAACCTCCAAACAAGACGTGACCACTGCCGGTGTGATTTAAGTCCCTAGGAGTTGAAACTTGCAGTCTAATGCGATATATCGAAAGTATCCACTATCCAAAACAATCGAGCTTGCTCGGCAGACTTTCAAAATGGCACATATTTGTAGACATGTATTTTAGGAGCATTTAAAATCACACAAACTAATATTAGTATGGAGAAGGGTTGACAGGTTGGGAAAGCATAGAGAACATAAAACCCAGCCTGAAGGGCTGGGGGCGACAAAACGTTTCACCTGCTGATGACAACTGCAGCTAATTTAAAGTTGTTTGTTACCTTAATCCACGACGGTTAAGAACGTAACCTTCTCCATCTATACAAACTAGATTCTTAAAATTATAGTTGTTCCAGTGCATCAATTTTTATCTCATTCTCAACCTTTTCAGTGCTGGGTTTTTTAGTTCTGTATGTTTCCCAAGGACATGTCAAACCCTTTCATGATTCTAGTAGTGAACCTAGCCGATTTGGTCTTTGTATGTTGTAACAAAACTAACCATTACTAGTGATATCCAGTGCCATTTCATTTCCCTTTTATCTCATTCGTCAAACACTCAGTATCATGACGTAGCTAGTACATCCGAATATTCCTCAGTAACTCGGCAAATGTGGTGGAAACAACAAGGGACAACTGACGTTCTAAACTAGAACATCGTGTTTCGATAGTAGTAACACTACAAAATTAAATTAAACAGATTGTGAGTCTAAGTGACGGATGACCAAGGTGAACAAGACCTAAATGAAAAAGAAACCTATTTACTTAAGCATCTTGAAATTACATATATACATTTTTAGGTATAGACCACGTACAAATAACAATAATTATTAATTAATTAAAATAATAACACATTTCGACGCTTTGTGGAGATTGCACCCCACTTTTTCAAACAACTGTTTATTTATTAAACAAAACACATGTAATATGAAATGAAGATGCAAAGAGGGCAACAAAGCTATATGAAAGATAATACCTATTATTATTTATTATTTCATATTACATGTGTTTTGTTTCAGTTTTTTTTTCCAGTTTTTTCAGCAACAGTTTTTTGAAAAAGTGGGGTGCAATCTCCACGAAACGTCAAAATGTGTTCTTATTTTAATTAATTATTGTTCTTTGTACGTGGTTTATACCTAAAAATGTCTTGTAATACATCATTCGACCATGAAAGCCTTCATATATATGTTTTAAGTATCTTTACGGCAAATAATCACAAACAGTATTATAGAAAATAACTTTAATCCCAACGTTTCAGAAAAACTATGTTTCCATTTTCAGTTTATTTGCCGTAAAGATACTTAAAACATTAACCATGGATCACGAAAGCTTAAGACAAAACATATTTATATATATAATATATATATGTTAACTTATTTTTAAAAATAATAGTTTTTCGGTTTACGCCACTCCTTGAGTTTAATTGATACTGAACGTTTCGGAACTCAGATTGGAGTTCCTTTTTCAAGAGATTAAATTACAAAAACTGAAATTAAAAACAATAACAAAACCAAACACACCAACAAACAGAAAATAACAAAAGCAGGCCAACAAAACAAAATAAATAGAAAGAATTTAGAAAAATAATACATACATTTAAGTGCTTAGAGTTTATGAACCATCCGGCCCTGTTTGTTTGTTTTTCTGGCACCAATTCCTTGTCTCCATTCGACGACCTGTTGATGATTGACCCGAGGCAGGACCAGTGTTGGGTAGAAACGGAACTAAACAGTTCCAGTTCCTAGGAACTAGTTCCTTTTTAAGGAACTAATGAAGGAACTAGTTCCTTTTTCCAGACAGGAACTAAGGTAGGAACTAGTTCCAATTTTCCAGGAACTGTAACTTATTTTCATAAGTTCCTTTTCTATAACTTGACTGTACAAATTTAAGGAATGAAAGAGTCAAATCATAGTTTACCTACAATATGAAGGGATTGTAAAATACATACTCAAGTTTCCAGGAAATGTAAAATTCGCCTCTATTGTTCTAAATTCTTGTCATACCCCCATCCCCATTCCTACACTCAGTGGTCAACCCCCATCCACCGTCGGTTTTTCACCATTATTAGTCGCATTGCCAACTAAACTTCATTCTTTTCAATACAATCAGTCAATCACCCTTGAGTTTTGAATGATCCTTTGGGGTTGTTGCGTTGTGTCGTGTTCACCACCTATGTTGGTTGCGAAACGTGGAGCAGTGCATCATCAACCCAAAGATCATTCAAAATTGATTCACATGGCCGTAAAAGCCTACATAGTACATACTCATCCATATATATTTAATTCCTCCAAATCTCAAACATAGTTTAGGCCTATACATTATTTGCAATACTTGGTTTTAAGTAGAAATTCGGATACCTACCGGTACTATAATCATTAATTCGCGAAAAAAAGTCTATCGAAGCGCTGCGGCGGCGGCGCGTGTACTACGCATTGCGGTATTGGTTGTAATTGGCGGCGATTATCCCATAAGTAAACAAGGCTCGTTGACTTCGTTATTATGTCTCTATGGCAAATACGAATGTTTGTAATAGCTACTGCTCCGTTCCTAAATGCAACAGTAAGGGGAAAGGTGTGTGTTTCCATCTTTTTCCTAAAGACCTGACGCTTAGAAAGAGATGGGCCACACGTATGAAAATCGGGAAACTACTAGGGCTAGCCTAGAAAATAGGGTGGGGCCCTTTAGGCCTTTACAAAGTATGTAAGGCCTTGTGTGTGGCTCATACTTTCAAACCAAGAAAATATTTTAAAATAATAGTTATGAAGAATATAAATCCATTGCTTATGCCTAGGCCCTTGCAGAGTGCCTTTGGGGTAGCCTACCGCGAGCTGTAAAAAATGGGCTAGGCCTAGGCTGCCAGGCCTAGACTATAGCGCCCTAGGCCCTAATATAAAAACAAGTGTAAGCCAGGCCTAGGCCAAGAATGTACACTTAAAACTCTTTTCTCACCAGAACGGCCGTTCTTTAATTTTAGCACATTTCCTTCTTTGGTCTTGGGATACAAAGTTCCTGCAGTCAGTTTTAGTTTGCCCCGCACTTCTCAAGTCGGGCAGCTGATCTTGTTTGATGTAACATAGTAAGAACAGGTTCTTCTTTCGAACAATCAGGTGAATTGTATTCAATGATCCGGACAATAAATGTATTAAAGTTCCTAAGCTATGTAGGTAGGCCTATTCAAGGAATGTAAGGGCCCAAACACCTGCTTGTGCCACAGGTTTAGTCAAATACATACGTATTGTTTACAGGCCTATTCCAATTCGTGAGTCGGCGTCAAATTTTTGGTTTATCACAATGCCAATTCTAAACGCAGTTTGTCTCCCCTTTACACCACGGGTAGCACCGTATTACCCGTTTAGTAACTTCATTCTTTAATAATACCTTGAGTTTTAAACCTTCCCGTGTTATTTGTGGCTTACGCCTATAGGTTCCTAAAACCTTAAAACTTCGTCCCACCTAAACCTTAAAGGGTTTTCTGATGCATTACAATCCTATGAGTGACAATTTGCACCCAAATCATTGAGTAGACTGGAACCCAATCATATTTATACCTATACAATATTTGCCATGTTGTTTTTGTAGTGTTGCGGATCTACCATGACTTTTTTCCTAATTCTCTCGAGAAGATCTAAAGAAAAATGGAAATTGAAAAAAGGAACTTTTTAGGAACTTAGTTCCATTTGAAAAGGAACTTAGGAACGCCCTAGTTCCTTTTATTTTAGAGGAACTTGTAACTGGAAAGAGTTCCTTTTACTTATGAGGAACTTGTAACTGGAACTAGTTCCATTTTTTAAGGAACTTACCCAACTCTGGGCAGGACTGCTGACATTAGTGGAATGACAACGCGTCTGCATGAGGCGATCTGCTTCCGCCGACATTACTCCCTCACGGTTCTCGTTCAAACTGGAAGAAGTGTCTCTAGTGGTCTGGCTACGTGTCTGCCTGGGTTGACTTGTCTCCATTAGATGACTTGTTGTTGGACCTTTGTTAGCGGTCCGACTACGCGTCTGCACGAGGTGACCCGTTTCCGCTGACATCGTTGGTCTCGCATGGTTCTCGTTCAAACTGGAAGAAGTGTCTCTAGTGGTATGGCTACGTGTCTGCATGGGTTGACTTATTTCTGACGCTAATGTGGGTGTCTCGTAATTGAGTAGTTGAGCTGGGACAACTTGTATCGCACTCAATACTGGTTTCCATGCTACGGCTACCTCGTGCAGACGCGTAGTCGGACCGCTAACAAAGGTCCAACAACAAGTCATCTAATGGAGACAAGTCAACCCATGCAGACACGTAGCCAGACCACTAGAGACACTTCTTCCAGTTTGAACGAGAACCGTGAGGGAGTAATGTCGGCGGAAGCAGATCGCCTCATGCAGACGCGTTGTCATTCCACTAATGTCAGCAGTCCTGCCTCGGGTCAATCATCAACAGGTCGTCGAATGGAGACAAGGAATTGGTGCCAGAAAATCAAACAAACAGGGCCGGATGGTTCATAAACTCTAAGCACTTAAATGTATTATTTTTCTAAATTATTTCTATTTATTTTGTTTTGTTGGCCTGCTTTTGTTATTTTCTGTGGCGAAGCGTCGGGGTAGGCATTGAGACAGTGTCTACCCTACTCAATAAATTAATAACGAAAAAAAATAATATTCTAAACGCTGTTTTACAAGTGAGAAATGGTTTTCAAACGTACGCGGGCAAAGCAACGAATGAACGCGTTACCTTTCTGCGCGGATGTAGACTCTTTCCATGCCTATGCACTACTTTTGAGACAACTAGGATTCTGTCTCCGAGCCTTCCCCTATTACACCCACAACTCTATGGCCCAGCGCTTGTCCACTCCCCTCCACTTCCCCTCCTTCTTCGCAAGTAGCATAGGCAAATGAGACATGTCTCCTCGCGCTTCAGCTCGTGTTTCGGCTGCATTTTCGATTGTTGCGCGCATGGATACAATTATACACTTGAATAAGCGCGCGAGCGTGCTCGAATAAGTGTTACAGCCTTACAGCTTGAGTTGTTTTGTTATATTTAATATTATTCTGATTCTAAAAGGGCTCCAAAATTGCAAAAATATAATTGGGAGGATCGACAAAATGAAGTTTCCACTGTACAAAAACAACGTTATTTTGTTATTGCTTTCCGACTAATACTTTTTCTACAACGCACCAAACGCATTCTAAGACCTTGATTTTCAAAATTTTCGCCTGCGGCGCTGATGTTGGGGGGCTCTGCCCCCCAAACCCCCCGTGCTTGGTTCCTTTCCCACGAATATACATGTACCAAAAGAAACATGATTCTTCTGTGTCTACCCTGTAAAATGTTCACGCTTCGCCACTGGTTATTTTCTGTTTGTTGGTGTGTTTGGTTTTGTTATTGTTTTTAATGTCAGTTTTTGTAATTTAATCTCTTGAAAAAGGAACTCCAATCTGAGTTCCGAAACGTTGAGTACGAATTAAACTCAAGGAGTGGCGTAAACCGAAAAACTATTATTTCTAAAAATAAGTTCGAAAGTATTCGTCAACATATATATATATAATATACAGTAAGATCTCTCTTATCCGATCTCCTCTTATCCGATGTTCCGTGTTAACCGAGCCGCCAAAAAAAAAAAAAAAAAATTAAAGTTTTAAATACGTAAATAAAACATAAAAATAATTACAGACGCCGCGCCGCACTTTTTTAAATGTACTCGCATACATTTGTAGGCATGCCTTACGAGTGAGTGCAAAGAAGATAGATCGGCGATATATCTCGACTTTCGAGCAGTGTGCATCAGTCTACTGAGCATATAGAGTTCAGTGGTCAGTGTGCGTCGGGCGCATCGCCGGTAAGCATCAGTGCCACCCACTGAGCATATAGAGGTCAGTGTGCGTCGCGCGCCTGCGCGTGCGCATACGATCCAGCCATCTCACACACAGCTGTTCAAAGATGGTCGTTGTGGAACTAGATGCAATCATGTTTCAACCGATTCACGAAATTCGTAATCACGACGCATTGAATTGTTATTCCTGGGCTTATCTTATTTCTTTCCCAGACTTATCTTGCGTCGTGAGCTTCAGCGCGGGCATAGTAGTGAGAGGTTTTCCCACATGAGAAAGAGAGCTAGGCCTAGGCCTATGTTTGCATTGTAGGCCTAGGCCTAGGGCCTACTGCGTCGAGTTTAGGCCTAGGCCTAGACATACGTTTTTATTACGACATGTAGGCCTAATTGTGTACGTGTGTTCGTGAGCTTGAATTACAAGCTATTAAATCATTTAGTATACCCTGTATGAAGTGTATCGTGTGTATTTTATGTTCCTTTATCCATTACATGTGTCATATATCATTTTACCACATCAGGCTATGCTACGAGAGCAAATAAACAATTGATCCGCGCCATCCGAGTTTTTCGCAAATCCGAGGTGCCCCCGGTCTCATCCAACTCGGATAAGAGAGATCTTACTGTATATATATATATATATATATATATATATTATATATATATATATGTTAGTACTTTAGATAGAAATTAAAAAAGTGACTACACCGATATATATATAGTTTGCTTAGGTATAGATGAGGCCTAAATGGCTAGGATACTTTTACTGGGAACATGAATAAACATGTTTCAGTGGGGGAAAGGTACAGAAGGACGACAGCTTACCTTGAAAAACGTTAGGTAGGTCGCACAGACACAAATAGATGAGTAGACAAAGTTGCTGATACGTTTCGACCAACTCGTGGTCTTTATCACTCAGCCCTCTTGAAGGACATAGTTATTGATCCATAGCAGTTGTCGAAAAAGTTTGCCCCGACTGGGGTTCGAACCCAGAACCTCCGGCTTAACGTGCCATGGCTCTACCAATTAAGCTACCGGGACCACAGAACAAACCTGTTGTTTGTGTTTGTTCTGTGGTCCCGGTAGCTTAATTGGTAGAGCTATGGCACGTTAAGCCGGAGGTTCTGGGTTCGAACCCCAGTCGGGGCAAACTTTTTCGACAACTGCTATGGATCAATAACCATGTCCTTCAAGCGGGCTTATGCTTAAAAACCATATATTCATACTACCCAACTCATGGGAGATGAGATGTGATTGAATTTATCCATGCAATCTTTCAGATTTGACAGCTACATTGCCGTCTTCTGTTGGATTTATGTCATGTAAGTCAACAAGTCACAACAAATAGCAGTTTCCTAAAGGTTTGTTCTGTGGTCCCGGTAGCTTAATTGGTAGAGCTATGGCACGTTAAGCCGGAGGTTCTGGGTTCGAACCCCAGTCGGGGCAAACTTTTTCGAATAACTGCTATGGATCAATATATATATATATATATGTAGGGCCTACTCCTTTTGTATTTTTTCAATAATGGATCAATAATTGATCGGTGAAACCTAAATCGATACTACTGTATTGATTTGATACCCCTACACTGCTTTGTAGTCTACATTGTGTGTGGAATGTATGGTTCTTTCAAGCAAGCAGGCAGGATACAATATCTGTAGTCTTTCACTTTCTGACAATGTACACCAATACCCATCAATTTTACTTTAGCATCAGGCCATACATATATTTAGGTGCTATTACTTCCAACGGCTCCAGCCATTGACGCCGTCTGCGGTGGCACATATGATTAGGGTGTTGGTCCCAAGCGTATGGCTCTACGAGGACGTGGGTTCAAATCCTGCATACTACAAGCCATAGTTTTTTTGTAATTGTCCGTCATCGTCTTCTATCACCAATCATCATCTCGAATAGCCTCAGTGCATTAATAGAGACGTTAAGCAACAAAATCATCATCTTAAGCAATTGAATGAGATTTGGCTTCGATAATTAGTTGACTGTTTTTTCGTATTATATGTAAGAAGCAAGCATAAATTACTAGGCCTATGCACGTATTTGTACATATGTATGTATGTTGTCTTATTCTATTACAGGACAGATATAAAATCGAAGCTATAGTAAAGAGTTTTCACTTAATGTCAAATATGTATGCTTATTTATTTATGTACTTATTTGAGTACAGTTAACGCGAGTTAATTCAAATGTGATCAATTCAAATTAACTGATAACTAAACTTATTAGTTATGTAGGGCCTACTGGTGTTTTCCACTGGATGCACTGGAAGTAGTTGAGTGCGTGTCTCACGTTGAGGTTTTATGATATCCACAGTGCACATTAAGCATATTTCACTTTTCACGTTGCTCTCTGCGTGTGTGGCCCATGGCAATAAAACTTGATCTGCTTTCATGGGCTGCACTGCAGTGCATCTATGTCGGTGTAATCTCAACATCTCTCATTCTGCCTCTGGCAATACTATTACTAGTTACAATGTCAGAATCAATGTTCATCATTGGAGAGCTTTTCTATACTACTACTGTATAATATGCTATCAATGACACATACCCACACACCTGCTGTAGTCTAGCAGTGGCTCTTATATTTTGAGTTTAACAACTCGTTTAGAGCACTGCTTTTGGCTGTCATGGTCTACTGCTCATGTCCCTCCGAACACAATTTGGTCGGGGCATGGCGTCGCTACGGAGAGCAATACAGATACCGCATTGAGGTCAACCTCAGGACAGTCCAGTGGAAAATGTCATTTCTCAAACTCCGTTGTTATGAAGTCCTTATAGTAGTTGTAATAGTGTACCGTAAGGCTAAATAGTTTAGTTGATTTTTTTCCCCCCTCAAGTGTGCTATCTTAGCAACTCGCATCAATATACAGTAGTATGCTGGGATTGGGAATTAAATTCTATTCAATACATACCTTATTTTGATTTTTAAAAAAGGGGAAATGTGAATAGTGTCTAATTTAGAAGTAGTAAAGTAATTATAATGGTGTTTTGCTCAATAGACGCTTAGTTTCTAATCGGTCAACATGAATTTTTGAAAATGCTACAATGTGCTATATTTTCTAATCCATGTGCCTAATAATTGCCAGTTAGGCAAGGTGCTTGCTGTTTTGAGCGTGTAACATGATGCTACCTACGTATTGGTATCCTTAAAAGGAAAGATTGAGTTTCCAAGTTCTACTATTTACAAATTGTTAAATAGGCCTACTTCTATTTTTATTTACAGTAGTAATATATTTATATAACAATGAAACTTTTAGAGCAGGTGAGGTTAATAATGTAATGAAATATTTAGACTATACACTGCACTTGTAAATGTTTTTCTTTATTTAGAAGTGCAGTCTATTGTCTTAATATTTCATTACATTAGTACGTAGTAGGGCCTATATTACCATATTCACATGTATGTGTGGTAGGTAAAAAGTTAAATTTATGGCAAGAGGTAGTGAGAAATGGTGATATAAAAACCCAAATTTCGTTTTATAAAACCCAAATTTTGCGTTTTTCGCGATTTCATTCAAATGTTCAAAAACATAGGTACCGGTATCTAAAAATAAAAATAAATTAAATCAATTTTTTTTTAAATCAAAATTTTGAAAAAAGGAGCCCTTTGAGTAGAGATGACATCAATTCCAATGAGTTAGAATCGATCATTGTGACCCACAAAACTATTCAGAATCGATTCCCAAGCAAAAAAATGATATTTGTATGCACCATTATTTTCGTGGACTATTGCCGCGGAGTCCGTGATACGCGTCGTTATTTTGGCGGTCTATTTCCGTGGAGCCCGTGACGTCACAAAAAAAGTACCGCCCGCTGTGCGTGTAATGTTTGGTCTAGACCGGCACCTCCACCAAAATTCACAAAAATTCTGGACCGGCACCTCTACCATCCCCCCACATTTTGAGTACTAAAATGTTTAATTTCGCGAGTTAATTCGTGTTTAGACCAGTTTTATACAATTTTGTTCGTTATTTCGCGATATACACGAGATTTCGCGAAATTCACGTTTTCAAAATGTGTTTAATCCATCTCTAAATGGTGTAATTTGTCGACAATATTACATTTTAGGCAATAAAATGGATATTTTTAAAAAATCAAAAATTTCGTTGTCACCATTTTTCACTACCTCTATTTATGGCTAATATGTATAAATATGAAGACAAGTTTAATCAGAGCAGTTTTTATTAAAACTAATGTTGGGAATATAATATATATTAAATTTGCAAATTTAGAAAGTAGGCCTATAATGTTGGTTGTTCCATCAGAATCATGATTGCTTACATTTAGAAGTCAATGCCTAGTCCTACTACATAAAACCATTTTTAAACTTGCTATCCCTGGTGAGAAGTATTCTGTTAGTTGGCCTATGAGCTAAATGCATGTGTGGTCTCATTTGTAGACAAGACACCTTGAATGAATATACATACGTAGCACCGAGTTTCTAAACATTCTAGAGATCTTTCAATGTGAAATTGGTTAGGATGTCATCCCTTCACTGCACTGTGGTTATGAATGAGACATTGACATCCGTAAATTCCCTTTTGGCAACTTGCAAGGATTGGTGCCAGCTTGTTCACAGCTTGGTCGAGACTAGTTGCGGCTGGAGTACTGAACTTCAGGTGATTGTCTGCCAAACAACATTTCAAATACTTACATTACTATGCATGGGTTTTAATATGTATAGAAAGAATTATTTGACATATACCATATATATATTTTTTTAGCAATTTATGTGTTGTATGCTGGAGACATAGTGCATCATATTATATTCCATTATCCTAGCAAGCTGTCAAGATTCCACGGCCTTTTTTGCTCCCTTTGGGATGAGTGTATTTCCATAGCAAAAAGGCCTTGGATGGCAGTAGGCCTACTACTCTTGATTCTATTTACTTACATACCATTTAGTGCAACACATTTAATTTGTTTAGATCAGCTGTGATATGCATGTTCTGTGGTTGGTCTGCAATGAGACGTTGATTCCAACAGACGGGAAAATCTGTGTCATTGTCTCACTGAAGACCCACTCTTCCGGCTAGCATACTCACTTCTGCGGCATCCAGCCTGCAGTAGCCGGTTTTGGCTAATGTATTATTATCTTATTGTATAGTTTGTTTTCCAGTATTTTGTCTAATGCACGTTTCTTATAATTTCTCATGTTGTTTCACTGAACACATTTTATTTAATTCTAATAAATTACCTTGAATTGTCTTGAACATGAAACTTTATGTTAGTTAATTAGTATAGCACCAGTCATTTATGACTTTATGGCAATGTTAAAGTGAGTGACTGTTTTTGCTGTAATGTGTTAGGTATTGTAGTTGTTGCATACTACGTACTTACTGCATAGTGCTGCTCATCTCAATATAGGAAAACATTATTGTTTAAAGACAAAAACGCAGAGGCCTACGAGATATGTAGGCCTACTTGTCTAGTATATTAAGGCCTACTATTAGGTACTTAAACTTAGAAGAACAACTTTTTTGTACATTGTTAATATATTTGTGTCACTTATTCACATTACCTATACCATTCACCCACAGATGTCAAAACATAAATATCTTGGCAAAACTTGCCTACACTAGAATATAATATAATAGGCTTACGTACATAATTATTATACATTGTAACATTATTTTCAATTAAATGTATTCTCTTAAATTATATTTAACAATAAGCTTACAAATACATTTCAATCAAAACCGTATATTTAATGCTGACATTTCAGTGACCAGCTAATATTAGCATTTGATAATCCTCAGTAAAGGGTGTTATTGACTCGAGTCATGGTGATAGTTCATTGGGACAAGGCTGTAAAATCCCAGCCATTCACAGACAGATTTATGGATGTGATTGGTATATGAATCTTTTGTGTGGAAAGGGTTACAGACTTGGGCCTTCGTATCTCGTCATTGATTAGCTCAATTAATCTTTTGCTTTGCACATTGTCTTGTTAATATTTTCTAGGTCATAAACTCATTATTATTTTTTGTGAAATGTTCTTATTGTATTTGAAAAGGAAATATTGCAACTAATATTCATTGTTTGACATTTTCATAATCACAATCCCTCAAAATATTCACTTACTATCTCTCTTCTACACTACTTAATAAACTGCAGGCGTTGTATTAACGTTACATTCTGATAAATGCATATTTTACAATAGGCCTAACAAAATAATGAAAAGAAAGTAATTTTTAATTCCTTTTGATTGAATCCAGTTCTATTGTCATCAACAATTGCTAATGAATTGTGACGGGTCTTTAATCCCTACTGAACGTTCATGTTCTGATGATAATTGCCAGGGTATGTTTCTAAACTGCCAAGTTTTATTTCATGCGTGCTTAGCCTCCGGCACTTAACTCGCACTGTGACAGCCAACATGCATGCATGCAATATTCATATTGTTATTGGATTTGTTTTTGTTTTAAATGTAGTGATTTGACTGGTATAGCAAGTACGTAGAGTATCAAATTTTCAACTATGTTTACCACTTAATTTTCAAAACAATCAAATTTTACCCTTGGTATGTAAGTGTTTCTTATTAAGTTATTTTCTGAATTTGTTATGCTAGTCTCTAGAGATGTGCAAACCTACTAGTATTTTTACTTCGAACTTGAACTCAAACTTTCCCAGTTTAAAAAAAACAAACTTCGAACTTAACAAAAATTTCGAACTGTATCGAACTCGAACTCGAACCCAACTTAAAGATATATCAAACCGTCATAATAGGTAAAAGTCTAGATCGGCACCTCCACCAAGAAAGTATGAAACTTCTGGACCGGCACCTCCACCATCCATTTTTTGTTTTTAAATTTGTACCTGTAAACTGAGAACCATTTTTTGACTTGTCAAATAATATGTAACCGCACACCACTACAAATTAGTAAAATAATTTATTTTTTTTGAACTTTGAACTTTTTTCCAAACTTGAACCGAACTCGAACTTAAAAAAAGTTCAAGATCAAATTTCGAACGTTCGCACATCCCTACTAGTCTCAATGGACTAAGATCTTGACTTGTAAAAGTGTCGTGCCCACTTCTGACAGTTTGATAAAATTCTATGCACTAGGAAGTACTACTAAATGAATATGTATACCAATAAATTCATAGCATTTCCTTTTTTTTTGTAATGTGCACCCATACTATATGGAAATATCAAATCTTATCACATGTTGTATAAGTAGGCTACCACTCATGCATTCTTTTAGTACCTACAACTACAATATAGTAATATGAATCAAGACATTTTTTTGTTTAATATTTTTCTTCTTCTTCTTCTTCTTCTTCTTCTTCTTCTTATTATTATTATTATTATTATTATTATTATTATTATTATTATTATTATTATATATATATATGTACAAAACAGACCAAAAATTAGACAGTTTTAAATTGGTGGCCGCATAGCTCAGTTGGTAAGAGCATAGCCCGGTAAGCTAAGGTCCCGGGTTCAAACCCCGGTGTAGTCACTTTTTTAATTTCTGTCTAAAGTACTAACATATATATATATATATATATAATATAAATTGTTGGTCACTAGAGAAATTCCTAAAAGTGAAATAGGAGGGGTTGAAGAAGAGTGGAGTGCCTTTAAAAAGGGTCTTGTTCAAGCAGCTGAACTGGTATGTGGTAGGACAAATGGAAAGAGAAGGTATAAAGAAACACCATGGTGGAATAATAGGTCAAAAGAAGCTACTTCAAAGAAGAATAATGCATACAGAAATTGGTATAGAGTTAAGTCACAGAAGTCTAGAGACGAGTACAACAAATGTAAAAGAGATGCACGGGCAGTGGTCAAAGAAGAACGCCGAAAATGGTTTCTTGGCTGGACAGAAGAAATGAGGAAGGATGTGCATGGTAACAAGAAGATGTTGTATGGCATAATGAGAGAAAGGAGAAAAGAAAATGTTGATAGCCACAACCTGGTTCAAGAAAATGGTGAAGTGGTGACAGATGATGAAATGAAGAGAAAAATGTGGAAGACGTACTTTGAAACACTTCTAAACCCTGATATCAACCAACAGCAGATAAGAGCACCTGAGGTAGTGCATAGAGAAGAGTCTGGAGATGAGGATGAAGAAGAAGATGGTAGCATCACATGGAGAGAAGTGGAACTGGCAATGAAGAAAATGAAAAATGGTAAAGCTGCAGGAGTAGATGAGCTGGCAGTGGAAATGATAAAAGTGGCAGGGCCTGTGGGGATGCAATGGCTATACAGAGTCTTATCTGTTGTATGGAAGAATAAGGAAGTTCCTTTAGACTGGAAAAAGGGTCTCATTGTGCCTATATTTAAAAAGGGAGACAAGCGAAACTGTGCCAACTATAGAGGGATAACTCTGACATGTCACTGTGCCAAGATCTACGAAAGAATAATAGATAACAGAATTAGAAACTCGATAGAAGGAGATTTAAGAGAAGAACAACATGGATTTAGAAGAGGAAGATCGACGGTGGACCTGATTTTCTCACTCAGACAGCTAATGGAAAAGTGCTATGACCGAGAAAAGGACCTGTGTTTGGCTTTTCTAGATATCGAAAAGGCATACGATAGCCTCAAAAGAGAGAAGGTTTGGGATGCAATGGAAAATATAGGAGTTAACAAAGGAATAATAACAAGAGTGAAAGAGATGTACTCGATATCTAGAAGTGCTGCAAAGACAAGAGGTGGAATTACAGAGTGGTTTGACATTAGGAGTGGGTTAAAACAAGGAAGTGTACTGTCTCCACTATTGTTCATTATTGTCATGGACGAAATCACCGGGAAAGTTGCAGAGAGAATCGGGGAAGAATGTATGAAAATAATGTTATTTGCAGACGATCTTTTGGTGTGGGGAGAGGATGAAGAGGAGGTGCAATCTCAAGTTGATGTGTGGAGTGTGGTGGCAGGAGAATATGGACTGGTGTTTGGAAGTGGCAAGAGTGAAACAATGCTGATGACACGAGATAAAGCGAAAAATGTCAGGATTCTACTAGGAAGACGGATTTTGAAGCAAGTGGAAAATTTCAAGTACGTGGGGAGTATAGTAGCATGCGATGGAAGGATTCAACCAGAGATAGGAAGAAGGACACAGCAAGCTGTTGGGTTATTCCAATCTATCCGAGATCTCATATGGAACAGAGAAGTACCAAAGAAGTGCAAGGTTATCATCTACCAGACCTACTTTGTTCCAATACTGACATATGCAGCAGAGACTTGGAATATGACAGCAGTGGAGGAGAGTCTTGTGCAGGCTGTAGATATGAAGTTTTTGAGAAGCATTGTAGGTAAGACTAGATGGGACCGAATACGGAATGAGGATATCCGAGATCAAGTAGGCGTGAAGTAGGCGTGAGGAATATAATGGAGCGAATTGGAGAGAGAAGATTAAAGTGGTTCGGACATGTCAAGAGAATGGAAAGATCAAGATTACCGAGAAGGATGATGGAATTGGAAATTCCAGGTAGGAGACCAAGGGACAGACCACGACAACAATGGCAGAATAGTTTGAGAAAAGATGTAGAACAGCGGGGAGGAGAGTGGAATGTGGTGGAAGAAGAGGAGTGGTGGCAGGACAGAAGAAGATGGAGAGGCCTGTCTTCAATGCCGACCCAACGCAGATTTGGACGTGGCAACAGATAATGATTATTATTATTATTATTATTATTATTATTATTATTAATATTTAATTTTTGAAAATATTATCTTTACAAAATAATATTAATAATTGTCAAATAATATTAATAATTGTCTCTTCTTTATTTTTATTTTGTTGACTGTTAATTGTGAATAAGAGTGTTGATTAAGGTGATCATAGGTCACCCACCGTTGGCGTTATTTCTTGCAAAAAATTAACTTTGGTTTTATACCTTATTAAGTTATTTATAAGTTATATATAACACAACATTTACATATGCAATTCAATTTTTTACCCATAATAAAAATACGAAAATGAACTTTTAACTCTCTCCCATGCATAGTGTACTAAAGTGTAGTAAAGTAACATGTTGCCATGCGTGCGCACTCTGTATGGGAGAGGGTTAACAGTTCATTTTACGATTTAACTTGAACGTCTGAAGTTCAAAACTTTAACTTTTAATGAAGTTGATTTTGAGACGATTAATTAAACTTAATATATTAAAGTTGATTTATAAAATGACCTTCCCCCAAGTACAAAACAACAAATTCAAAGAATGACAGGTCTGTGTTATTGTAGCCCAGTATATTCAAAGGCCTATTGTAAAGATTGAAGATGCAGAGGTCTCTTAGAATTAAGAAAAGTTTGTTTATCTTTGGATTTTGTTACAAAATAAAAAATAATGTATTTTGCTTTTCTGTATTTTGCCTTTCAAGCTAGAGGCTTGCACATCAATTTTATTTTTGTGTAATATAGTAGTAGGTATGTATACAGCCTACACACCCTTGAACCATTTCTCGTATTCTTTGCTCAAACATAATTTTTATTGCCAGAAATAAGCATTTCTTTCTTTAGCCATTATTACACATTTCATTCTGGCATCCACTAACATTGTAGAGTAATGCTGCACTAGTAATTACTAATTAGTAATTACTGACAAAGAAATGTATAAACACACTGAATAGAGAGATAGAGTACACTTATTTTTTTTGTTTACCCTAATAACAATACGTAGGCCTACTACATTGTGACAACCGAATTTCTGGTTTGACACATAAAATTTGTTTGACACGTTACGTTATGAATGTGCGCACATACATAGTTGAGAGGAGTCTGTGAGGTTACGCGGAGGAGAGTGCAAGTGCTCGCATTTCTGTTTCTACAGGTATTTTTCACGAGATCTATGATAAAGAATCTTAATCTATGGGATCCAATAATCCAATATGCACATTCCTTAGTTAATTAATCAAGTTGACAACTTTCAATAAAGTAAAATTGTATATTAGTAGGTATTTAATTTGTGATATTCAGTAATGTATTCCAAGATTGTTTTTAAACCAAATTTTTGTCTGGATCCCAACCTTTAAATCAAGTTGCATGCAGTATAATAGTATATTACGTGAGTAAAATTGTTGACAAGATTTGAACAGAATAATGAAGATTGGCGTTCAGTGTTTGATTCTACAAAAGTTTAGATTAAATTTATTTAGATTTAGTTAGATTACTACCTGATTTTTGGTAAACCTCATATTGCTTTGAGTGGGATCATCTACTAAATCAGTTTTTTGTTTTTGATGTTTTCTTCTCTTTCTTATTTTTTTTCCTATTTTCTATTTGATTCATTTTAATTCATTTCACTTTATATTGTTAATATACTATTTGAATGTTATCAATATTGGTGGCTTACTAAACAGTAAACATTGTTGTAATATTACTATTTCAAACTTTACTAACCACAGTTCATTATTGTGTCTGACTTTATGTAATTAATAAGTTTTTTAAGTTGTCCTATCTGAATAGGATAGGAATAATATGTTAAATCCATGCTTTCAATTTTCAATTTTTTTACTTTCTGCGTTCATGTTTTGCAATGATTGTATAAGGCTAATTCTTTGCAACTGATTTGAGTAAATCCATTAAACGAATCTTCATTAATGTTCCTGAAACTTGATAATGATATTAGTACGTAACCATTCAGCTGCAATCATCTGAAACCTAAGCATGTGCACTTTTCCCGCGCCAGCGTCAGCGACTCCTTTAAAATACACTCATTGAGATTATTGTTTTACTTTTATTATGTAATCAATTAGTGATCGCTACCTAAGAGTTGTTTGTGGTAGCTACAATAAACCCGCTTATTTCCTTTGAATTTTACTGTTACAGTATTTGATATGTAGTTGTAGGGCCTACCTTAAAATATCACACTGGACTCAATAAATGCATCTCAACAAATCTGCATTACTGAAATATTATACCTACCATATAAGGCCTAGATGTTCTATTTTTAATAACAAATCAAATATAATTCCAAACTTCCTTTGTTATGTTTACAGTTGGACAACCCTGTATCTACCAGTATGGATTACATCAGCTCACAAAATAACACAACACATTATTCTCAAGTAAGTTAAGACTTACATTAGACTGAACTTGAATTGTTGATTAGTTCCCCAAATAAATTTCTTAAGATTTGGTTTTGGCAGAATAACATACTAACAATCATAACGGATTTGAAAACCATTGACTGAAAAGGCTTTCCCCGAGATTGTTTCAGTATCCAAAACGTCTGTATTTCACAACTTTTTTGTGGTAACATGCTTTGTGAATTTTTTCCAAAAAACGCATTTCATTTCCAAAAGATACACAAGTTCTAATTGTGGAGGCCCTGTAATATTTGGCACTGGGTCAATAGACTTGTGTCATCATCATCATCATCCATTGCCGTTTCCTACTTCTGGCAGGGTCAGCTTGGGTTTTGCAACCAAATTCTTCCACTTCTTTCTATCCTCTCACAATTGTGTCTCTGCTACATCCTTCCAGCTCTCTCCTCTATTATGTAGGTCTCTTGCTATGATCTCCTTCCATCTCTTCCTTGGTCTCCCCCTTCTTCTTCCTCCATCAATCCTTTTCTCATACATTCTCCTGGGCATCCTCTCTTCCGTCATTCGTTTCATATGCCTAAACCATCTCAGCCGTGTCCTTCCCATCCTGTCACCTAACTTCTCCACCCCAAGCATCTCTCTGATGTTTGTATTTCTAATTCTATCTCTTCTTGTCTTGCTCACTGTGCTCCTCAGGAATCTCATCTCCGCTGCCTGTATTTGGCTTTCTTCTCTATCACCCATAGTCCAGGTTTCTGCCGCATTTGTGAGGATCGGTATGAAATAGGTCTTGTATAGTGTCACCTTGCACTGTATGGGTATTTCCCTATCCCACATCAGGCCTTTTACACACTGGTAGAAGTTACTGGCCTTTTGTATTCTGTTGGTAATTTCCTTTTTCATCTTCCCACTTGCCATTATTTCATTTCCTAGGTATCCAAAACTCTCCACCACTTCCAGGGTTTCTTCTCCAATCTTGATCTCTGCATGATAGTTCCTTACGTCTCCTTCTTCTGACATAGTAATAACCTTGCTCTTGCTCACGCTTATCTTCATGCCGGCCTCTTCAATGTGCCTCTTCCAGAGGTCTGTGTATCTCTGGCGTACCTCCTCTTACTCTGACCACGCCACAAAATCATCGGCAAACAGCATAGCCTCTACCTCCTCCGTTTCCTCCATCTTTACCTTGTTGTGGATGTCATCCATCACTATTATAAATAGCTGTAGTGACAGCACACTTCCCTGCATCAGCCCTTTTGTTATTTGGAACCACCTTGCTGACATCCCAAACGGTGTTTATACACAGCTTTCAAATACTATGTACATACTTCTAACCCTGTCTATCAGTCCTTTGTCAACTCCTTTTCTTTCCAAGCTTCCCCACATGACATTCCTTGGCACACTATCATACGCCTTTTCGATGTCTAGGAAGACCATACACATTTTTCTACCCATCTCCCAACTTTTCTCCATAGCTTGTCGAAGTACAAATATCGGGTCTATAGTCGTTCTTAAACCCATATTGTTCTTCATTCAGTATATGGTCCACCTCCTTCTGTCTATTATCCTTCCATATATCTTTAATGTAGGGCATAGACTTGTGTCATAATACTTTTAAATACAGTAATGAGCTTATCAAAAATGCATTTGACTTTTAAAATCCTTGTTTCTCGTTTTGCAGGCAGTAAGCCAAGACGACTGCCTATCACTGGTAGGTAGTCAGGAACTGTCAACGGACCCCGGCTACTACAGTCAATCACCTGGCTCACACATGAACTTCAGCCGTCCGAACCTCAACCCCAGCGGAGGCAGTACACAACAAACAACCCCACAGACACCCAACACCCCTACCAGTATTCCAGACATTATTCTAACAGGTAATATATTTAGAAGATCAAGACAGAGCGCATCTCTTTAGATGCGCCGCCCTCAAGAGTGACATTGACTCCCTGCCCGATGAGCTGAGCAGGATAGAAAAGGAGGCAGTCTTATATTGGATAGCAAGACAGAAGAATGGCTAAAGAGGCCAACTTTGCACAAGAAAGAAAGAAAAAAAAAATATACAGAAAACTTTTATTTTTTGGGATTGATAACAATAAACAATGGATCCTCAATAGCAAATTTCTTATTTCAATACTTTCATTTATAATCGTTAGCTGAAATTTATGCCAATAATTCTTGCGCTCGGGCCATGAGTTGCATCGATACGCCATGTGAAATAGGGCGTCTACAGTACCTTACTACTTAGCATCCAAGTTCTAAGGACTAGGTGTAACATCATGACCCCAAGGGAAATAGGGCGCCTAGGGGTACTTGGTATCCCAAAGTTGTAAGGACTAGGTAACTTGGCCAAGGGAAAAGGACTTCTTGGGGTACTTACTTTATTTCATTAATATCTTGCATTAATTATTCATATTAAGATTAAACATGCCATTATAACAAAGAAAATAATATGAATGCAAAAGTAACAGAAAGAGCACACCCATAACCTTGCTGGCTACACTTCAAAGTGTTTTTGTGTAGGTTGTTAGACATACACAGTTGCTGATACTGTCAATGTGCATTGTTCTACGGTAGGGGTCGGGAACCTGCGGCTCCTCAGTGGGTCTAGCCTGGCTCTATAGGTTTGTTAAGAAAATTCTCTAAAATAATCCAAAGTCAACCTGCAGCTGTCAACGTGAGCAAAGCAAATAAACGCGAAAAATCTGATGAAAATTGTTCGTATTATCAGTGATTGGACTGACAAATCTGGTGTTTTTTATTGTAGACAATGCCGCTTCGTAAAGCTTTTTCCAGTCGCGTTGATGGATGAGCTTTTTTGGTTGACTATTTCTGTCCAATGATTACCAATTTTTTGTATTCAATGGGATCTCATTACTTTTTCAAGTTCCATTGTAAAATTATTTTTGTTAATTAAGATAATTTTTATAAAGTAGTATTAACCCTAGAAGTGCCAGAGTCAATATTTTTACTTTAAAAACCCCACTATGAGTGCGGAGTCGATTTTGTCGACCTTCCGATTAGCGCGCTTATTTTGCGTGATAAGATACAACTAGCGCCACCTATCATTGTCTTCCTTCTATCTTCCATCTTTGCTTTGATGCCAGTGTTTGATGACGCGAGCAATGCGTGGCGCGCTCCGTCGGCCATCGCTAGAACTAGAGTCGATAAAGAAGGTTCTTCTTTATCGACTGCTGGAACTCGTTCCATTCAAGGGCGCGGAATATTCAAATGTGCTGAAATAGCATTGGATATGCCTAGACCGCGAATATTATAATGCGAGTGTGAATTTGCAGGTTTTTTTTTCGGATCAAAACATCGCAGCAGTATTGTTATGGGGCCAGGAACTCTTGATAACATTCTGTTTAATTATAATTTTATTGAAATTGACCAGCACAAAGGGCAGGAAGGCCTCAATAGCCTAATACAAGTACAATGATGTATTTTTTATATGTTTACAACAGAAAAATCGTTGTGTTCCAAGTGGACCGACTAAATAAAAAATAAAAAATTTTGAAATGAATACTCGACTCGACTCGATACTCGAGTATTTAAAGGAATACCGACTCGACTCGACTCGAATTCAAAATGTGCTACTTGCACACCCCTATTAGTACTAGATGAGCAGGCTTCGACTGCTCCGCCTGTAAAACATGACTTACAAGGCGTAAAACAGTTATTATTGAGGGCTGTATTGATGAAAATCTTTATTGTTAGAACGAAATGGCGTCTACATGGTCCTAGATTTTTTTTTTAGTTACCCTAATACTCTTACTAAGATTAAGTAAATTAATTAGCCTATATCTTCACCAACCATCTTTTTGTTCATATTTCATATTTGTATATTACAGTAAGAACTCTATTATCCGAGTTGGATGAAACCGAGGGCACCTCGGATTACCGAAAAACTCAGATAACGCGTTTTTTTTTTTATTTGCTCTCGTAGCATAGCCTAGCCTGATATGGTAAAATGATATATGACACATGCAATGGATATAAAGGAACATAAAATACACACGAAACACTTCATACAGGGTATACCAAATGATTTAATAGCTTGTAAATCAAGCTCACAAACACACGTACACAATTAGGCCTACATGTCGTAATAAAAAAACGCATGTCTAGGCCTAAACTCTACGCAGTGGGCCTAGGCCTAGCTCTCTTTCTCATCACTATCGCCCGCGCTGAAGCTCTCGTCGCAAGATAAGTCTGGGAAAGAAATAAGAAAAGCCCAGGAAGAACAATTCAATGCGTCTTGATTACGAATTTCGTGAATCGGTTGAAACATGATCACATCGACCTAGTTCCACAATGACCATCTTTGATCAGCTGTGACTGTGAGTTGGATCGTATGCGCAGGCGGACTGCTAAAGAGTCAAGCCAGGTCTTCATGTGCATGTGCGTGCGCCGTGCGGTCAGTGGGCACCCCCGTAAAAGCACTGGTTTCTGGCGCTGCTGATGGACAGCAGAAGTGACGTTGCATCGCATGGAGTGCACCCGGGCCGATGCACGATCGGCCGCAGTCGGGACGGCTCGTTATCGGCGATGGGCGCGACGCACACTGCTCGAAAGTCGAGATATATCGCCGATCTATCTTCTCTTGCACTCACTCGTAGGCATGGGCAATACTCCCGCTAGGCCTACAAATGTATGCGAGTACATTTAAAAAAGCGCGGTGCGGCGTCTGAATTTATTTTTATGTTTTATTTACGTAGAAGTATTTTCTTTAAATAATATATAAAAATAAATAAATAAATATAATTTTTTTTTTTTTATGAAGCTCGGTTAATACGGTACATCGGATAATCGGAGATCGGATAATAGAGTTCTTACTGTATATTAATTAATAATACCTAGTAATTGTATGATGATTGTTGTGCTTGATTGATAATTATTGATAGCAATTGATTAATAATTTATATCTTCTTGACTTTTCAGATTTTTCTTCAAGTGCGGGGGATGATCTATCACGGCAAGAGTTTGTGAAGGACCTTGGTTCGGCAATGTCTGGATCTTTTGATTCAGACTTGTTTCCTTCGGATGAAACTTTAAGAGAAGGTCTTGGTACTATCGACTTTGATGGTCTCCAGATGTTGACAGATCCAGATATGAATGTAATCACAGACCCATCAGCAGAAGACAACTTCCGGTTAGACAGATTGTAGTAATTACTTTACTAGAGGGTAAGGTATGCTACTTATCAGACATTCTATTGGCTACAACCGATTACGTAAGCGGTAAATTAATGAAATAAACTGGCACCCTTACTAAATAGAGAACATGTACTTACGTGAATCTTTTCAAGACCATGCAGTTATTAAGCATGTTACATACAATCCATTTACTGGATATTGAGTGACGTACCTAGTGCATGGGTTATTATTGTACAATTGCATACTGTAAGTTTTTCTTCTTTTTTTAGTGTAAGCAAGGCAGTGTGCGAGTTAGATCCGTCATATTACTACAATTGCATATTGTACTAAGAAGTAGGTTAGACATTGGCAGTGAACAGAAGTCATGATGCCCATCAAGCAAATCAAAATCAACACATTTGAATTAGTAGGCCTATGTTGGTTTGTATTGCAAGTGTTTATGTCAAGCTAAAGATAATTGTGATCCAATACCGATTCAAACTGGGATATTTACGTAGTACCCCAGGAACTGTTAAGTTTTAAGAGTACAATAAATTACCAACGTATTTTAAATTTGTAATGTTTTTTTTTTTTGGATAATTTGGATAATTTGGATTAGGTTCAGTAACAGAATTTATTTGGCTTATCATCTCCAATAATTCTTGAACCGAACCAGTTCTCAGGTTCGGTAGGGTTCATATACATTTTGAACCGGTTTGCACAACCCTATTAAACTAACATTTCAAAAATTTAAAGATGAATAATGGAAGCTAAGAACGTGGCTATGAAATGTCAAGTTAATATTATTTGTTATGGCATCCAAAACAAAAGCAAACCTAAGAAAACATCCTGGTTTGACGTAGAAAATTGTTCCTGGTTTTACACACATTCCACCACATTTTTTTTTATATATATATATATAGAAGTACAAAGTACATGCATTAATAGTTTAATATTATAGGATACCCAGATAAAAACATGGCAGCACTAGCAGGACTAACATTCTTAATAGAGCAGTGCTCAGGAGAAAGGTGATCAATACTAGTGAGATGGTTAATACTCGTAATTGTGTCACCCTGGGTCAATAACTTGAAAGTTCTATAAAGTTGGCTGAAAGGGAAAGCAAAGAGAACATAAAGTCCAGCCTGAAGGGCTGGAGGCGACCAAACATTTCCCCTGCTGATGACAACTGCAGCTAATTTAAAGATGTTTGTTACCGTTGCTAACTTTAAATTAGCTGCAGTTGTCATCAGCAGGTGAAATGTTTGGTCGCCTTTAGCCCTTCAGGCTAGCTAGACTTTATGTTCTCTATGCTTTCCCAACCTGTCAACCCTTCTCCAATCTAAACTAAACTAGCCGTTTAGCCTTTTCCACAGTATTGTAAAGTTGGCTGAAAGAAATAGATAGGTCAATTTCAAAATGTTAATTTTTTTAATGAGGCATAGCTTCACTATTGGCCATTATACCGGTATTTAAGATTTTTGTCAAGTAGAGAGTCAAGAGTGTTGTCAGCACCCAAAGTACAAAATTAAATTTTGAGAATAATTTTGTTAAATATTGTTTTAAAACACCTTTAGCTTCTTTCCACCTCTGTATAAGGAGATATGGATTTCTGATATAACAGTTTTGGTGCACAAATGTTTTTGGCAGGCCGTACAGAAATGAGTTTTTAATTTTTATAATAGCCTTAACGATTGGGAAATACGAATAGGCTACTCTCATTTTCATTGGTTGCAATTGCCGCAGGTCTAAATAATAGATAGATATTATTTTTGTTAGCATTGTTTTTTAATTAATTAACCACTGCCTCATGGTTAACGTAGTAACTTTTATATAGCCTAGGCCTATATTTACTACGGGGCCACGAACTTGTAAAAACTTGAAAGTTAAAACAATGGTCCATTCTTGTAAAATATAGTGGAATAAGTCCGAATAACTATGAACATATGAGTTGATTAATACTGTATTATGAGTCTTCCCTATTATGTTATTGCAAATATTTTTATACTTGTCATGAATAACTACGATGTTCACGCGCCCTTAAAACATTAAGTCACCTCAAATCTAGGCATATCCGTATCAGATCTCCACTGTAGTGAAGCCAGAGTTTGCAATGCTATAATCTCATTCTTTCATGGTAATTGTTTATCCAACTAAACAGATCTAGGTAATAGAAAAATTGTTACACAAAAATGGTTATGTAGAAAGAATGCCAATTGGCTGGAGTATATTGGTGAGAGATAGGATCCAACAGCTTACCTTCAAACAGTGATGGTTGCTGCTGAGTTTCTTGAATAATAATAATAGTAACATAAATATATACAAAACACAGAAACACAAGATGTTTCGACACGAGGTCTTGTTCACTGTTTATATTTATGTTACTATTATTATTCAAGAAACTCAGCAGCCACCATAACTGTTTGAAAGTAAGCTGTTGGATCCTATCTCATACCAATATGTTACACAAAAATGATGATTATAATTGAATCGGTTATTTGAGAGACCGAATAAGTCGCCCAAATTGCGTAAATGAGTTAAGATAGCCATTTTCTTCAGAATTTCAAGACCTATCGATTAGTAGAGAAACGAAATATTTTTCGCCCATGCCTGTGTATAGTACAGGGTGTCAATTTTCCCGTTGAGTTTAGAAACCGAATAAGTCAGTCCATACGTTATGAAGAGAAAATTGTATTGATTTGAGAAACGGAACAAGTCACTTTCAATAAAATGAGTCATTGGCTCTCATTGCAGAGAAATTTTAATTAAACAAAGTTTTAAAAAATGTAGTTTTATGATAACTATAATAAACAATCATAAAAACTTATGATACTACCTTATTTTTACTAATTTTATATATACCCGCCCCATTTAATTGAGAAACCAAGTAAGTCCATGCTAATTACACCCTCATAATTATGAAATTATGTGCTCATAAATATTAATATAATAATAATAATAATAATAATAATAATAATCAAACACCCCGTTCCAACATAAGTCAGGTCAACAAAAAATCAACAAAAATTAATGTAACTATGCCACATCTAAATTACTACATCAAAAACCTGCATTTTTTTACTTCTGGGTATTAAATACACGTTTTTTGCGTTTTACTCGGAACAATGGGAACATGACTTATTCGGTTTCTCAAATAACGGATTCAATTATGATTTAATATTTTCACTTGACTAAGCATGAAGTAGCCAGAATCAGGGTGTGGAAATTTATTACGTATGTTACAAAGAAAGAAAGAAAAAAAAGTTTTATTAAATTACATTTTATTTCAAATAGTAGTCTATTTAAATCTTTTATACTTTGTATTATATTTTTAACAACAGTAAACCCTCGTTAGTTCACACTCAGTAAATTCAAATTTTAGCTTCATGAAATTGAAATTATTAACTAGTGATGAAGTCCCTGCAGAAGCTTTAGGTTTAGGGCAAATGGTTAATGGCTAACAATAACTTGTGTTTTTAATTTATGGTCCATTGTTATTTGAATTAAAGAGGGTCTGGCTGGACTACTAAATGTTAGGGCTATGACAACCTTGTTTTTTTTTTTTCGAACCACACCTCGAACCAAACCTTACGAAAAAACTCGAACCGGACCTTAAAAGAAATACATATATATTTGTTGCCTTTTTGTGAAAAATGGTTGGAACAGGCCTAGGCCTAACTGTAGATCAGGTTGAGATTCCTCATCCTCAACGTTGTTGTTAAAAGGACCTGCAAGGCCTAGGCCCAGTGTAGGCTAGCTGCCACGCATTGTAGGCCTACGCATAGGCGCAGGGCTAGGATCTTCTTGTTCGTCTTCACTCAATGCGATAAACGGCCTAGAGTGTGATCCTGATCGGGTTCGCTAGAGGAACTAGGCGTAAGCTACGCATAGGAAAAGGGATAGATTCTCTTAAAAACAGATTAAACTCGCTAATAGTAGGCCTAGTCAGTCATCGAAGTTGACTGGGCTTCCATTTCTTGCAAATTGTTATCTTCCAGTTCTTCGGCAGCCAGATTTACGAAATAACTGCGAAGGCTCGTCGTTTCAATACATTTGCGACACTTCATTTTAGTTTATTATATATTACGCGTCACGTTATTAAGTCTAGTTATTAGATTACAAATACATGAATACATGGAACAAAAGCATTCAATTTACGTCAAATTATTCAATAAAAACGTCAAATGAAATAGGCCTAGTCTAGTATATAATAATGCTGTCGGTTTGGCATTGGCGTTTCGGCGTGCGATAAATATCGAACTATCGATTTTACTCTCAAAAGTCGTCAGTTTAAACCAGTGTGACCAACATTCAAATTTTTATTTCCGAGTGGCAGGAGGTTCGCAAACCGAATTTTTTCTCGAACCGGTTCGCACAGCCCTACTGAATATAGTGGTTCCAACGAAAGAATGCAGATAGCTTGAAATTGTTTTCCCAACATAACAACTTCGTTAACTCTATTCACGCTAGTTCAGCGTGGATCTTGCAGACTAGCACACGGAGGAAGTTTGTGATTTAGTTGTCCTCCTTTGTAAATCATTTTTTTTAACAGAATAGGATAGGTAGACGTTAAATACGTAAATAAATCTAGCACAGATAATTTTTGCTTGTGTTGGTAAAAGATATTTCTCTTTCATACACAAAGGCGACATTCCTTTTACCGCACATTCATACTACCCCCACCACTACAAAGCATCTGCATATCTTTAGTTGGAGCTAGTATGTATATCACTGTTTAAAAAATTGTCTTATCATGCCAATCAAATGAAAATTCAGTAGTGAAATTATCACAAAAATTCACAACTGATTGCCATAGGTACTACTCAATAATATTGATTAATTTTATTTGTTTTTTATTTGCATGGAAATCGAAAGTTAGATTTCCTGTAGGCCTATTAATTAGGTGGATTATTAGATTTAGATTTGAATTTTTTTAATGAGATTTGAAACCTTTTTCGTTGTGATTGACACTTTCAATCAGTGAGTTTAAGTTTTAAGTTTTTTACCCAAATTTTATTTTAACAACAACAAACAAGGATAATATTTTTAATAATTATTGTAATACTATATAATAATCATCAGATATTGTTAAGCACTGTACCTATATGAACAGTATCATAATTCATAATACTATTTTGCTGTCAAAAATGTGTAAGTGTGGAACGATCATTTGCATGTTACATTGTAGTCGTAGTTTTTTATTGTACGGTACCTGTTGCTGTGGGCGCATTTTTATTTTAAATTATACTGTCAGCGGCAAAAGCCGCTTATGAAATATCTTTCTAGCATTACAACCCGCAAATTTATGTAGTTAGTTACGTACAATAGGTGTCTCCTGGTATTTTCACTTTTTAATACATGGTTTTAAATTTTTAATGGCTGTGACAATCAACGTTCAGCAGACTTCCATTTCTTGTATTTAGGTAATGCCGCAATGTATAACAATTATTTTGTAAGGGTGCAGATGTTTTGATTAATTTGCTCCGTATATTGGTTCTCTTTTGAGACGAACCTTGGATAAGGAATGACTGCAATAATCCCCCCAGGGTTCGATGAGCCGTACACCAACCACTCCTCTACAGGACAAACAGAACTGAAACTACTGTACAGACATTGGACACAAACACTTACCAGACCAGGGGCCCTGTGCCTCCTATATTACAGATGCCACATGTAATTAACAGATATTTACTGTTTGTAGCCTTGTTAGGTGGTGTTGCTGTGGTGTCATTGTCGTCGTAAAACATGTCGTAAGACCTTGTTTAAAATGAAATCAAGTTATGCCAAAGGAAAGAAAGGAGGCAGTTCAAATTTTAACTTTAACTTTATACTTAAAACTGCACAATTCAAAGTCATAGTGAATATTTACCGGTACATAACTGGTTTCATAAGAGGAATTTTAGATGAATTTGCTATCTTACCTGACGGTAGTACGTAATACGTATCATAAAGTTTTTGTGGCTGCTATGTAGTTACATAAAACAAGGTACCTATATAAAAATTTTGCATGTTATCTACTTTGTACCACTGCACTGGGGTGGAATTCATGTAGCCTTGTATACTTGATAACAGTTCTAAGTGGATAACTCTCGTAAAGTAGGTACTAACCCTTTCTGAAATTATTGACATTACATACATAAATACTGCCTTCAAAATCTGAAGTATGACGCCTTGTTTTCAGCAAGCATTGTTCAGGCTTGTAGATTGCCAATCTGTGAGAGAGAATCTTGAAGGATTTGCACTTGCTATATAAGTAAAATAAATGTGATGCATTGTGTTCTTACTAAGTAGCGAGAATTAATGTCTAGTAGGAGCCGATGTACAATTTATAATGTGCCTCATTGGTCGGACAGCTACAAAGTCACCATTTACATCCATCTTTGTGTGGTACTAATTCATACATTTTATTATTTGTTCATATTTAGGGCTCAGGTATGACATATGAATTATTGCTCTCGTCACGATTTATATTTTGATATTACATATCAAAATTTTGCCAATTCAGTCATGTAATCTACCTATATAAAAATATGTACATTTATGAATGGCCCAAGTCAAGTGGATATCTTAATAACAGGTTAATATTAATTATTAATATAATTCCCACCTTCAAATTTCATGCTGACATTAGGTTTGTTCGTTCGTACACACTTTTGTGAAATGAGCCATTTTGGTCCGTTCGTTCGCTTCAGTGTTAAAACTGGCACTCATAACACTAACTTAGAAGCCAGTGTAAAGTGTAGACACTGACTTTTTCAGTGTTTACACTAGGTCCGCGAACGAACAAACCTATTACTACATAAGTGTTAGTGTGATAATTTTTTTGAAATATAAAAACAAACAGGAATTAATACTAGATTGCAATTTTCAGACAAAATGCTGTTAAAATGTTGATGTCTTTGTCATAGGCCTACCCTAGTTTAATTGCTATTGGTGGTGTGTTTCTCAGGGTTGTCACCGCAAAACATAGTTTCTCTGATTTTTTAAATTATTGTACTTTCATCTTCCATTTTATATGCAAGAATAACTAGAGATAAGACCTGAAACCTGTTTCATGTAGGTAAGTGCAGATGACTGCTGGAACATCCATGAATGATTTTATCATTTTGTTCTTGTCATGTTGCTTCTTCAGAGATGATAGAGATAATGAAATAGCTTGGGATAATCTAGAAGTCAGTACACTACATGGAGTGAGTGGTACATACTACATACTAGTGATGACATCGGGTAGTAAATATTGGAGTCGACTCCGGAGCCTTGGGAACCGGGTAGGAGTCGACTCCCCGATCCGCAATTGAAAAAAAAACATTTTTTTTTTAAATTTTTTTATGCAAAAGTAATTTTTAGCCCACTACTCTAGTTAAATAAATAATAAATAAATTGTATGAGTCTACCCACTCAGTTATATAACTGATTTTCAGTGGGGTTGCACAACGCTGTCCGGCCATTCCCCCCCCCCCCCCCTCCACTTGCTACGTATCACTAGCTTGCTTGTCTCTTGGCCCGGCCAAGACTCTCGCTGATTTGTTATGTTTACGTTTTGAGATAAGATAACGACTAACGAGACAAGTGCAATCTCATACAAAAAAAATTTTTTTTTTTTTACCCGACTCCTTGAAAATGGAGTCGACTCCAACAGGAGTCGGGTACCCGAGTACCTGATGTCATCCCTACTACATACGTACATCATTTCTCCATATCCACATAAACTTAAAGTTTTGGTGCACATGAAATAAAAGGTAACAATTCTGTTTGTTATTTGTTGTCTATTAGGCCTATATCTCATCTCATAGTTATCTACGTATCTACTGAATTGAAATGGAAATGGATGGTATTTTGCTTGCTTTTCAGATTTTATAATAGCAAAAGCAAGCTGATTTTATCCACTTGTTAGGGCCAGGCAGGTATGATTTATTAAGTATGTACAGTAGTACTCAATTAGTAATTAAGGAATGTTACTTGAGTTGGGCTCCTATTTAAAGTTTTGGTAATACACAATACAGTCAAATGATATTACAGAAAAACCATTCTTGCTTGGTAAATCAATTATGTATCTGTATTTTTTTTTTAAATTACATCGATTAACATTTTGCCATGTCCAACATTTTGTATGATTGAAGACACTCGTCCTATTGTCCCTTGATTGAAGTGAGCAAGAAGTGAGTGGAGTAATCGACTGCGTATTATAGAATTTGATGTTCTTTGCGTATTCAGGTCCCAGAAACAATTTAAAACCATGAGTTTATTTTATAAAAAAAGTCACAAATAAGTAATAACTTCTGCGATGCTATATCTAGAGCTAAACTTTCTCCTTTGGCCGCAGTTAATAAGTAAGAACTATAGGATAGACGTCAAGTAAATAAATAAAACACATTGGCTGCTATGTGTAGCACAATTCCAGAAGTTTTGGTTTTGAGTCTCATTTAGGTTATGATTTGATGACAGTTTTGCATTTGACACCACAGCAAATGTAAATAATTAATGATAAAATCACTTCTAGGATTGAATTTAAAAACAGAGTGCACTTAATAATTTGTTATTTATCATAAAATTTAATCACATCATTAGTTTACCCTACATTATTTCTGAAAGTACTTTGATATAACTAAATGTAATAATAGTATACCGGTATTATGTGCAGTACTTCATATAAATATTTTGTAATATCTTGTTGTTCCATTCTTGTTCTTGAAAACTTGAGTTGGGGCCTACCAATTAAACCTTTAAATTTAAAGTTAACAGTTTTTTAAAAATTATGCTGAAGTTCAGTAACCCAACTCCATAGCTAGAGAATAAAATATCCAATAAGGTAGCTAATGACCTAACTTCAATACAATGATGGTCTAATATGCTTTTATTTTGTAAATTACCTACCCTTGCACATTCTTACTGTAGTATTTGAATATGTCTACTTTTTGAAGCATTTCCAACATTCTATTCATACAAATCAAAATTCTTTAATTTTGTTCATATTTTGACTTTTGAGTCCTTGGTACATATTTACAGCTGGTGCTTTGTGAACATTGATATTCACAACAATGGATCATAAAATGAATGTGCAAAATGCAGCTAGAAGGTAGCAGTTAAAGAAGTATCTTGTCTCTAGAATTAGTTTTGTGAAGAAAGGATTACACACTCACTGGCTTGACCTATTCACGAATGAATGAGCAAATTGTGTGGCGATGTCTCTAGTAATTCCAATTAGTTATAATAACTTATAGTGTACCTCTGTGACATGTTTACATGTCATGCCTGCTTATTGTGAAATTAGTATAGGGTACTTGCAACTACGCCACGCATCCAGGAGCATCTGGGTATTCTCCGCTTAGAGCCCAACTGATGGACAAGCAACCCTCGTTTCGCAAGTTGACGCCTGCTGAACGGCACAACACTTATCACGCTCCAACTTTTATTCTATTTATTATTGGGGCAAAACTTAAGAGGAATAATATTTAGCAAACATATCATTCCTTCTAATAGCGATTATTTTGCATTTTTAGACAGACGTTAACATGTTATATCGATGTACATATTGAAATAAAATTTAAGGCTTTTACTTGTTTTTTATGGTCTAAATAAAACAACTTCAATTGACAAAAACCTAATGATCGGATTTTGACAAGACATCTTTCAAAAAATGCATTGGACTGTTTAGACAAGAAATAAATTAACTTTCTAGATAGAAAGTGCACTGAACAAAAATTTACAGATAGGGTAATATGCAGGGTATTGTGTTTTCATCTAAAATACGCACTTTTGACGTGCGGATGAGCCTTGAAAAACTGCATACAATCCTGTAAATTTTCGTTCAGTGCTTTTTCTATCTAGAAAGTTCATTTATTTTGTGTCTAAATAGTTGGATGCATATTAAAAAGAATTCTTGTCGAAACCCGACCAGTAGTTTTTTTTCAATTAAAGTTGAGAAGACTTATAGTCGTTGATAATTTTGACATTTATAATGTGTATATTGTTATAACAAGCTAACGGCTGTGTAAAAAACGAAATTTTCGCTATTAGAAGAAATTATATGTTCGCTAAAAATTATTCCTCTTTAAGTTTTGTCCAAATAATGAATAGAATAAAAGTTAGAACATTATATTTGTTGCGCCGTTCTGCAGGCGTTAACTTGCGAAATGAGAATGCTTGTCCATCAGTACGATTCACAGTCATGTGACTACTAGCTGTGACGTCACGTGACGTTTCCCTATTGATATTTTGATTTTTGATATAATGCTACTATTGGCTACCTTATACGTTATTTTGTAATAGCATTTGGCTGAAGCGAGTGTTACAATGTTTATTTAGGTAGACCTTCTTGTAACATTTACAGATTTATATGGCATAACCTTCAGCAAGATATTTTATTTTTGTTTAAATACCTAGGTACCGGTACCACTAAAACAGTACTATGGAAAATTAGTAACATACAATATTGCAATAGACAATTGAGAAAGTTGGTGGACTTGAATTTCACAACTTAATTGCTAGTCCTGATACACAACTGGTAAAATAAATGAACAAACAGTGGTGACTCCTACCAGAGTGGTGATTGGTAATCAACAATCTTGTGCCCCTTAGAAGAGATTGATTGGAAGTTGCTTACTATTTCAGAAAAGTTTACAAATTGTTGAACATATTTTTTGAGGTTGTGCAACATGCATGTTAACAAAATCCTCACCTACTTCTTAGCAACTTTTCTGGGCATCTTTCTTGATTGTTTATTGTTCACTTTAGGCCTACCAACAATATGATGAAAAACAAACATAGCACATATATAGTAATTCCCCTCAAAACCAAATAAGTTTGTTTTAAAAACGTTGTCATGGTGTAGCTAAAGCCTCAAACCCAGAATTTTATCTTAACCAACTTTCATAATCATTGTGGTTCTTAATGTATTTTGCTTTCCTGCAAAAGATATTCTTTTTTTAATTTCATCTTTTTAGTATTTTACTTATCATACCATCTCATAACAGAATTGTTACAACTACTGTGCTTCTATTTCCATTTATATTTCCATTTACCTACTGTTAACACTTTGATACGCATTTGTAATGCATTTTTGGTACCTATATGCCCCATCTCAGGTGATTAATACTGGACAATTCAATTATTATTAACTTAAAATCCTGCTTTTCAAACTGGTTGACTATGCATTGATTTAGCTTTTCTCTTTCATAACAAGCCGCACACTTTCCTATGAGATTCTAAAAACGTTCTCGCATGAGTTGTACAAGATCCAAAAGAAATGTGCAACAAACCTTGAGGTCACTTGCATACAATTGAACGCACAATTAAAGTATGTACTGGTAGTGTACTTAAAAGAAATAGTACTTGGAACGGTTGAACAAATTACCACGCAAATGTGGATATGATAGTTATTATAAAATTAAAAATTGGTTCTTATATCCATATAGGCTAATGAGCATAACATTTATGTGGCCATAGATATCGGAAGTGAATGTTGAAAGCTAAAATCATTGAATGTTTTTATATGTACTGGACAAAAAATGTGGAATGAATGATGTGTGTTTATGCATGCATTTCTCTGTATACTAGTACTTGTAAATTTCTGCTCTCTTTTTTCTGTTTTAAATTTGTTTATTGTGAGAAAATGTTGTGTACTTAAGGTATAGTTAAAGCATTGGAATAATATTATTTGGCATTTGAGAGACGTGTAGAATGTCTGTGATTTAGGTATTATAGTAATGTCCAATATGATGATCCGATATGATGCGGGATATTACATAAAAACAAACCCTCCTAGTTTATTTGAAGCATGTATTTTGCAACCGAGTTTGGATGTTGATGGAAAGTGTCTTCAATAATGTTCCTGCAAAATATGGTGGATAATGACTTATGATTCTAGTAACTGCTCACTTGCTAACATCAATAACCTGAGCATATGTAGGGCGTACTTTTCTAGCGCTAATCTTGGAAAGTCCTCTCGAACTGCCCTTATATTTATATAGCAATGGTCCAGAATGGATACATTACGCATGCTCTTGAGTCCTGCACAGCTATGTAGGAAAATCTATTTCAAAGCTAAACTTCATTATCCATTGCCGTTTCCTACTTCTGGCAGGGTCAGCTTGGGTTTTGCAACCAATTTTTTTTACTTCTTTCTATAATCCCACAATGTTTTTACTTTTTGTAATAGACTATTTGAAGGAAAAGTCAGCACAGGTATTATAAAAGTTTCCAGAAATAGTTTATTTTAATATTACTTTTTTTTACCAGTAGTGAGGCAGTAAAAGCTAAATGCATACTTTGTCAAATTTAAGTTTGCAGGGCACTTCAAATGTCTGAAAAATGTAGAATTATGTTAATGGGTAGAGGGCCAATTGGTTTGGTTACTTCATTTGAAAAAATACACTAAATAAAAGCACATCCCAGTTGAGAAGTCTAGCATAAGCAAAATCTAATAGCACAGATAATGCTATTAGTGCTAGTATAGCATGTTGCAAACTTTTATCATTTTAAATTCAAAATCTCAACTAACATCAAATTTAGAGGCCGAATCGGTGGTCTGTGTGTTGATGTTGCTATCTCTCGCCATGTTTTTCTTTTTGCTGGGACAACCTATATATATGTTTTATATTTTTAAGCCTTCTAAGCGTCAAAATTACACGATCAACTGTTTCTTTATACGTATATGAAATGTGAATGTTTTATTTCTGTGGTAAGAATAGGTCATACTCATAATGGAATGGAATGTAGTGTTTATGACTACTTATATTATGCTATGTACAACTGTACATTTGAGGGCATAATCTAGTACTAATACCAAAATCACACGCAAAAAATACACAACAAAATACTACTCCTAAGTGTCAAATAATTATTGTTAGTCTTGCTAGTCTTAACACAAGTGGTCCCAATACAATAACATACAATGGACAATGCTGAAAGTAGGCTGGGCTAGACTAGCTATCGGAATGCTCACCTTGTATTCATTAGAAAATTATATCTTTTACTTTTATCCATGTTATTATTACAGAAAGTTGTTAAAATATTCTGAACTTTGTATGCTTGTACTTTTGGAATGAGCATACCTAGTTTGTTTGTACCCATCTTGTTCCTCTATTATATATTTGCCAATGGTAGAAAATAAAATAGGGAACTTTACCAGTACTGCGGATATGACATATTGTCTAGGCCTATGAATGTTATTGTCATATTGCTAAGGTCCCTATTTTGTAAGTACAATATTTTTGTGCTGGAAATTATACGTTACCACAAAGAGGCAAATATTCGCTGCCTTTTTAAGTCGCACAACACAATTGTAATCTTCATGTAGCCATAAATTATTTGAATTGCAGTATGCATGGTACACACTGTGTGTGATAGGGTGTAAGACAACCCTAAACCCCATCCCCTAAAAGACAATCCTATTATATTGTACTAATGACAAACACCAGCAATTCCTTTAACATAGCCAAGGTGTAACCTAACTCAACCCACAAAGATACCATAAATATGTATGTGCATTTAAAATCGCCTTTATAAAAATTGTTTTGAACAGACAACGTTTAATGAATAAGATTGGAAAATAAATTCACTTCGTAACTTCTAGGTGTGCAAACACAACTCCATATTCTTCATTTACCGCAGTATTCATAATATATTAGGCCATCTGAATCTAGCTGGTTAACCCCACCGGTTATTATCATTGGTACAACTGGATGAATTCAATAGCAGTACGTAGGTAACTGTACTTGAAAATTATTAAGAAATGCACATGTAAGGATACGTTCTTGTACCCTAGTAGAAGCTTTCAGTGTAGGTTTATTACAGCTTGTTTAAATACTGAAAGCTCAAACCGTTCTCTTCATAACTAAATCAAATCGGTATAATTTTAAAGAATTTAGTATAAATGTTATGAACGGATGTGTTGTGTGTATTGTATTATACATTGTTACTCTAGCTGTCGTTAAATATTATGGTGGAAAAAGACACCCATTCTTATTGTAAATATTTCTTAGTTTTACAAGATATTTTTGTTGTACCATTTTTACAGAAATTTATTCTATATTGTGTGGATTTCATCTTGACATGTCCCGGCATGTTTTTTCCTGAAGCCATTGTTGTTTTAGTCTGTATCTCAAATAAAATAAGTTTAAAAGGGGCTTGTGCAACTTTAAGAATTGGCTGCTTTATGCATGCCAACATCTACATGGAAAGCACAATATCTACTGTGGTTTCTGGTGGATTTCAGTTACGTTTGAACGTTAAAGGTCAAATGTATTTCTAATTTAATTCACCTACTATATGACGCAGTACAAAAAGTTGTGTTTTTTAAATATATGATAAAAGAATAAACAATAATTGTATATCATTTCAAGACCTACCCACTTAGCTGCACGAGGAATACTCACAATTTTATCTGTCTTGCTCCTCTCGGACATAGTGTAATTAGTTTTTAATGATTGTTGTCATACCTCCATACCTGGTATATGTTTGGAAGAGCGTAGCAAAGACTTCCACCATTTCACTAACCTGCTAAAAGTAGCTAGGGTGTTTTTGTTGTTGTTGTTTTGTTTGTTTGTTCGCTCTCTACCGGGAAAACGGCTGATCCGACTTGATACAAAATTTAAGGGACCTTCAAAATCTCTGAACTTGACCTGCCACATTTTTTGGTACGACTATCCCGTGTGGCTACTACTCTGATCCAAATGAAACTTTACGGGAACGTTCAAAATCACTGAACTTAGTTATGTTACGATTTTGGGTACGACCAAAGAAATATTTCATGCCAATATCTTACTTTTCGGGCAACAAGTATGACCTCGCCGCCCCGCACCTCTCCGAGACTGGCGCGTCAATTCTCTGTCTCGCCGACTCTTAGGCGCGCAGTCAGTCGCTTAGCACTGTTCAAGGCAGACATGGATTATACTTGCTCTTATCTTTACATAACAAGTGCACAGACAAAACATGAAACCATAATAAAAGTATGGAAATAGTCAACCAAAAAATCTCATCCATCAATGCGACTGGAAAAAGCGTTAGCAATTTGGCCATGTGGCCCCAGCTAGGGATAATAATAATAATAACCTACTATATCTATTTGAGAAGTCGATATTTTTTTATTTTACTCATTGGTTTATTACTTAGTACATAAATAGGTATTACGATTTACTTAGTAGTATAAATAAGTATTACAATTTCTTCACCATATTCAAGTCCACAAAGTCTAGAGAAGTCTTTCCATAGATTGCAATGAGTAATCCAACTTCAAAGGAAGTTGAAATGTATATTATATGTGGGCACCACTTGCACAGCAGCTGTTTACTAACTGACAGGTCGGCCTAAGTGTAAAATCCAGGAGGAAATATTTGCATTTGAATTTCATATCCATAAATTTACATCAAGATTGAAAATATTTCTCAATGGCATAGGTAATTACTAATTAATAAGTTCAATAACCTACTCGGAATGTTCATTTTGTTGATGAAACCATAGATCGGCAGGAGCTATCAATGGCATGTCCAAGTCTAGTATGCCATTATCAACAAGTTTTTCTGATGCAGGGTCGATCAGTGATAGTGTTAGCATAAGAGGAATCTGCAACAACAACAATCCATTCAGATGTATAATGCAACTACAATTCAGAGATTAAAATGTACCCGTCCTGATAATCTAGTAGTTAAGACGTCTGTCTGGAATGCGGGAGATCCGTGGTTCGATTCCCGGTTGGGGCGGACTTTTTTAATTTCTGAATTGTAGTAAATAATAATACACAGTAATTACTACGGAGTGCTGACTAGGAAGAACAAAGGAAAATAAGTTACATTAGTGCTGAATCAAGACAAGGTCCACTAGATCTCCTTGTGCTCGCCACTGCACTCGCTCGCCAGAGGTAAAGTAAGATTGTTGGAAAAATTTCAAAAAGTGTCTTGTTATTTTATCAGAGTTATTTTATAATGCAAAATGTTATTTGAAACTTAGAAATAAATAATATAGTGATAAATAGTGAATTTTACCTCAGTCCCTCATAACATAACATAGTGGGCATTGTAGTGACAAGCTTTTTTCGAGGTTCCCCTAATTTCCGCCAGGAGATTGTGATGTTTATGTTTATTGACGGTTCGGTTACTAATGACTGAGAATGACACTTCATCAGACCCTAACTGAAGAATGAGAAGTGTTCTAGTTTAGTGAAATAGACCTTGAAGAAAGTATGGTAACTTAGCTTCAGTGTAGTTAAGATGTTGACTTGATTCACCATATTCACCATATAGGTGGTGAGTAACGTTACCATGGCAACGAAAAGTCGCACGAGGTGGCTGGCCACTATGCACTGCCACCTAGCAGTAATCAAAATACTATCGAGGAAGCAGTGTATTATTTGTTAAATTACCAATGAGTTAAAATAGTTTTCCTAAGAAATGATGTCAAGGTCCTCTAGATGGTGGTGGATTTTATCCACAAAGTAAAGGTTTACCCACGGGTTTACCCAAATACCTTGCCAATAATAAATAATATTGGAAACATGGCCCCGTGGACAGCGAACGTCGCAAATTTAAAAAAATGTGCAATGTGGGTCTAGCTATATCACGTGCTCGCTTATCAACGCGCCCAACTGAGCGTTTCCTAGTTACTAGAATTATATTAATTTAATTGATAATTGTACTTACCCTCACTCTTTGCAACTTGTGAATGGTGACGATCAAATAGTTTTCCATCGCCTCTCTACGCTCAAGCGTTAGTTCAACTCCCTAGAAAAAATAAATAAGTACTGTACTTCGTTATCCATTGTTTATAATTAGACCTTCTTAAGATATGCCTACTTAAGATATACCTACTTAACTTTGTAGCAAAGTATGTAATAGATTGTTGGACAGAAAAATCAAGAATAACCGTGTTGTGTAATTAGGATGTTTTCACAATTTGCATTAGTTATTATTATTATTATTATTATTATTATTATTATTATTATTATAATTATTATTATTATTATTATTTATCATTATCATCAACAGGGTTGCACCCCACAAGTGTGATATAATACAATATCTTAAGTCTAAATTGCCATAATGAAATATTATAAAACTAGGAAAACGCTTAAGTCCCGCCGCGTTGTTGGATGAGCGTAATTGGTGAATTGAGCTGCCATGTGTTTTGCGGATTTTCTGTTGTTCTGTGAAAAAATCAGAACTTTGTTGAAATTTTTTTTAAATTAAATCAAATTAAATAAAAAATTAACTTATTTTTTTTTAATTAATCGTAATTTTAAAAAGGAAAAAATCGTAATATTGAAATTTTCATAAGAAATAATTATTCGATTACGCACAAATTTTACACCGAATAGTATTATTCTTATAAAATTAAGGTTCTGTGAAAAATCATTATAATCGGATATGAAGCAGTAAGGTGTAATAAGCCAGAAGAAATCAAAAAACGTAAAATTGCGATTTCATTAGAAATATTATTTGATTACGCTCAAATTTCACACAAATATATCAATTCATAAATTAAGGTTCTGTGAAAAAATTCATTACAATCGGATAAAGCATTACGAGTTATAAGTCGAAGAAATTTTTAAAAATCGAAAAAATCGTAATTGCGATTTTCATGAGAATAATTTTCAGATTGCCTCAAAAACGTGGTCGATTCTTAGTTTCAAGATTAGAAGGCCTCCATAAAATTTCATCTGTAAAATGTCGGAGTATCGGTTAGAACCGGAATCGTGTGTTAACAGACAGACAAAAATTCATAAGAAGAAAGAAAGAAAGAAAAATAATAAAAATAAAAAAAACATTCCGGATTTTTTTTCTCCAGGTTAGTGAACGGAATCTTCGCTTCCTCCTACGTCATCCAAAAAGTAGTACAAAATAATAAAATACAGATCACACAACAAGAAAAGCTCAAACTTACTGCTCACATAATATGATTTTGTTTGTGACATGTAAATGTGGGTGTGTGAGTGTATGAGTGCAGTGCGATTGAAAATGTTAGTGTGTTGTCGGTGTGAATGTGTACAGACACTCATACCGACTATCAAGACACCGATTTCTCACAACCACACTCGATCTATTATACACCAGAATATTACTGGTCTTTTTTTGCATATAAATATTAAACAGTAGTACAAAAGTCGAGTGTTTTTTTTTTTTTTTTTTAAATGCTCTGGATTTGAAACACACGATTAACATTCTGAATTGAAGTAGCCGATAGTATCACATACTTTAAGGTAGTATTACCTAGCTTAAGGGCACCCGTATGTGGCTATACTAGCCATGTTAAATTAGTCAACTTTGATGTACCTTTTCTCAAGAATGGCTATAGCTAGTGAATTAATTTTGTGGGAGGTAACTGATACAATCTTCCTATGCAAATTGAATGTAAAACATTTTGAGTTTTAAAAAAATGGAACCCAAAAAAGTCATGGAATGATAACATAAATTTTATTTATCCACATTTTTACATGCTTCATAATTAATATGAATTATTGGGGGGGGGGGGGGGGGGGGAAATTGAAATATTGCTCATTCAAATGCTGTTCTATACTTGTGCCAACATGCCCTGAAATTTTCAAAACTTTCTGTCAAGTCAATCTTGAGAAAAGGTACATTGAATAGAGAAAACATAAGTTCTGAGATAATTGCAGTTAAAGTTTTGGTTTGTAAATATGAAGTCAATGTGGGTCTAGGCCAGAGATGGGAATTTCCATGAAAATGTTTTTTATTAAAAAATTTCGGGAAAATTTTCAAATCGTTAAATGTTTTCTTGAAAATTTATTAGATTGGGTATTCTTTGTTTTGTTAAAGGCTTAAATGGCTGCTAAAGGTTGGTATGGCAAAAATGATTTTAACATGCTAACTCCTACCCATAACATAAAATTAGTTTCTTTCTACAAATTAGATAGCACCTATATTTGCAAATAAATACTTTTATAAATAAGTATTGGTTTGATTTTAAAACAAATTACACCCACATAATCTTAAAACTTCAAGGAACTCACTCAACCATTCAAATGAAAAATTTAGATTTAGCCATATTATCACATACAGGTGCCCTTAAGAATACATAGAGATGTAAAATTTCCGGAAAGATAAATCTCGGAAATTTTCCGGAAATTTTCCGGAAATATTTCCGTGCCTAAAATACATGCAAATTGCAAATATAATGTGGTGGAGTGTAAGGATACGGTTACCTGAGTCTGTATGCAGGATGATACTATTGAATCCTACATAGAGATACTAGGTGTGGTAGGTGTAGACCCACTGCCACTGGTTGCGTGTTGTGTGAGCTTAAACTTTTTCTTAACATCTGAAGGACATTTAAAACACCCCTCCAAGTGCTTTCGCATCCTTGTAACATTCATGATATACAGTTTTGCACAGAACTTGCACCCATAGGAATCATTTTTAGTGTTAACTTGTGGTTGTTTTGTAAAGTAACTTCTTATTAGTTTATTTTGATGTTTCCCCATACTGCAAACTTACAAACTAGGCCTAGGCCTACACTAAAACAATTAATACAATGTGAACTTGTCACTTGTCACATTCACATGTAGATCAACCCTTCTTCTTCTTGTTTTTTGTGGCCTTGGAAGCTTGGACCATGTGGCCAGTTAATATCTAGGTATTTTATTGCATTAAGAATAACTTAAGAATAACTTTATTCAACATAACTCATTCATTCATAAGTAATAAAAATAAGAACAAAAGGGAAATGGAAGAAGCTGGGTGTCATGAGCTTGGAAACTATATATTAGCATTATTTCCAAGTGCACTGCCCACCTCATTCCTTTACATCTTTGCTACATTTTGTGCGGGAAATTTAAAATATATTTCCGGAAATTTTCCAGAAAGATAAACTCGGAAAATTTCCGGAAATATTTCCATTTCCGGAAAATTTCCCGTGGAAATATTTCCCATTTACATCCCTAAGAATACATAATTAAATATTTTGGTGTCATAAAGTAATGTACAGTACGTGTTGTTATTACCTGAAATCCAATCTCGCACACGACCTTCCATCCATCTAAACCTGTAATCCATATCTCCAAAGCATTGTGAAAACAGTATCTGTATGAGTGGAATTTTGCAAGCGCATGAAATTTTAAGTTTTTAAACCATATTCGAGTGTCTTGTGGTAAATGATTCAATTCTTTGAAACGAGCTTCAATCTCTTCGTCGCCAATAGCCTCGTCATTAAAGTAGAAGTCTGCTACCACATTCTCTGTTAGAGACGGCATCTGATGCGCAGACACGTCGTTTGTCTCCAATGCCGCAACGTGTTTACCCACTCTTTGTAAAATGTTATTGATTGGTTTGTCTTTCATTATCAACTCTTTTAAATATTTAACATAGATTCCGTTGCTCTCGGTCTTGCGTTCGTAAGCTCCCAGGTTGCTGGTAGTCGCATACCCCTGTATGAGGTTCCTCTCCGGCTGGAAGGAGAACACTTCCGGAACCTCGCTGTGAATGCCTGGATTCTCCTCTACGTCCGGTATTCTAAGGCACATGTCGAGTAGGATAACAAAGAGCTGTGGCTTGGTGACGAGCACATCGCGGATGACCTCTTTCTCACAGAGACTGTCACTGCGGAGGAAACTGTCGGTTCCTGGAGCGTTCACAGGCAGCATAAACTTGTCTTGCATCTCGAACCCATGGCCAGCAAAGTAAAAGAAACCTAAAAATTATTCATGACATAAGTCTAAACAAAATTTGTTTAAGAGTATACCTCAGTAGTAATGATATTAAAACCGTGCAAGAACACATGACAACATTGAAGTGATTGATTAGTAGGCCTATCATGATGAAGTTTTGTTACAACCATGCATGCATGAAACACTTAGGTCCAGAATTTCAATGTCTAGTTAAAATTTATCTGCCAGTTAGTCCTCTCAGTAAATATTTACAAGGCTTCTGATTGGTGGTTGCCATAGTGAAAACAAGTTATGTGTCAGTTAAATTTACTTGCCACTTTAACTGGACATTGAAATACCGGGCCTTAGTGTGGTTACACTGATAATTAGTGTTCATTATTACTATATAAATTATTAATCATTCACTTATTCATTTATTAACTGTTTATATGTTATTATCCCTGGTATTCATTATTATTATATTAATCATTCATTTATTAACTGTTTATATATAGTTTTATATTTTCATCTTTTTTCATGTAGTCTTTAGTTCCAGTTTTGGGCAAGTTCCCAAAATAAGGTACAATACTTTGAAAGATTTTCTTTGAAAAGTTAGGCCCCTACTTTATCAAAAAATTACTAGACCTAAAGTAAAGTTTCCGTTCCTCTTAAAAAATTAGGACTGACAAGGACAGAGCATAAAACACTTTGAGGAACCTTAACTAAATGCATTTCAAGTTTGCAGGTAATAGTAATTAAGCTTTGTACTAGTTCCTAACGATGGATGCAGTCCTATCAAAGTACCCTAAAAAAAGGAACTCGTTCCTCCGCAAGACTATTATAGTAGACTATAGTATCATTAACCAAAATTTGTTCTATTTGTGTCCAATTGACATATAAACAGCATACATAAGAATTGTAATTATTAAAAGTAGTGTTATGAAGCCATCATAGTAGTAGTTCATTTTAATTTACCATAGGCTCCTTCTGGCAACAGTCTGCAAAACATTTGAGTGGCATTTTTCATTTCAATCCGAGTGAGATTTCTAAGAGCTATGACTTTAAATCCCAGTTCAGAAAGTTTGCTGGCAAGTAAGGCGACATCGTTAGTTGGATTCACCAATGGTCCGAGTTGTTGATATGTATCGTTGGCTATAAGGAGTGCTATTTTCTCGGTTACTATCGACCTGCAGGTTTTCTTCCTTACGTCTATTCGAGCCATTTCTGACCAAACATCACCTCCCGTGCTGTGTACGTAGCATTTGTAAGTTCCTTTGTTGCACAAACCAACATTTTTTATCTAGAAAGAGATTAAAAGCAATAAGCATTGATGTTAACCCTGTGAGTGCCAGGCTAAAAAGAAAAACATACATTTTGTAGTCTTTATTGAAAAGTGACTTTAAAGCCAAAGTTATGGTCTAATCATAAAGTTTCATACATCAAAATCTTTGGCATAAACTTAAAAATGAAATGATTAAACAAAACTTTTTTGAAAAAAATTGATTTTGAATATTTTGAATTAAAATTGTTTGTGAATTTTTCATTTTTAAAAATTTTATTTCAAAGGCAATTTGCCATGAAAATACCTGTCTGGACCACCAATTTTATACCTCATAAACTATTGTCCTGTATAACAACATTTTTACACAAAAAATTTCAAAGAATTCAGTAAATAACGAAAGAACTAAGATATTTTTAATTTTTAGTATATATATATGTCAGGCTCAACAATTAATTTTGGTTGTTATGAAGTCCAAAAGTGCCAATGTCGATAATATTGATGTTGAAATCGTCGCGCGAAGTGCCAGCGTCGATTTTTCGACCTTTTAAATTGCGCGCGTTTCACGTAGTATTCAACTACGCTGCTAGATCGCGATACTAGTCATATTTCAAAAGGTCGATAAAATCGACGCTGGCTTTTCTTGGGTTAATAGTAGGCCTACTTCATAGTGATATTTAGTATTTACAAGGAAGTGCATTCAATAGCTTAAATCTAACTTTATTTTTTTATTTCAGAAAACTGTATGAGTTTACTGTGAAATAGAATGAATATTCCGTCAAATACAGAAAATGTCTGCTGAAATCCACAACCAAAGTCAATTTGTTGGAGTCTACATCACGACTGTTCCAAGGATGCTTGGTAACTGTAAGAAATTATTGTTTACATAGCCTTGATATCATCAAATTTTAAGAACAAATCATGAAGTCAATCAGGGGGAGACTACACCAAGAAAATTATACATTAGTAAGACCTACCTAGCAAAACTAACTCTCATTTGTATGCAATGTGACCTGATCTTCCATGTAACCTAATTGTGGGGTAGTAATGTTAACTAGTACTAGGAAAACTAATTAATACTTTGAATCCACAGCAGTACAAAACTACAAAATTGGCAATGCATTGAGGTAGGCGCCTACAAGTACTTTTAACCCAACAAGTATTTTACCGGAGTACGAAATTACTGGTACGTAACATCGTCAGGATAACAACAATCAACCAGGGAGGAAAAAAAATTACAAACAAACATTTCATCCTTATCATAGACAACATTTAAAAAAAAGTAAACTCAACAAAAATACATTACCATTTACCAGACCAGCATAATATATCTTTTAATATTGGTGTGAACACTTCTCTGTATTTAAGCTTTTTAACTGCCTAGCAGCAATGCATGCCATGACTAGGCCTATACATATTAGGATTAAGCCATCAGATTTAATTTATATATGGATATTCAGTAGTTGTGATTAAAGAAGAGGTTCGAGTGTAACAAGAAATATTAATTGTATTTACACAGCGAGTAATAGCCGCACCTCTATTTTGGCTACCGTACTCAAATTTTAAAATGTATGATATAAATACTATAACAAATTTACATAAGCCTGCAGATGATGGGTGCACAAACTTTTTGAACGTGGATGTTGTTTTAATATTCCTATAAGGTAAATCTAAATAGTACATTGCATTTGCATTTAAAGTAGGAGTAGGACCCTACTCGATCAGCGATCACTCACACTGAGCTCAGATGAGGCTTGCCCAGTGAGCTGGGTATTTTCATGGAACCACTGGTATTCCGGCACAGGATATCCCTCTGCTAAACAAGTGAGCATTAAGTGATCTCCCTCCTGGTAATCTGAGCTCCGTATCGGCTGTTCGACTATGCGCGGACATTCCGGGAGGATTTTAATACAGACTGTTTCCGAGTAGATCTCGGCAATGTTCGGTTGGGTTACACAGCAATAATAGTCACCCTCATTCTCCACGCTGCAAAGAAAGTTGTAATTCATAATTCAATCAAGTGCATTTAACTAAACCTATATTAAAGAATGGTTGTAGGTATGCAAGGGTTTAACTAAAATGTTTATTTTTGTCTTTGTCTTGGCTCAATAATAATTGCAATAAAATTTTGTTCCATTGGAGATTCCTCAAATGCTGTTCCCAATTTTACACAGCCCACATATTCAACTGAATGGGATTGATTTCTGAATCAGTTATTTAATTTTTAAGTTTTCTATTCTCTCGATTCTTTCTTTCTCTTTGTTCTTCCCTTAAGGCTGTTCTTCACCCTGTTTTTCCATTTTTTTAAATATGCAACTATGTAAAAATATAGTAAGTGAAATTGAAACCTGGTATACTATTAGAACACCAAAAAAATGTTTTTTCAAATTTTTCTGATCGGGCATACGGCAAATTTTGTATCTTCAAAATAGTTGTGGAACAGCCTTAACTAATTTTTTTTATTGTACCGGTATTGCATTGATTTAATTTCAAATGTTCTTGCTAGACTACATTTTAAACATATCATAATATTGTCTTATTATTGTAGACCTTCAATGCTGTTGTAATTATTATTATTTGGATTTTTTTAAAAATTATTTTGTATGCGTCTATGTACACCCGGGGCCCGGGGTCAGAAGTAAATCAAGGGATATTGATTTACTTCTGACGCCGGATGTACATGTAATCTTAGTTTAATTTATTGTACTTATTGTACGTTTGTACTCCTTTGTAAAGGAGTTTTTATAACTTAATTAATAGGATAGACGTTAAATGAAGAAGCAAAACAAGGTGTATTTCACAAAAAATTGTTTTGTGAGCTGCTTTTGTTCCTATATTAATTTCTATGTAGCCTACCGGCACACGGGTGTGGCCTCTGTATGACAGGAATTTCCTTATTAGTACTGTAGTATCCATTGGTATGATTCATGAATGGTATCACATCTTACTTGAACTTTGTTATGCTTAATTTGGTAGATGTTTGGCCTGGTATTTCTTGGTTCCCATGGTACCACATGTACTGGGGGGGTGGCAATCCTTTAGCTTGACACTGTAACTGTAGTTCACTGCCCAGCTGAATGTACATACTATCCGATCCATTTCCTGGTTGCATAATTATATTGGCTGGTTCTGTGACAGAAGACAGTAAGATCAATTTGCTGTAATGTAGTAGATAGCACATATTCCTGTGATATGTAAATCAGAATACAGTAGGCCTACGGATGGACACTAGCACATGCCTAACATAGTATGTTCTGTAAACTGTTTCCACATAATATTATACACTGATGCATAGAAACAAGTTTTTAAATAGCACCCTACTTGTAGCATGTTACTTTTTTAGTAGGGTCCGGGGTATAGTGAGGAGGGTGACATGTCCAGCTTTGAGTCTCAGTAGTCAGTTCCCCTTTAATTCAAATTCTAAAGGACCCTAAAAATCCCTATTTTTCATAACCTATTTTGAAATTTGAATGAAAGTTAATAAAGGTAGCGTTAACTTGGAACCCTTCTGGCCTACTCTCAGCTTTTGTAGTGGCTTTGATGGTGAAAAGGCTCTAGTTTGAGTGAAACAGAAATTTTAATGAACTGAGTTTGGATGGTTTACTGTACTATCGTTCGTATTGTGCGCGTTTTGTCCCCCAGCTGTTCAAATCAAATCAAATCATACATCAAAGTTCTCACCTGGTTGTTTCAACAACGCTAAGGCATCATACAGTTGGCACCTATCTAATATATGGCAGAGTACAGCAACAGTACACAGCTTGTTGTTCAGTTCAGTAAGAAGTTCATACGTGGGTGATGAATTCACCGACATCTTCAGAATCTCAGCTTCACTGGGAAATTAAATTCAAGGCTTTAAGCATTGAAAACATCCTAGGCATCAATAACGTCAGTCTAAATAATTGTTCGATAACAAAATATTGTTGTGCCAGTATGTGGCCTAATTTGTATGGCTGGCAACATGTTACGTGAGGTAGGCCTACATCTGTTGTATTGATTGTTTGATTTGTTATTGAAAAGTAGTCTAAAAAATGTGTGATCTATGTAATTTTATGACAATGACAATCTCTATGACAATTTATCGATTTTTATGGGCTTACTGGTAGCTTAACAAAATAACGATAAGAATTGAAAAGTAAATTTGAACAATAAATAACCTGCGGTAGAGTAGGGAGGGCTACAGTTTAATTATAACAATGCAAAATAATAGGCCTATAGGCCTATGTAGGCTACTATTATAATAAAAAAATATGAAAATCAGTTACCAAGTGGGTACTCTAATACGAATTTATTTATTCTTTATTTACCGGTACCTATTTATAATAGACCTATGCAAAACATCAGTTAACATTGTTTTAGCTACCATATAATTTTAAAACTACATTCTGTTGTTTCACCCTTCTCTCTCTTTGCATCACATTCATTAACCCTTCCTGTTATTGTAGCACTAATCTATTATACCTCAGCTATACACTATTCTATTATACTTGCAGTTGCAGCCAGCTTCCTTCAATCATCTTTATTATAGCCTTACATTACTGGTATAGTATTATATAATCACCTGAATAATCCAGTTGCATTTGCTACCAATTTCCATGACTCATTTTGACCAAGCACCATCTGTAAGTTTTGCAGCAAGTCATACTCAAGATCTAAAACTCCTGTGTTGGGATCAGGAACACTCATTTTATGTCTAGTTTCGTATCGGCTTCACATGTGATTCTAAAACAATATTATGGGAAGGTCTCAAATAAATGTGAAACAAAACATCAACATTAACACTAAGGTTGTTTGGTCAGTTCAAATGCAACAGATAGGTATTCGTTGCAGTACTGTTCCATCCATTCAGATCTATAATGCAACTACAATTCAGAAGTTTAATTGTTACCTGTACCATCTCGCTTGGTGGTCTAGTTGGCTAAGGCGCCTACCTGGAATGTGGGAGACTCCGTTCGAACCCTGATCGGGATGGATTTTTTAACTTCTGAATTGTATTAAATATTATCAATCTCTAGGTTTATCACAGATATTTCATTCAAATTACTAATCAAAACGATTTCTGAACAATAATATGATATATGCCTAGGCTATGTTTCAGGCCCGTCGGAACGTTTTGAAAGTTGGGGGGGGGGGGGGGCAAATCCATTAGCAGATTTTGTAGGGTAAAGCTGGGGTCTGGGCCAAAGCCCCAGCCACTGGAGGCCCCTTTCGCCAAAGGCGAGAAAAAATTCACTCTACTCAGACTCTGTAAACGATGTTTTACATCAACTATCTGCAATCTAAAAACTCAAAAGATGAACGTGAAGTGGCCCATTTTAATAAATTACAACATAATTTTGTATGTAATGACAAAGCATACAGGCAGAAATATTTTTGTTTTACCCTCTTCTTAAAAAAAAAATACTAACTGAAGGCTGTTTAGTACGTTTCATATTTAAAATTACGACATCAATTTAATCTTTTTAAACACCATTAAACACAAAACACAGACACTACACCAAATACTGTAATAGACGCTTCGCTTAATACAGGAAACTCCGCCCCTTTTCTATTGTGTGGAGAGGAGACAAGCTTGTCAGCGCTCCCGGTGGCGCTGGCGTGCTGGCTGACCGCGAATTTCAAATCCTGGTGTGTGTTAACGTTGTTTCTTACCTACATTTTGCAGGTTTCAGTGTATCAGGTGGGACGTTTCAGGTTTTATACAAAACGTTTTTCGAAAACTGTTAGTTAACACCTCAAATCAAATGCCCGTTTAGTATGTCACGCAATTATGTTCACATTTTGACAAGCAAGGAGGTAACTCACAATACTTGGTGGGTTTTTGTTTTGTAATTTAGTTTAGTTTCTTTATTCATATTGATCATACATACATACATTGACTCATTAACTCATAGGTCAGAATAACTAGGTTGGCGGTAGGTCTACTAAATACCATTCACATACCATCGCTCTTGTTATGCCAAAATGAGATGTGCTGGTGATAGCATGAAGGAAAAAGCATTTATTTATTATATTTATTAAAATAAACATGAAACTAGACAAATACAGTTGCTAAAGAGTAAGATGATATACTTTTAAGTATGTAAGCCTACCTAAGAAATTTGACATGAAAAAAAATTAGCCCTACCATCATTGTTGCATAGACCATGCTTAATTCACAAAGAAATCCTTGGAAGTAGCTCAATGCTAGCATACAATGCTCTAATTTGGGAGTTTGCCAGTTCAATGGCTAACAATTTCTCGATAGTTTTCCAATGGTTTTCCACACTCTGAAGGGTTCATATTTATGGCTGAAATAATCAATGATGAAGTTATGATTTTTGGGGGTTGCCCAATATTATTTTGGGCTTTGCAGGCACCTGATATCATTCCTTTATAAAGAATTAAGAAAATTCATTAACCCTAATAGGACATTCTGAGGACGGAGGTATATAATCTGAATACAAAATTAGGTAAGGTATAACGTGTACTATCGATTACGGGACAGGTTCCTCTGAAAGGACTAAAATACCGACAAATTCTTTGAGTTTCAAGACCTTACAACTCAAGTATTCACATTTAACATTTAAAACAAGTTTTTTCTTTAGAGGTTGGTTGCATTGTGTATGACATGCACATCATCTAACAGAAGAAGCTGTAACTACTTGCACATTCTCCATAATAGTCTGGACCATGCTATCTAACAAATTTTTAAAAATTTGAACTTCATATATTATACAGACGTTATAAAGGGCGTTTCCAATTACCCCCGGTTTCCATTTACCCACATTACCCTTAACATTCCTGCTATTGTTGGGTTGTTTCTTCCTGGAAATGATTGTTGACATGATCATCCGATGTTGCTTTCCCAAAAAGAGTAGAAATCTTGATTTTTGAACTCTAAAATCTGCCCCCCTATGCCTCCATGGCATGAAAGTTAGGGGGCCAATGCCCCCCCCCCCTGTTCCGACGCCACTGCCCACTGCTATGTTTATCAAGGCAACCATACTAACAAATGGCTGAAGAAGTGAAGTTAGAGATCCTAGTTCACTTTTGGCATCCCAACAATTCAATTCAATCTTTATTTAGCAACTCTGCGCTAATTGCCATACAGACATAGTAATGTATTTCAATACATAAATAGGCCTACAAAATACTATTAATGAAACTCAATCAAACTAAAAATTAAAATTACTAACAATTAGGAAAAGGCCAACCGGCTAGTTTAGGGCTAGGCTTTATGTTCTCTATGCTTTCCCAAACTGTCAACCCTTCTCCAATCTATACGAAAAATTAAAATTAAAATTATTGTCTTATTTAATTTAAAAGTTCATTTAATTAACAAACAGGTAGGCTACAGTATATTAACACTGCAAGCCTGAGTAAACAAGAAAAGACAATCTCAGATCAAAGACATAATACATACTACCCATAGTATATTATTTATATTTCTTTCTACCCTTTATATGTACAATATAGGCCAGAACCTTCATCTGAAAATCTTTTACATCTTTGCTCAAACTAATTTCTATTGGTAACATCAGTGGCGTAGGAACCAGGGGGCAGGGAGGGGGAAAAACTTATGTGAGTTAAATATTAATCCCAGAATTTATTGGATGAGCGAAGCGAAGACTTCAATTTGACTTTGTGTTTTTTTGTTTGTTTTTACTTACGTTACCCCAAGAAAAATAGCTCGGGTGTTTTGTTTTTGTTAGTTTTTTTGTCTGTTTGTTCGCTCTCTACCGGGCAAACGGCATATTATGCGATCTTGATGAAAATTGGAGGGGACCTTCGAAATCTCTGAACTTAGAGCTGTATTGTTTTTGGGTACAATCGAAGAAATATTTCTCATAAATATCGTACTTTTACGATTTTTTTCGATTTTTTGTGCGATATTTTCGTGATATTTGGCAAACGGCTACACCGATATTGATGAAACTTTATAGGAACGTTTAAAATCACTGAAATCATACTATAGCCTATGTTTAGAGGCATGAAAATTTAGCGTTTTAGGTTATTGATGCTAAATCAGTGAGTAAAAATTCTTAAAAATGCTACAAAATGCTAAATTTACTGAAAATAAGGTTTACCTATACCAATTGAGAATTGGTTAAGCATTGTATTCTAACGTTTAAAGTGACTGCATTGAATTGAATTGTTCCTATAAAGCATAATTTGAATTCATTCCCCATTAAAAATACAAGAAACTCCCCACATTTGGGGCTTGGTGGAAAGAAGAAAATTAATGCTACAAAATGCTTAATTTGGAAAAATTAATGCTAAATATTCAGAATATAAATGCTATTTTTTCATAGCTCTACCTATGTTATGATTTGAGCGAGCGTCTCCACTTGACTCTTATGGCTCGAATGTGTTTTTTTTTTTTTTTTTTCTGTTACTGCTTCGATACAGGTCGCACCGTTTCTCTGATCGACCTGAAATTTTGCACACATGTACATACCACCTAGGCGGGTTGCTGTATAGTTTTTGAACAAAATCCGATCATTGGTTATAAAAAATAAAAATAAATAAAAATAAATAAAAAAAAAAAAAAATGTACCGATCGTTATGAAATTTTGCAGGGTCAATAAGTACAACATTCTCTCCTATTTTCCAAATTTTCAGCTAAATCGGTCAAGACCTTAAAGACTTATTGCTAATCATAATTCAAAAAATGATGTTAAAAAATGAAGGAGGCAGTGAAGATACAAAGATACACTTTAGAAGGCATGACGTGAATTAGTACAATGCAAAGATGTTGGAATAGTAAAGTGTACAAATAATGTCAATATCCAGGTAGGCCTACACTGTGTGGTGGGCCTTATGGGAATGTCGTACTCGGGTCATGTTGCACGTACCGGTGCTCGCTCAACAATGCGTCCAACTGAGCGTTTTCCTAGTTTTAGAGACATTTGAAAAAATATTTCTCATAGAAATCGTACTTTTAGGATTTTTTCTCCGGTTTTTAATACGATATTTTCGTGATATTTGGGCCGATTTTGACCAAACGGGTGGGGCTACAACGTTCATATTTTACATTGACATAAAGATTATGGTGATGTAGTGCCTCTTGAAAGAAAATTTGGTCAAAATTCATAGAAATAAAGGTTTTAATATAAGCCTTTTACAGGTGTATAATGAACATGTAATATCAAGTAACTATAGAAAAAGTAAGGAGATTCCACATAAAACGTAATCATTGGACAGAAATATTCCAAAAAAGCTCATCCATCAACGCGACTGGAAAAAGCGTTCGCGAAGCGGCCTAGTATAGAAAATATGCACTTACACTTATACAAGTCCACAGTCACCTAGTGGTAAATCGAATATGTTTGCCTGTATGCTTCGTCAATTCGCTACATACAAAATCAGGTTGAAATTTACTAAAATGGGCCACTTCACGTTCATTTTTTTGTATTTTTAGACCACAGATAGTTGCAGTAAAACATTGTGAACAGAGTCCAAAAGCAGTTAAAACATGACGAAATAACTATAGAATGGTTGAATTTTTTTCGCCTTTGGCAAAAGGGCCTCCAACGGATGGGACTTTGCCCCAGGCCCCAGCTACCGCCAACAAAATCTTCTAATGGATTTGCCCTCCCCCCACCCCCCCCCCCCCCCCCACCCCCACCCCCCTCAACTTTCAAAACGTTCCTACACGCCTGGGTAACATATTATTTGCGTATTCCTACATAAAATAAAGATTAAACTTCAGTTGTCTATTGCGTACTATATCATCATAATTGGATGAGCGTAGCGAGGGAAGTAAAGATTCCATTTCACTACACTGGAGAAAAAAATCCGGAATGTTTTTTTTCTTCTTTTTTTTGTATTTTTGTCTCCGATTGCGATGAAATTTTATGGAGGCCTTTGAAATCTCTGAACTTAGAACTGCCACGTTTTTGAGCACAATCGGAAAATTATTTATCATGAAAATCGCAATTTTACGATTTTTTTCGATTTAAAAAAAAATTTGATTTGACTTATAACACCTAGGCTACATGCTTTGTCCGATTGTAATGATTTTCTCACAGAACCCTAATTTCATGAATTGATATATTCATATGAAATTTGAGCATTATCAAAAAACTATTTTTTACGAAAATTGCAATTTTAAGACTTTTTTTTTATTTTTAAAATTTCTTCGGCGAATAACACCTACATGCTTTATCCGATTGTAATGATTTTTTCACAGAACCTTAATTTCATAAATTTATACATTCGTGTGAAATTTGAGCGCAATCGAAAAATTATTTCTTGTGATAATCGCAATTTTACGATTTTTTTTTTATTTTTTTAATTTCTTTGACTTATAAACCTTACATGCTTTGTCCGATTGTAATGATTTTTCCACAGAACCTTAATTTCATGAATATATTCATGTGAAATTTGAGCGTTTTTAAAAACTATTTTTTACGAAAATTGCAATTTTAGGACTTTTTTCGATTTTTAAAATTTCTTTGGCTTATAACACCTACATGCTTTATCCGATTGTAATGATTTTTTCACAGAACCTTAATTTTATAAATTAATACATTCGTGTGAAATTTGAGCGTAACGAAAAATTATTTCTTGTGATAATCGCAATTTTACGATTTTTTTTCGATTTTTTAAATTTCTTCGACTTAGGCCTATAACCCCTACATGCTTTATCTGATTGTAATGATTTATTCACATAACCTTAATTTTATGAATTAATATATTCGTGTGAAATTTGAGCGTAATTGTAAAATTATTTTTTCATGAAAATCTCTTGTTTACGCTTTTTTTTGTTTTAAAAAATTACGCTCATCCAACAACGCGCCTGAAAAAGCGTTTGCGAAGCTTCCTAGTCATTAGCAAATGTAGCCTACCTATCAATCGCAAACAACATCAAAGTAGGGCTATAAGCCTACAATAATATTATACTAGGCTTCGCAAAATATCACTGCGTACTCGATTCCATTACAATTTATTTCATTGGCCAAGCCAAGCCAAAATTAAAATTTATAATAATTGATCAAAACAAATTATTTTATTGTGGTATTGTAGACGATAGCAACATTCACGTTATTCTTAGAGAATCACGGTGCTGATCCTAAATCAATCTTTTTTTTGCACTTGGTTTATGGATTGCTTGTAAGACAAGTCAACAGAGATTTTTTCCGACAACTCCACTAGCACTTGAAAGCGACTAGGCCTACTAAGCCTCTGAATATTGGCACTGCCTATTGTTGTGATAATCATAACGAATTACGGAAACCACTTAAGCACCGTTTCAAGTGTCCATTATAAGACAGTGAAATGTGAAAGCAGTATTTACTTGCAGAATTATCTTATTTTTTTAAAATACGATTAAGAAAAAATAAAAGAATAAAGTTAATTTTTTATTTAATTTAATTTAATTTTAAAAAAATCGACTTAGTAATAATTTTTTCACAAAACAACAGAAAATCTGCATAACACATGGCAGGTCAATGCACCAATTACGCTCATCCAACAACGCGGCGGGACTTTAGCGTTTTCCTAGTTTAAAATAATTTTTAACAGGTTGTGATTACAAGCATAGCAGTGACCAAGGTTCCCCTAATTTCCACTGGGACATTGAGTAAACCTTGCAATCTTTACTCGTATTTCGTACTGGCTATGTTTTCCATAGAATTGCCACAGTTGATGTAGACTAAACTGCGTTATGCATTTCAAAACATGTTTAATAATTTTTTAAATACAATCCATAACTACAAAATCTTTTCCGACCAGGGGATTGAACCCAGGTCTCCCACATTCCGGGTATAAGGGCGCCTTAGCCAACTAGACTAGGAAAACGCTAAAGTCGTTGATAGACGAGTGAGTGAGCCATGTGTTGAGTACCCGGGAACATCCCCTTTCCTCCCCTATACATAAGGCTGGATCTAGCCCTGTATGGGGAATAATACCGGGTATTTAACACATGGCGCACTAATAATAGGGTTTTTAAGTTTATTTGGTATAAGGGCGCGTCAACTGTAAGGCCATAATGCGCCACTCTAGCCTATGATTGGCTAAGGAGGCCTAAGGTAGGGGAAAAAAAGTAATGTTACCAGGTACTCAACACATGGCTCACTCACTCGTCTAACAACTTTGGCGTTTCCCTAGCAATAATGAATTTAAAGTTGTTCTGAATCGGCCTTGTTGATCCTGGCGTTGATCCGCGGGTGTTCGCACTGTCCATACGGTATCACTGATTGCTATATTTCCTATTAAAAATATCAATCTTTGGTTGGTTATCGTTCACTTGTCGATTGCGTCGAGGCCTGCAGGGTTGGCTTGGTCACTTTGGTTTACTGTCCCCCACTGAAAATCAGTTGTGTGACTCAGACTGAGTCGGTAGACTCTAAATAGCCCTACGGATTTATTTATTAAAAGAACCGACCGTATGTAACTCAGCCCAGGGAAGAAGGAAGGAGCAGGAAGAAGAAGATCGCAAAGCCGAGAACAGCAGTTTGTCTCGTATTGTGAAGAAAGACCTCCAACTTTCAACAATAACAGAAGAAAGTGAAAGTGACTAGGCCTTATGACAATATTCAAACCAGTGAAGATGATGACTGCTACGGCCTATGTGCCACCGTGGACGGCTCCTGGCAACGGTAACCGGGATGTTGGCCGACAACATTGCACAGTACTAAGTTTAGTTTAGTTTAGTTTATTTATTCACTTTGATCATACATTTAGGTAAGATATACTTCTCAGAGAGAGAGAGTTGTGAATAACTATAGCTAGTTTACATCATAATTGTATTTACAACAGTATAAATTAGGCAATGTAAAAAAAAAAATAATAGGCCTTATGGAGAGGTTAGGACAGGGCTTAGCCCTATTGTGCAAAGCACCCATTGGTTGAAAATATAGAGATCAACCTAGCCTAGTGATTCCAGAAAGGCCATGTCCTACTAGGCTAGGGAATTGATCTAGCCTAGGCCTAGGCCTAATCCACTAGAATAGCTAAATCAATGATAACTAAGAATAGGCTTTAGGAATTAGGAGCCTAGCTAGGCCTAGGCCTAGCCACTAGGGCTAGGTACAGGAATTGAATTTTTGTTTTGAATACTAACCTACCTAGCCTACCTTATGCATCACCTGTTGATGAGGAGTAAATTTTTCACTTCGCTCTGCTTTCCGTGTAATATGTGTAATTGTAATAATAGCTGACCTCCATAATCACACCACAGCACAGAAGTCCTAGGGCTAGGCATTTATTCTAGGAACCCTGCCCAGAGTGTCAAACGAATTTCCTTATTTTGTTTCCTCATTCAGACAGAATCGCCAATCACTGACGTCCGTGATGTTTGTTTACATATTTTACTCTCGGGGCTGTCACTTGACACTTGCTTTCGCTTTGCGTGTGCAGGTAGAGCCACAGACCATGCAGGGTAGTCGTTCGTTAGGCCTTGATGGGTTGACCTATAAGGTCGATATAAAAGTAGTTGGCGCTCACGTAGTTGGGACGTAGTCTAACCAAGTAACCCATGTTTGCTGTGCACTCAATAAGGAATTAATAATTACTAACTATTATTTAAAAATAAAATATAATAAATAAATAATAATAATAATAATAAAAATATTATGCAATATAGCAGACGTGAAAAATACACAAAAACCTAAAAAAACATTTAACGTTTCTATTTGAAATAAAAAGGGGATTTTCATTTGAAAAGAAGTTTGATTTTTCATCCAACAACAAAAAAAAACTTCAAAACCTTTAACGTTTTCTTTTAAAAAAATATAAAGACCGAGAAGACGTTTAATTAATTGTTATCACCCACGAACAAAAAAATACCTACAAAAACTTTTAAACGTTTCTATGTAAAATATAAAGTACTTTTACACGGAAAAAGGAGTTTTATAAATTATAATTAAAAAATAAACAAAAATAACCTCCAACACCTTTAACGTTTCTTTTTAAAATAAAAAGGACTTTCACCCAAAATGGGGTTTTACATAAAGAATTGATTGTAAAAAAAAAAAAAACAGCATGGAGATTAGAAACGGGGAAACCCTTTGGGGACCAAGAGTCTAACCCGCTACATCCTGCCGCACGGTTGCCGTGAGAGCGGGGCCTCTACAAACGTGTTGGGTGGTATGGACGATGGCGCTGCAGCAGTCGGTAAGGCAGTCGAGTCACCCATCAAGGCCTAATCCGTCTTCCATGACAGGGCCGAGCTTCAGGTAGGTGGTAGGGGCGGTAATTTGAACGTTCATGTATGAACGAAAGCACGGTGAACAAAAGGTAACTTTTGTACAAAAAGCCCCCCGGCCGCAATAAAAAAATTTCCTCTTTTGAGGCTTCAGATTCAGATTTCAGATTTAGAACGCTGTATTCAACTTCATTGATACAAAAAATACATACCTAACATAGGAAAACAAACATTGATTTACATATGAAGGTGAATGCCCATATGAGCAAGGCTTGTGTGTGGGTGCATAATATTTTGTGGTAATTCAGGTTTAGATGGCAGATGACGTTGAATTTTAGTAGTATTCAATGAAAGTATACTAGGAAAACGCTCAAGTCCGCCGCGTTGATGGATGAGCTTTTTAAAAATTTTTAGTTTGCGTGGGATATCTTTTACTTTTGCAAGTGCTTTGTTTTTTTGCCTACGCATTGTAGGTGATTGTTGTCAAGTTTCTATTGTTTCTTGTCAATTGATATTATTTACCGTAAACAACTTATATTGAAAGCTTTATTTCTATGGATTCTGTATAACTTTTTCAACTTTTTCTTTCAAAAGGTACTACTACATCACCATAACCTTAATGTCCATGTGTAATATGAACGTTGTAGCCCCACCCGTTTGGTCGGAATTGGCCCAAATGGCACGAATATATCGCACAAAAAATCAAAAAAAACGTAAAAAATACGATATTAAAGAGAAATATTTCTTCGATTGTACCCAAAAACGTGGCAAGTCTAAGTCAGAGATTTCGAAGGTCCCGTCAAATTTTCATCAAGATCGCATATGCCGTTTGCCCGGTAGAGAGCGAACAAACAGACAAAAAAAAAAAAAAAAAAAATTAAAACACCCGAGCTAAATTTTTTGGGGGGTCAGTGAAATTGAAGTCTTCGCTTCGCTCATCCAAAAATCAAAATTTGTGAAAACTTATTTCTTTTTTATTAATTATTTTAAAACAAAATTTGGAAATGCGTTACTGTAGAGCCCTATAATTCCACATTTGTGATATATGTTCAAAATTTCAAACACCTGTGGTGTCATTTGGCCGAGCGAACAGCAATTTGCCTGAAACGCTCGGCCAACTGACACCACATGTGTCTGAAATTTTGAACATATGTCACAAATGTGGAATTATAGGGCTCTGCAGAAACACATTTTTAAATTTTGTTTTAAGATAATTTATAAAAATTAAATAAGTTTTCACAAACTTTGATTTTGCTAAAAACTCTAAAATTTATTATATTCGTGATTTTTTTCTGACTTATTAAGTCAAAATTTGGAAAATCTATGACCACAGGGCTGTCTATGTATGCTTTATTGACAACTTTGCAAAGTTTCATATACGTCGGATGCATCTTGGCCGAGCGAAGAGCTATTTGCTAACAGCCAAATGTGTCCCACGACATCTCTATTATAAACGTAAGGCTATAACATTTATTTATATATTTATTTAACGTCTATCCTATTCTGTCAAAAAAATGATTTTCAAAGGAAGACTTCTCGTTACTTAAATGCAGACACAATAATGAGTTAAAAGTTAGTAAAGTTTTAAATAGTAATGTTACAACAACAATGTATTAATAACACAAATTTTTGGCATCAAATAACAAAAATGAAATTGTAAATTGTTCTAGGTGCAAAACTTTTGAGCTATGATTTTTTAATTGTTCTTAACACACCTTTGCCTCCTGACTAAGTATAAGGGGAAATAATTTTCTGAAATAACGTTTTTTGTACGAGTTTTATTTCATCCACTGGTTCAAAACTCTTATTATTTGTACCATGTGACAAAAAATCGCACATTGAACATTTTTTCAGAAAATTATTTTTCCTTGTACAATTAAAGGCCGTAAAAAAATCTTTTTATTTTTTTAAAATTCAAGTTCCTCTTTCATTCAATAAACTTTTATAGCCATTTTCCTTTGGCTTCCAAAATATCGGTAAGAGTGCTATGGAATAGTCTTAAATGTAGGTTATTACTAGGAAAACGCTAAAGTCCCGCCGCGTTGAGGGAGGAGCTGTGTAAAGTTTTTAGTTTGCGTGGGATATCTTACTTTTGCAAGTGCTTTGTTTTGCTACCTACCTTGCTCTCTCTCAGCAAGATGGCGACAAGTGCAACAGGGTAGTTTTTGTGTGTCAGGGGTAACCTTTAAAATATCGGCAACTTATTAACTGACTAACTTCATAATACTATCACCAACTAGCCGTAAAATTTAATCTTCAACACCATCGTTTTTCATTGTAATTGTAATACGTGTTTGTGTCATTTTAACATTTTCGTATTATTCTGTGCGCATCTCGTCATTCAAACCTGCTCCGAGATGCCTAACACGTCAACTAATACCAACTATGAAAACATAAAACAAGCAAAAACCGTGAAAGAAGTCTCGGCGTTTTGCAACACCATGCAAGCAGACTTTCTTTCACGTTTGAATCTCTCGAAGAGGACACGAGGAACAAACTCTCCCAACTAGCCGACAGCATCTCCACACCTCAATCTCAGGAAGGGTTATCTGAAGACAAGGTGCAGAGACGTCAGCCGCTATCCATGAGATGCAGGGGCAGCTTGAGAGGCAGATAGCTGCGGTAAAACAAGGCCTCATGGATGAGTTGGCGGGAGTGAAGAAATATCTTCGTGAAATCGACGACACTGTCAAAGAGCTCGGAGAGAGGACGACGCCGACGAGCAATATAGTCGTCGGAACTGCCTCTTGCTACACGGCGTCTCGGAGAAACCAGCTGAGACATCGTCGAGACTGTCTTGGTGTTCGTAAACACGATGCTGAAGGTGCCTCTTAGGCTCGAAGACATCGACCGATGTCATCGTATGGGCCTGTGAGGCGCAACACGGCAGAGGCAGTGGCGGCAGGCCGCCCGAGGACAATAATTGTTAAACTCACACGGTACATGGTTAGGGCATCAATTTGGGAAAACAAGAAAATTCTACGAGGAACGGGTTGTTCAGTGACCGAATCACTAACTCAGGCGCGTACTAAACTTCTCCAAAACGCCAGAGAAATCGCTGGATTCCGCAATGTCTGGACACAGGACGGCCGTATAGTGGTCTTGTGTTCAGAGACTCCAGAAGACCATCACCTGTGAGCGACAGTTTAAAGTTTTCTTCAATGACGACGGTGTAAAGTAACAGATAAAACCCCCAACAGTGGCAAAACAACTCTTGAATCATTATGCCTGCTCTCTAAATTGTGGAATGCAGACAAGAACATGTTTTTAGTATTAGTTACATTATTCTCTTATTTTTTCATTTGTGTTTTTATGTGTGTTTCTATGTATGATGCGTGTATGAGTGTTTATAATATGACCATCAAGATCAAGATTGAAGCGTGTAACAACAAGAAATTCGGTGAGTTTTTCCAATGCATTAATTTATTACATTATATCTGACAAAAAGATGTTATTACTTTATCTACACGGTTTATTTTACTCAATTTCAACTTTTATTTAAACAGTTTTTCATCTTATTTACAATGGGTAAAAATAAAAACAAAAATAAGTTGGCAAACCTGACAACTTCAACTAATCTTCCTCAACCGTGACGTCTTCTACCACCCCCTGTTCTTTCACAGATTCTCTTCTCAGACTACCGGATGTCGTAAAACACACGCCCCTCAACCCTGACTCGCCAAACAACACTTGCTCATCGGTGGGAAACATTCTAAAGAATCGGCTAGACGGTCATCCAAGGTCGCTTCAAGTAGTACACATGAACGCTTCCTCTCTAATGGCCCATTGCCTTGACCTACAAACCCTTATTGACGAGAGTAAAGTTCACGTAATACTAATCAGTGAATCGTGACTTAAACCATCCCTCAGCTCAAATCTCATTCAATGGAAGGATACGCCTCATTAGAAATGATCGCACAAAGCGGCGCGGAGGGGGAGTCTGTGCGTATATTCGTAACGATATAAAAAGTAAGGTACTCTCCAATCTTCAAGCGAATATTGCTCTCGGCCAGAATTTATTATATTTGAAATTAAAATCCCAAACAATCGGTACTCCTTGCAGTCGTCTATCGTCCTCCTAAAATCGTTTTTTTGACAGATTTTGAAACAGCCCTATTGAAATTTATTCCTCATTATGAGTACGTTATTTTGTGTGCGATTTTAACACAAACTTACAAGACAATTATTTACAATATTTGAGTCTTGCAACCTTACTGTACGGTACTACCCCTTGACGCGATGCTTCACTCATCTACCTCACACACTTGGATCGACCTAATGATGACAGCAAACTGTTACAGAGAAATCAACCATGGTCAGCTGTCAGTCCCCAGTATTTCCGCAAACGATCTTATTTATTTACAGTACTCAATTCGTGTGCCTAAGTATAAACATAAATTTATCTCGACTCTTAACCTAAAATTCATCGATACACATCAATTTCAATTGGACTCAGTATCACTGCCGTGGGAAACGATATTAAACCCTCCTACTCTTGACGAGAAGCTACTTACCTTTAACTCTTTAGTGCTGGAGTTGTATGATAAACACGCCCCTTTGAGAACTGTTCGTGTCACTAAACCCCCGTCGCCCTGGCTTACTACCGAAATAAAAGGCGTTGATGGCAAGAAGAGACGCAGCACTATACAAATACAAGAAACACTCGACTCTTGAAATAAACAAATTTACAATCATCTTAGAAACAAAACTAATCAACAATCAGGACAGCAAGACGACGACATACATACAGTTTACTAGGCCCCAAAACACCAATTAGAAAAATGTGGCAAAGTTTGTCACAAATGGGAATAGGGAAACAAAAGGAGGAGGCAGGCAGTATGAAATTCCCCTTGATAATTTAAATAAACATTTTCGTCTTGTTCACAAGTTCCTGACATTAATACAAAACAAATGCATTTAAAAGACATTCAAAGTATAAAACCGACACATGATAAATTTTACTTTTCTCACGTTACACCAAAAGTCGCCCTACATGCAATTAAACGCATAAAATCTAGTGCTCAAGGTGTCGACCTGATTCCAATTAAACTCATTCAGCACATGAAAAAACTTTCTCCTATACTAATCGAACCACTGTTATATATTATAAACTTTTCTTTAACGAACGAATCATTTCCAACAATCTGGAAGCAGGCAATAGTTCGTCCCCTCCCCAAAAAAGTAGACCCTGACACGGCTAGTGACTATCGACCTATTAGCATTCTACCCGCGCTATCAAAGGTGCTTGAATTCATCGTCCACATACAAATTTCTGACTTTCTTAAGACTAATGACTTATTAGACAAATACCAATCTGGTTTCCGGACTGGTTCATAGCACCTGTACAGCTTTAACTAAAGTAACCGACGATATACGAACGAATATGGACAACCGACAACTAACAATATTGACACTACTCGACTTTAGTAAAGCTTTCGACTCAGTTGACACAGGACATTCTTATAAGTAAACTTCAAGCTATTAATTTTCTACTTCTACGTTAAATTGGATGAATTCATATCTACGAGGCAGACAGCAATGTGTGATATCAGGCGATGAGAAGTCAAATTTTGTATCATTAAATGCTGGGGTGCCACAGGGTAGCATACTTGGGCCATTGTTATTCTCAATTTACATTATGACATATCTTCATCACTAACTTATTGTTACCATCACCTTTACGCCGACGACCTACAAATCTACCTTCACGTTTCTCCTTTACATATAAATCAGGCAATTGAAATGATCAACAAAGACTTGCAATCACTGGCTGAGTGGCATATAAAACTGTTTACTTATAAACCATCTAAATCTCAAACGATTGTTTTAGGATACCATAAACTTTTAGCCAAATTAGACTTTAATACAATCCACAATCTAACTTTAAACGGCAAAATTATCCCATTCCAAAATACTGTTCGAAATTTGGGACTACAAATGACAAACGACCTTTCTTGGACTGGCCATATTAAATATTTATGTAACAAAACGTATGCTTCTCTACATTCTTTAAACAGACTCAAAAACTTTCTTCCGACAAAACTGAAAACCATGCTTGTACAAAGTCTTATTATGCCACACTTTGACTACTGCGACATAGTATACAACGACTTGACTGAGGACCTCTCTATTCGTTTACAAAGGGCACAAAATTCTTGCGTTCGTTTATCCTAGGTATTAAGAAATCAGATCACATCACACCCGGTTTTAGACAACTAAATTGGCTTCGATTAAATGACCACCGAAATCTTCATTCTGTTTGCCTCGTTCATCGAATTTTATCATCATCTGAACCATCATACCTCGCTTCAAATTTTGAGTATTTGCATTCAAATCACAATTTTAATACCAGGTCACGATCAGGCACACAATTAGCGTTCCCCATTCACAGAACTAGTCTTCTGATAATTCAGTGACGATAAATGCTATAAGGCGTTGGAATGCTTTACCTGTGGAGATCAGGATGCACATAAGAATAATTATCACGTCTTTAAAAGTAAGGTTACGTCATTATATTATACTTCAAATGTCAGTTTGCCTGAAAGCTAATATAATTTAATTTAATATCCTATTAATCTGTGCTTAAATGTAAAAGTGCATGGCAAAACTCACATGTCAAAATTATTGTGTTTTTGATCTTGTAATTAATTATATTTGTGTTAAATTTAAAGCGTATAAAAGAGATGGATGAATGTGTGTATGAATGACCGCCCTTTGTATTCAAGTGAATTTTATATGTTAAATATTAATTGTGTTTTAATATTTTGTAGTGTTCTAGTAGTAGTGTATAGTAATCTGTCATACTTTAATTTGTATCAATTTGTATCAAACATTTTAAAGGTTGGATGTAAGAAAAGGCCTCACTGGCCTTAATCCCGCCTCTAATAAAGTCCTTAATCAATCAATCAATCATCATTGTAATGATTGTTGTCAAATTTCTTTTGTTACCTGTCAATTGGTATTATTTACCGTAAAATCTTATATTAAAAGCTTTATTTCTATGGATTCTTGCTAATTTTTTCAACTTTTTCTTATAAAAGGTACTACATCACCATAACCTTAATGTCCATGTATAATATGAACGTTGAAGGCCCACCCGTTTGGTCAGAATTGGCCCAAATGGCACGAAAATATCGCACTAAAAGTCAAAAAACTTATATTAAAAGCTTTATTTCTATAGATTCTGACTAACTTTTCCAACTTTTTCTTTCAGAAAGCAATACATTACCATTACCTTAATGTCCATGTGAAATATGAACGTTGTAGCCTTACCCGTTTGGTCAGAATTGACCCAAATGGCACGAAAATATCGCACAAAAAGTCAAAAAACTTATAATCAAAGCTTTATTTCTATAGATTCTGGCTAACTTTTTCAACTTTTTCTTTCAGAAAGCAATACATCACTATTACCTTAATGTCCAATGTGAAATAGAACGTTGTAGCCCTACCCGTTTGGTCAGAATCGGCCCAAATGTCTCGAAAATATCGCACTAAAAATCGAAAAAAATCGTAAAAGTGCGATATTCATAAGAAATATTTCTTCGATTGTACCCAAAAAACGTGGCACGTCTAAGTTCAGAGATTTCGAAGGTCCCCTTCAATTTTCATCAAGATCGCATATGCCGTTTGCCCGGAATCGTGCGAACAAACAGACAAAAAAAAAAAAAAAAAAACGAGCTAAATTTTTGGGGGGTCAGTGAAATTGAAGTCTTCGCTTCGCTCATCCAATAAAAATTAATGGACATATGTGTATAAATAAAGTACTATATTATAGTGTATAGTGTATAAAGTATATATAATTAATGACCGACAGTGTTGGCTCGGGCGCTAAGCGCTCGACTCTGATTCGGGAGGTCCCGGGTTCGAATCCCGTCGAGACCGGCAATCCTGACTGAAGGTTTTTTCCGAGGTTTTCCTCAGTCGTTAAGGCGAATGCAAGGGATTGAGTCCTCTTAAACAGCCCTCGGACATCCCTTCACAATTTCCTATCCGCACATACCTAGTTCACCTGAAGAGGGGCTAATTGCACCCTATATAACAGGTTTCCCACGATAAAAATTTAAAAAAATAAAATTTAAAAAATTTATAATTAATGGTACCACTAGAGCAGGCATCATTGAGGCTACTTATAAAATGGATTCTTATGTTACATTTAATTTTTTAACAATATTATTATTAACTTATTTTTGTAGGAATATTATACAAACTTGTGCTTTAAAATTACTTATTATAGAGCTATTTTATTGAACACAAAGTATAGTGGTCCCAACGAAAGAATGCAGGTGGCTCAAAATTGTTTTCCCAACATAACAACTTTGTGAATTCTATTCACGCTAGCTCAGCGTGGATATAGCACACGGAGGAACTCTGTGATCTAGCACAGATAATTTTTGCTTGCGTTGGTAAAAGATATTTCTCTTTCATATACAAAGGCGACATTCCATTTACCACGCATTCATTCTACCCCCACCACTACCAAGCATCTGTATTCTTTCGTTGGGGCAAGTATAATATCCTAGTTGACACCTAGGTGTAAAATATTGTGATTTTGATTTTGTAACATAGGATGGATATCATTATTGGTTTATCTAGAAACTATTAAAGGACATCACAACCCTGGGATTTCCCGTCGATGTAAAGAACCTAAGTTGTTTTAATGACTAATGGCGAAAACCAGAAGTCTCTAACTTGAAGCAGAAGTTAATTACACCTGTTTGAATAAAAATAATTTAGGTGGGTGCGCGCGCATCCAAAATCGTGACGTAAAGATTGCGCACAGTCGAGTCTACTCCCGACCTCAGATTACTGGTCAGCGCTGTAAAGAACTCTCTCTGTAGAAGAAGATATAGTGTTTAGACAAAAAACCAAAAGCTTCATCGTATTCAGTGGTCTTTCCTCTACAAGAATGTTGCAAAAGTAAACCTTCTTGTAGAAAATAAAACTTAGTTTTGGATATTTTATAAAACATGCTAAAACGACAAATATATCGTACTTTCAGAGACCTTGAAAACAAGTAAAATTGACCAAATGTGAAAATATTTTGACACCCACATATAGCAGTAGGCATGCAAAAAAATAAAAAAAAATACTACACTGAAATCGAAGCAACGTGTTCAAGATTGCAAATAATATATGATAGGATGTTTTCAGCAAACTTCGACGCTTCCAGCGACGAGCCGTCCGCGATCAAGTTGCAGAGGATATACTACCCATTTAGAAAACATCGTTTTGTAAAGCACGTGTAGTCTGTGTAGCCGTTCATAACCATAAGGTATCGGCTCACAGCTGTCTCGTATGGGGGTTGAGTTCATTCAGTGGTTTATACCATGGTATTGGATACTTGAACCATGGTTTTATTTCATATCCCGCATACAGATGCAAGTTTTATGATATCGTGAACCCTAATGACTAAGTAACTATGATATCGTGTAGTTATTCACTTATTGCCTCAACTCAACTTGCAACGTTGCAAGTTGCAATTGCTTCAGACGAGGCACGTAGAAAAGAGAGCGTTCCCTTCACCCCCCAACCCTCCCTCCCCCCCCCCCTCCCACACAAAAAGAGCTCCAACGCGCTTGCTTATCATCAGTTGCTGCTACAAGATACATACAAATAAAAAAAATACATTTTATTTAGAGTCTACCCACTCAGTTATAGAACTGATTTTCAGTGGGGGACTTTAAATCAAAGCGGACCAAGCCAACCTTGCAGGCCCCGACGCAATCGACGAGTGAGCGATACCAACCAAATATCGATATTTTTAATTGGAAATATTGCAATCAGTGGTATGGACAGTGCGAACACCCGCGAATCAACGCCAGAATCAACAAGGCCGATTCAGATCAACTCTGAAATTTATTATGTGCTTCGTTGCTATGCCAAAATCACCGTTTACAAACTCCTAAGACTTTTTTTTTTTTATTTTTTTATTTTTTTATTATACACTTAATTGTTACCACGGCTGCAAACAAATACACGTGCGAGATTCGCACCTCTTAGTGTCCATACACAGACTGCCCTGACCAGTCATCATCTTGCACTTCGTTCATCCACCCCAAGTCCCCCCCCCCCCATACTCATCGTAATAAGCGAGACTGCGTGGATATTATCATCTTTGACTCAAAGTAACATGTCCACTTCTTCTCCTTCTCATTCAGGCGAGTTTCCCCATAGAATGTCAAACAATACTAGTAGGCCTAGGTACTGGGACGTGTCCACGTGTTGAGGTTTGAGATACAAAGAATGCCATTAGAAAAAGTATTTTGTCAATGTCACAAGGCAAACTTTTTTTCATGAAGATGAAAGGGAAGATATGCCATTCTGAAGAGCTTTACCAAGTGTGCAAATATGCAGACATTATCCTAGAGATAATTGAAACCAACAGCATCGTCCTATGTATAATAATATTGTAAAGAATACTGTAACATAATGTTATCGCCGAAGTGCGTACAACAATACCCAATGGTATAACGCTCGACTGGCCACAGCACTTGCAATAGGGTCAATGGTCGCTTCGCAGTAGGTAAACAATAGGTGGACGCGCGGTTTGAACAGGTTAGGATGTGTGTGTAGCTTTACTTCATTTCGATCTAAAGATTGTTGGGTGTTCAAACTGTTCAAACTCTTTCTAAAGCCGGGGGCCCACGACCTGTTGATCGACGGGCCGCAGGTATAAAAAAAGGGAAAATCCACGCGCCACACGCCGTGGGACCGGGTCGGCCCGTGCTTGCCCGTCGCGGCGGGAGCTTCCCGTCAGCCGTCGGGAAAGCCTGCACGCGTCAGAAGAGAACGCGCAAGGGGTAATAAAAATGGTCAGATCAGGTAGTCCGGCCCGTACATGCTCGTTGAAGCGGTCCCACGAAGACCCACTGGCTCGCCACTCGTATGAATGAAAAGGCGAGATTTGTTTTGTTCTTCACCTTTTGACCTTTTGAAATCCGTCCGTACAAGCCTCCTCAACCAGGCTCGGACAAGCAGGTGCAGGTATTTTTTTATATGAGGCTTGACGGGCCAACACGCCGTGGGACCGCTCAGTTTTTTTCTGAACCCGTTTTACCTGCGGCCTGTCAACCCCACCCGGCCCGTCCTAGGCCCGTCGTTTAACAGGTCGTGGGACCCCGGCTTAACGTCAGTGTAGTATGTCACCTGATACGGAAAAGGTGTACTTCTAGGCATGTGCTTAGACCATTGTATTTACGCAAAACTTGTGTTTTATTTTGTTGCGTGCGCTAAGTGTTCAAACATTGGCATTTTATGTATGACATTATGCTTGAAGTATTCTTTCTCCGATTTTTCTTCATAATTTTACTTTCCTAGTGTTGGTTATTATGTGAACTAAGTAAAGTAACCACGGATAACAGTACCCGAGTGTTTATTATAAATTTTAAATCAGGTGTTCGTGTTAATTCTTAGTGTTAATTATTGTCACCCTTTCCTAGACGGCGACAATCTGTAAATTAGTGTTTAAATTTTAGCCGCGGGACCACAGTTTTGAGTGCGTGCCGTTGTGTGTAGGCGAATAATATTAATAACTATAATAAGGGTCCCTCCGCTCACTTTTATTTACGTTTTAATCATTGTTTTCATTATGGCAGCTTTTACTCCATACATGTACGAACCTGAATATACAGATGAAGAGATATTAGAAAATAGACGTCGACGTGAGGAAGAAAGGCTAAGACTTATTCAAATGGCGGAAAGAACGCATCATTATTTTGGTGCAAGTGCGGCGAGTGCAAATCTATGCCGAGTAATGGTAGAGAGTGTTTGCTGTTCAGAAAACGATGCCGTAGTGGCTTTAATCAACGAAGGAGATTACGGCTGCATAGTTAACCACCCGACTTTTCAACATCATATAATATCAAGTGCAGGACTTCATATCTTGAGACAAATTTTGATTCAAACACTTCCAATCGATTAAAAAAACGAGAATTGAGCAAGGAAATTACTAATAAAGGATGGCGTTATCTTTGCATATAGACAGTTTGTATATTGGATAAACAGTTGGACTAATCTAGGCAAGGGAAAACGGTCGTAATTCCTGCGTGCGCGATAAAAAAAATTCAGGAGACGTTTTCTGAGGAATCTGGAGTGTATGTAGGATTCCTCCCATTTCCAGGAGCAACAGATGCAGAAGCCCAATATCCAGGATAAATCCACATAATTGTCATAATGAAGGTAATCATGACGTCTTGTGTTATCTCATTGCTCTAGCATATTTGAAAGCCCAATTAATATATGTGCACTTTTTGAGAGAATAACGCATGTCCCTGTAATATTTATTACGATCATTTCCATTTGACTCTACCGGAAAAAATAGTCACTGGTTTTGTTTTGTTTTGTTTTTGTTTGTTTGTATGTCTCGCCATAACGTTCGAACGGAGGCTCGGATCGAGTTGAAATTTTGACCACCCGCAAGCTTCGTTCCCGATTGAATGCCATTAGTTTTGTGCGCGATTGAGAATAATAATTAAAATGTGTTTCACTGTTTTGACTAACGAGCCAACAACGAAATAAAATCCACTATTATGTCGAACAGGTTCCAAGGCTTTGTACGGGAGACTCACAGCCGTTGAGTCCCCGCAAGAAGAGGCAACATAACAAGTACCTAAGAGTCTGATGTTTTCTGAAAAGTTGCATCGCGAGTGCCACGGGGCTGCTACCTTCATAAGACGGTCGCGCGTGAATTCTCAACGAAAGCATGCATTAGTATATCACCCAAATACACGCATATTTGAAATGAATCATAATGTTGTATATTTTTTTTATTTTTTTGCATGCCTACAGCTATATGTGGGTGTCAAAATATTTTCACATTTGGTCAATTTTACTTGTTTTCAAGGTCTCTGAAAGTACGATATATTTGACGATTTTAGCATGTTTTATAAAATATCCAAAACTAAGTTTTATTTTCTACAAGAAGGTTTACTTTTGCAACATTCTTGTAGAGGAAAGACCACTGAATACGATGAAGCTTTTGGGTTTTTGTCTAAACACTATATCTTCTTCTACAGAGAGAGTTCTTTACAGCGCTGACCAGTAATCTGAGGTCGGGGAGTAGACTCCACTGTGCGCAATATTTACGTCAAGATTTTGGATGCGCGCGCACCCACCTAAATTTTTGTTATTCAATCACGTGTAATTTATTACTGCTTCAAGCTCGCGACATCTGGTTTTCGCCATGAATCATTTTAAAAAATTGTTCTTCACATCGCCGGGAAATCCCAGCGTTGTGATGTCCTTTAACTGACGTTATACTAACTTAACATTAAACTTACCGACAGTATTGACTCGAGCGCTAACCTCTTGACTCTGTTCAGATTCGGGAAGCGTAGAGAACCTGGATCTTATTAACAGCGAGGAAATAGACAAAATCCATCTCGCAAACATCAGCTGGTAAACCTACCGTGAAGGGGCTTCTCCCTCCACTGTTGCATTCTATCTGCCGCAGTCTTGATACTGAAGTTCGTCTCGCAAGTGAAGTGGCGTATAGTCTTGATCCTGTGCACAGATGGCCTTGTGCAGCTGACTCTCACGAGATAAGAAGTAAGCTCGGAGTTGGTGTTCCTTGCTGTGGCATAGCACCTCGACACTGAGCAGCCCTCTTCCACCAACGTTGCGCGACAGGTACAATCGCTCCACGGAGCTCCTCGGATGTTGCATCCTGTGCTTGGTCATGATGGAGCGGATCTTCCTATCGAATGCCTGCAGGGCAGTGTTGGACCATTTCACCGAGCCAAATGTGTACGAAGCCACGGGCAATGCCCACGCGTTAATCGCCGTGATCTTATTTCTCGAACTCAGGTACGACCTACAGACCTTGCTACCCTGGCGAGGACCTTCTTCTCGACCTGTTTCCTGGCGTCGGTATCACTGATGCCCAGCAGCTGTTGAAGTCGCAGATACTTGTAGTTGTCTTCAATGCCCAGATCTCGAATCACTTCCCCGCCCACGAGTTGCAGTCCTCCTTGAGGGTCTTCAACCTTGCTCTTCTTCACGTGCATGACGGCACACTTGTCGAGTCCAAACTCCATACAGATGGCGTCGCTGAAGCTCTTGACGAGTTCGAACATGCTCCGAAGTTCATCAGAGCTGGATGCGTACATCTTCAAGTCATCCATGTAGAACAGGTGCGTGAGTGTGACCTTGGGTTTTTTCTGGAGCTGGTAGCCATACCCAGACTTCCTCAGCATGTTGCTTAGTGGGTTCAACGAAAGGCAGAACCACAGGGAGCTGAGGCTATCTCCCTGGAAAATCCCCCTTTGGATGCGGATTTCCTCCGTCGTGATCTTGTTGACACCTTGTCCTACATGGAGAGTGGTTCTCCATGTGGCCATGCAGTGCTCGAGAAGTCGGATGAGCCGAGGGTCGATTTTGTACAAATGACAGACGTGCAGAAGCCATGAGTGTGGCACAGAGTCGAACGCCTTCCTGTAGTCCACCCAACCTACGGAAAGGTTGCGCTTCTTGTGGTGCGCTTGCCGCGATGCTACCGTGTCCATCACCAGCAGCTCCGCGCATCCTCGCGCACCCTTCCTGCAGCCATTTTGCTCGTTCGCATTATTATTGTTATTACTATTATTATTATTATTATTATTATTATTATTATTATTATTATTATTATTATTATTATTATTATTATTATTATTATTATTATTATTATTATTTTTTTTTTCTTTCTTCATGCTTTCACAGCCCGAAATATTAGAGAAATCAAATATTTTACGAGTCATTTCGCTGTAATTGTAATGTAATGTAGTTTACCGTAAACCAACTCATACAAATTTGTACATTCATGAGACGTCGCACCATCATCCTCCACAGAAGCACTCAGTATTAAATACTCAAGTTACCAGATCCAAACGTTTATCAGACAGTACCAGTCTGGAATCGGAAAAATGCGTTCTAAAACAAGCGTTACTAAACAATGGCTATAATAACACAATGATTATGCGAGCATTTAATAGAAAACCTAAACTACAGTATGTACAGTCTGCAGATAGAACAGAGAAAAAGAAGAAAGCCATATTACCTTACGTAAAGTTCACAACGGATAGAATTGGTAGACTCCTTCAGAAACAACAAATTCAAACAATATTCAAACCGTGGAAGAAAATTAAAATTGTATGTTGCCAGTTAAAGATAAAATTCCTTTTCAAGCTAGTGGTGTTTATGAAATCCCTTGTAAATGTGGTTCGGTCTACATTGGACAAACCTGTCGTACAATTGGGACTAGAATCAAAGAACATAAAGCGCACTGCAACCACTACAGAGAGGACCTTTTGGCAGTAGCAAAACACGTGGTGGAAAATGCTAATGATCCCACGCACAAGATCCTTTTTGAAGATACCAAAATTCTATGCACAGAAGAACACCTTCTTCCTCGTCTCATAAGAGAATCGATTGAAATTGCTAAGCACACCAATAATTTTAATGGGGATATTGGTGGTTTTAAATTAAGCAAAACATAGAGTCCGATGATAGGGAAACTACTCTCAAGACGACAACAACAACAACAACAACAACAATACAAAAACAACACATCAACAACAACAACAACAACAACAACAACAACAACAGCAGCAGCATCAAGGAAGTCAAGATGTTTCTATTTCTTTGGACAATGACAATCAGAGCCAAAAACGAAGCAAAAGAATTCAACAAAAACAATCTCAAATGTAATGTTTTTCAGTGTTGCCTCAGATGATGATACGCACAGTCGTATCGAAACGTCAGGTATTTTTATTAAAAGCGAACACAGCGAAATGACTCGTAAAATATTTGATTTCTCTAATATTACTATTATTATAATTATTACTATTATTATTATTATTACTAGGAAAACGCTTAAGTCCCGCCGCGTTGTTGGATGAGCGTAATTGGTGAATTGAGCTGCCATGTGTTTTGCGGATTTTCTGTTGTTCTGTGAAAAAATCAGAACTTTGTTGAATTTTTTTTTAAATTAAATCAAATTAAATAAAAAATTAACTTTTTTTTAAAAAAATTAATCGTAATTTTAAAAAAGGAAAAAATCGTAATATTGAAATTTTCATAAGAAATAATTATTCGATTACGCACAAATTTTACACGAATATATTAATTCTTAAAATTAAGGTTCTGTGAAAAAATCATTATAATCGGATAAAGCATGTAGGAGTTATAAGTCGAATAAATGTTTTAAAAATCGAAAAAAACGTAAAATTGCGATTTTCATAAGAAATAATTTTTCGATTGCGCTCAAAAACGTGGCAGTTCTTAGTTTAGAGATTTCGAAGGCCTCCATAAAATTTCATCGCAATCGGAGTATCGGTTTAGGCGGAATCGTGTTAACAGACAGAAAAATACAGAAAGAAAGAAAGAAAAAAAAAGAAAAAAAAAACATTCCGGATTTTTTTCTCCAGTGTAGTGAAATGGAATCTTCGCTTCGCTCGCTACGCTCATCCAATTATTATTATTATTATTATTATTATTATTATTATTATTATTATTATTATTATTATTATTATTATTATTATTATTATTATTATTATTTACGATTACTATCATCATCATTATCATCATCATTTATCACCATTGATTTATTGTAAAATGTGTTTGATATTGTGTAACAGTTAACGCCACCAAATCCCTTCTAACTTGCACACCACTAGCTTGCAACAACGGTTATTTGCCATCTCATGTGACAGTCTTCATCGGTGTTGACTTAACTACCGACTGGGGAGGAGCGTCATTCTTTCTTTGTGTGCCCCTTGAGCTTGGAGATATATTGTCCCTGGCGTCGCGGCGCCAATAACAACCACGGCGGCGTCTGTGTACATGGCTCTTGCATTACTCTGATTGGTTTCCCTCGTCCCGCCGCCTGGCGCTGCACGGCTAGTCTGCGTGAGACTCGGGAACTAATTAATTGTTCTCAACGAGCCTGTATATACTCTTCGAGAGTTATACGCTTATTTGACTGAGTGGTCATACCAGGACCCAGCTTAATCCTGGCCACGTGTGGGTAGAGAGTGGTGCACCGCTGAGAGGCAACTCAATTTCATTAAGTTGATATGATAGAAGTTATGTAATATTTATTGTTATTAAATTCAGGGACTTTACATAACTACATTAACCTATGGGTGTGTACACGGTACACTTATAGGAACTAAACTACAAGTACAAAATACACAATGATAATAAAAAGTAGGTAACAAAATATAAATTTCAATAAAAATACATAACAGTTATGAAGATAAAAAAAAAACTGCGACTTGCCGTTGCATTAAAAACCTACAATAGCAGCAAAACATGCGTCAGCATAACAGCTGTAGCACACATATAGGCCTATACACATAAGTTTGGTTGAGATCTGAAAAGTATTGGCAGAATATACGTATACTTTGTATAGATATACTATGATTTGTGTTTTTACCATTTTTATTTTAAAGTTTTATAAAAATGTAAAAAAAATATATAGATATATTGTGTAATTTTTGTATTGTAGATATAAAGTTTACATTTTATATAAAATAAATGTTGGCCCTACTATCGTAACGAAATAAGTATTAAATGTCGGGCAATGCCTTCAGTAGGAGAGAAAAATGACGCACTTAAAGTAATGTGTTGTTAATAATGAACTCTGTAAGCTAATTCTATTATACAATAACAAGAAACATATAAGCATAGTAGACATGATGAGCTTTCTTCAGTAAGTTGTTTGTATTCTGACAGCACATTTGTGTCAATTCTGCAACCGTCAATACAGCTCTTCGTCTTCGTCGTCAAATAAAAATTGAAAGTTTCGACCCGGCACCTCCACCAAAAATGCAAAATTTTATACTTTTCGACATTAACCCAAATCTGAACTTTCTCCTTTTATTAATGATCAGGATTGAGGATGATTGATTGTTTAAGGAATTTCTCCCCTGTATCTAGGTGCCCGTTAGGGCGCCGCAGCCAAGCCGCGGTGCGCTACACACTCGGGCACTTTATACAGCAAGCAGAGTTGGGGTGATTTCGATTTCACCCATCCGTCATGAAACGTGATGTGAACTTAAAAACTATCAAAATCAGGGGGATTTGGGCACCTGACACATGCCAAATTTGGTTGGTGTACGAACATTCCTTCTTGGTGAAAAAATGACTTGAAACATGCTCAAAACCACTTTAAGGATGTTAGCTACTACTGGCTACTACTATTATTATCTAGGGCGACGGTCGTTCGCCCGCAGCCAAGCGCACGCGACTGCTAGTAGGCGATGATAACTCGACCCTGTTTACTCCTACCCGAGTTAAGAGGTTTGCAGCTATCTGCACACGCCGTCCCGAAAGATTTACAATCTTGAAACTCGGTATATGACCTGATATGTGGTCCATGACATACCAAAAAAAGAATCACCCGATCCGATAACCCGTTCTGTGTTAAAAAAGTGCTTAAAAATCGACGAAAATCGTCCGGCTGGCTGGGTGGTTGGTTTGGGTTGGTTGGTTGGTTGGTTGGGGGTTGGGGGTGGGGTTCGCGAGAGGAAAAAGAGCCCACAAAAAACGGGACACTTGAAAATATGAAACTTGGCCCCCTTTGATGTACCTTTTGACTCCATACTTTTTGCCGAGAGGGAAGCAAAATTTCACCCCCAACCCACCTAAAAATCCCCTAAAATTAGAAAAATTCATAGCTCTAACCCAAAATTGAATTTAATTAAATTAGTTATTAAAAAAATGTTTAATGTTTTTAAACAATGGGCTTATTCCATTTAAAAACACATTTTGTCAACCCCTCCCTAACATTTTATTTTTTTACTTAATTTCCAGCATTCACCATGAAGACACCTAATGGTTATCATCATGAATTTGACATGATATTCATAATAATATAAAAAAAATCCGCCGAGAGGCAAGCGATACTCACCCCCAACACCCCCAAAAAATAATAATTCATACTCTAACCTAAAATGATTTTTTTCAAATTAGTTATAAATTAAGTTTTAATGTTTTTACCCATGCCTATTCTTCTTTCCTAAACCACATTTTTTTTTAACCCCCATCCCTTATTTTTATTTTTAACTTGATTTTCCAGCATTCACCATAAGTGCACCTAGGTTATCACATAATTTGGCACAGGAGACTACTATATGAAAAATAATCGCCGAGGCAACATTCCACCCCCAACACCTCACAAAATCTCCCCCCCAATTGGAAAAATTCATAGTTCTAACCCAAAATTTTTGTTTTCAATTAGTAAATTATGTTTTTAATGTGTTAACCAATCGGCCTACTCATTTCTTAAACCACACTTTTTTCAACCCCCATCCCTAATAGTTTATATATTTTTGCCTTTGATTTCCTTACCATGAAGGCACCGAAGAGTTATCACATGAAATTTGGCATGATGGTACATAATTATATGAAACATAATCCGCCAGGAGGCAAGCGATATTTCACCCCCACTGTTCCCTACCCCCTTATTTGGAAAACTTATTGGGATTATAAATACAATTTTAATATTTTAATTTCTGATTAAAATTATGCGTCAATGTGTTATAGTCCGTTCAACGACTCATTCACACAAAAACCCAGGACGACATTAACCATAGGAAATTTAATAAAAACATTGTATATTGCCAACTACAGATTGTAAACAAAAACAAAAGATGGTTGCTTTTGTTTCTAGACAATCTGTTTTATAGGCACTGTATCCACCTTTACACGTATTTCACGCCTTGATATGAAACAAACAACAAAAAGATGTGATATCCCCCCAAATACAAAAATTTGAAGAAAAAAAAAACGGCAGCCAAGCTTTCCTTACAAAGTCTTCGGCTATGAATGCTGTGAGATATAGAAGTTGTAGCCAAGTATTTCTTCTTTCCACTTAGTTTCGCATTGAAAGAAGTAAGATCATTTCACCTGTTGACGAGCGACAGATTGTAAACAAAAACAAAAGATGGTAGCTTTTGTTTCTAGACAATCTGTTTTATAGGCACTGTATCCACCTTTACACGTATTTCACGCCTTGATATGAAACAAACAACAAAAAGATGTGATATCCCCCCAAATACAAAAATTTGAAAAAAAAAAAAAAACGGCAGCCAAGCTTTCCTTACAAAGTCTTCGGCTGTGAATGCTGTGAGATATAGAAGTTGAGCCAAGTATTTCATTCTTTCTCCTTAGTTTCGCATTGAAAAGAAGTACGATCATTTCGCCTGTTGACGAGCGCCAAGTCAACCATTTTCGTGGTAAGAAAAGTAAAAATTTTAAACACAAAATCATAAACTTTTTTACCATGAAATTTTTGGCTTAACGCTCAACAGGCGAAATGATCTTACTTCTTTTCAATGCGAAATTAGGGAGAAAGAATGAAATGCTGGGCTTAACTTCTATATCTCACAGCATTCACAGCCGAAGACTTTGGAAGGATAGCTTGGCTGCCGTTTTTTTTTTTACAATTTTTTGTATTTTGGGGGTTACTACTACTACTACTACTACTACTACTACTACTACTACTACTACTACTACTACTACTACTACTCTACTACTACTACTACTACTACTATATACTACTGCTACTACAACTACTACTACTACTAAATACTACTACTACTACTACTACTACTACTACTACTACTACTACTACTACTACTACTACATCTACTACTACTTCATCGAATCAAGTAGAAATGTATATGAATGTAATGGCTAGTCATGGTTTGATGAGGTGTATTTATAATGAAACTAGGGTGGATTGCAGGCTTGACCGAATTACAAAAACGTGTATAGACCATGGTTTCGTTAGGGTAAATAGTAAGTGTGATGACGTAGTATCTGTAATTGGTGAGTCAACAATCTCTGATCATTACGTAATATTGCTTGGAATCGGTAAAGTGGAGGCAGGTAGTAAAAACATTGGGAAGTCAGATCGTGTTGACAGTGAAAAAAGGTTATAAATGAAAAAATGTTAAGGGAGGAAATACTTAATGTAAATTGGGAGCAGTTATTGCACGTCTCTGATCCTAATGTATTGTATGAACAGATTGTGCAGCAATTTAATACCTTATATGAGTCTAGTACAATAACAGTGACGTGCAATGACAACATGAAAAGAAATAACAAACCCTGGATTACGAGGGAAATTAAGGATGATATGTTGAAAAGGGATAAAATTTATAAAAAGTGGAAGCATTCAATTGGAAATCATGTTTATAAAGATGAATATAAGAGGCTGAGAAATTTAGTAAATAAGAAAATAAATACTGCAAAATTGAGTTATTTGAAAACTAAATTTGATAACTGTAAACAAAATATGAGGAAAGTATGGAGGGAAATAAATACTGTAATTGGTAAGAAAAACAAGAATTCTGTAGATGACGTTATATCCAAACATATGGGCACTGAGTATACCTCGAATGAAATAGCAAATGAGTTCGCCGATGTTTTTAATGAGGGTGTACGTAGTATTAAACATGATTGTTCTATAAAAACATGTGATTCACGGAGTGGTCGAGCTATGCAATCTCTCTATTTGAAAAGAGCAAGTTCAAGAGACGTGGAAAAGATAATAAAGGAGTTTGATAGCAAAAAAGTCCCGGTGCAGATGGTATTCGAATGAAAGACTTGCAATTATGTGCTGGAAGTATTAGCCCTGTAATTGCCCATCTCTTGAACCTGTCCTTCTCGTGGGGTTGTGTCCCGCTCCCTTTAAAGCACTCTATTGTTAGACCTGTTTACAAAAATGGTGATTACAAAGATTTCTCCAACTATAGGCCTATTTCTATTTTGTCGTCAATAGAGAAAATAATGGAACGGTACGTGGCAGATTTGCTAATTAAATACCTAAATGATTTTAAAATAATTGATACAAAACAATATGGGTACCAAAAAGGGAAAAGCACAGGGAAACTACTTGACGACTTCGCAGATATTGTAAAGGGGGCGTTAAACAACAACCTTAATGTTTTGACAATTTTTATAGATTTCAGTAAAGCTTTCGATACGTTGTTGCACAAACGATTATTGCATGCTTTGGATAAAGTGGGAGTATCGGGGCCATCATTAGACTGGTTTCAAGATTATCTTTCAAACAGATGCATGGCTGTGAAAGTCAATAATGTTCTAAGCAAAAATGTTGAAATCACGTCAGGAGTTCCACAGGGATCTATTCTGGGCCCTTTGCTTTACCTCATTTATGTAAATGACATGTTAAAGGAAGTAAAGAATTGCTTTGCATTTTTGTACGCTGACGATACAGCGCTGGTGATAGTTCACAAAAATCTAGAAATTGCTAAAAAGCTATTGCAGCGTGATTTTACAAATTTGTTGAGATGGGCTCACGATAATGGTCTAACAATTAATTTTAAGAAAACCAAAGTGATCTATATACACACTCCCTTTATGTCCCATCAGAAAATAGAAATTGTGTTCATGAAAACGCCTGTTTGCATGCAAACCATAGAAGGGATTACTGTCAATAAATGATAATTGTATGTGTAAAAGATACCTAGAAAACGTAACAGAATTTACGTATTTAGGTGTCATAATAGATCACAATTTCAAATGGAGTTTTCATATTGAGAAATTATGTAATCGGCTTAGATCAGCTTTGTATAGTATTAAAACTCTAAAGCAATATGTCAAGGGGGGTGTTTTAAAAGTTGTCTATCACGCTCTTGTAGAGTCTATAATTAGGTATGGCTTACTAGCATGGGGCGCTACATCCGGTACATATGTGCAAGATATTGTTAACATTCAGAAACGTATTTTTAAGATCATGTATCCTCACAAGTATGACATAAATGGTAATGTAGGTTTAATGTTTGTAAATGAACTACATGAATATATGATACTAACGAATAACTATTTTGACAAAGATTACTTAGCTGTGACGCAACATACATACGATACAAGAAATAGAGATAGATTTTTAATTCCGGCAACCAGTTACAACACTTATGGAGATCAGGAAAGAAAAATTATTGTACCTAAATACTTAAATACCTTACCTGACAATTTAAAATCATTAAAATCTATGAATGAGGTGAAGAGGAAAATAAAAGAATGGATTATAAAAAGGGAATGAATATTATTGTCTATGATTTGTTTTGTTTTTGAAGTTATGTAATCTTTGGTGGGGTGGTTATATGGTAGTATAATGTTTCTTATATTGTATACTATTGTGTTACTCTTAGTTTTAGAATGTTTCATTTTTTGTTATCTGAATTTATTGTATCACGACAAAATGAGAGTCAGAGATATTGTTTATATATGTTTTGCAGACAAGCTACGTAAGAAGTTTTGCGGAGTCTGAAATGGTTGTATTTTGTATTTTTTCCAAATAAAGAACAATTCAATAATACTACTACTACTACTACTACTACTACTACTACTACTACTACTACTACTACTATACTACTACTACTACTACTACTTCTACTATTACTACTACTACTTCTATTACTACTACTAGGAAAACGCTTAAGTCCCGCCGCGTTGTTGGATGAGCGTAATTGGTGCATTGAGCTGCCATGTGTTATGCGGATTTTCTGTTGTTCTGTGAAAAAATTATTGCTAAGTCGAAGATTAAAGTTAAATTAAATTAAATTAAAATAAATTACATTCAAAATTAACTTTATTTTTTTATTTTGTTTATTAATCGTAATTTTAAAAAAAAGAAAAAAATCGTAGAATTGCGATTTTCATAAGAAATAATTATTCGATTCGCTCAAATTTTACACGAATATCATAATTCATGAAATTTAGGTTCTGTGAAAAAATCATTAAAATCGTATTAAGAATGAAGGTGTTATAAGTCGAAGAAATTTAAAAAAAATCAAAACAAAATCGTAAAATTGCGATTTTCATGAGAAATAATTTTTCGATTACGCTCAAGAACGTGGCAGTTATAAGTTCAGAGATTTCGAAGGCCTCCATAAAATTTCATGGCAATTGGAGTATTGGTTTAGCCGAAATCGTGCTAACAAACAGACAAAAAAAGAAAAAAAAGAAAAAAAAGAAGAAAAAACATTCCGGATTTTTTTCTCCAGTTTAGTAGAATGGAATCTTCGCTTCGCTCGCTACGCTCATCCAAAAATCGACCTTGCTTTAGACAATCAAACTAAGAAACTTACCTAAATATGAACTCATTGCTGCCAACTTTACCTCGGCACCTCCACCAAAAATGAAAACAATTATACTTTTCGACATAACCCGAATCGGAATTTTCTCCTTTTATTGAAGGTCATGCATGATTGAGGATGATTGATTGTTTACAGAATTACTTACATGTATAATAATAGCCAATTATTAATAAATAGGAAAACGCTTAAGTCCCGCCACGATGTTGGATGAGCGTAATTGGTGCATTGAGCTCTGCCATGTGTTATGCGGATTTTCTGTTGTTCTGTAAAATAATTATTACTAAGTTCAAGATTTTTTTTAAATTGAATTAAATTAAATAAAAAATAAACTTGATTTTTTTTTAATAAATCATAATTTTAAAAAAAGAAAAAATTGAAAAATTGCTATTTTTTTTAAAGAAATGATTATTCGATTGCGCTCAAATTTCACACGAATATATAAATTCATAAAATTAAGGTTCTGTGAAAAAATCATTACAATAGGATAAAGCATGTAGGTGTTATAAGTCAAAAAATTGTTTTAAAAAAGAAAAAACCCGCAAAATTTAGATAATTTCATGAAAAATAATTTTTCGATTGCGCTCAAATTTCACACGAATATCTTGATTCATAAAATAAAGGTTCTGTGAAAAAATAATTGAATTCGAATAAAGCATGTAGGTGTATAAGTGTTCGGTGTAAGAAATTTTTTTAAAAATCGAAAAAATCGTAAAATTGCGATTTTCATGAGAAATAATTTTTCGATTGCGCTCAAAAACGTGGCAGTTAGAGTTCAGAGATTTCGAAGGCCTCCATAAAATTTCATGGCAATTGGAGTATTGGTTTAGCCGGAATCGTGTTAACAAACACACAAAAATACAAAAAGAAAGAAAGAATGAAAAAAAAAACATTCCGGATTTTTTTCTCCAGTGTAGTGAAATGGAATCTTCGCTTCGCTCGCTACGCTCATCCAATAACCATTCTTACAAAAATCGATTTCGCTTTGGTCAATCAAAATCGGAAGTAAACCTAGCTAGATATTAGGGACTTGAACATGGCTGCAAACGACCCGGCACCTCCACCAAAAACGTTTTACCTTTTCGACATAACCCAAATCGAAACCTTTTCCATTTATTGAGGGTCAAGATTGAGGATGGTTGATTTTTACAGAATTACTTACATGTATAATAATAGCCAATTATTAATTATAACTATTCTTACAAAAATCGATTTCGCTTTAGTCGTTCAAAATCGGAAGTTTACCTGGATATTATGGAGTTAACACGCCACAAATGACCCGGCACCACCACCAATACTTTTTTCTTTTCGACATAACGCAAATCGGAACTTATTGAGGGTCAGGATTGAGGATGATTGATTGTTTACAGAATTACTCACGTGTATAGTAATAGCCAATATTAATAATAACTATTCTTACAAAAATTGATTCGGCTTTATTCAATCAAAATCGGAAGTTTACCTGGATATTATGGACTTTAACATGGCTGCAAACGACCCGGCACCTCCACCAAAAATGTTTTTTTCCTTTTCGACGTATCCCAAATCGGAACTTTCTCCTTTTATTGAGGATGATTGATTGTTTCAAGAATTTATCACATGTATAATAATAGCCAATTATTAATAATAACGATTCTTACAAAAATCGATTTCGCTTTAGTCAATCAAAATCGGAAGTTTACCTGGATATTATGGACTTTAACACGGCTGCAAACGACCCGGCACCTCCACCAAAAATGTTTTTCCCTTTTCGACATAACCCAAATCGGAACTTTCTCCTTTTATTGAGGTTCAGGATTGAGGATGATTGATTGTTTCAAGAATTAATCACATGTATAATAATAGCCAATTATTATTTGGATGAGCGTAGTGAGCGAAGCGAAGATTCCATTTCACTACACTGGAGAAAAAAATCCGGAATGTTTTTTTGTTTGCTAACACGATTCCGGCTAAACCGATACTCCAATTGTGATGAAATTTTCTGGAAGCCTTCGAAATCTCTGAACTTAGAAATGCCACGTTTTTGAGCGCAATTGAAAAATTATTTCTCAAGAAAATCGCAATTTTACGATTTTTTTCGATTTTTTTAAATTGTCTTAGACTTATTACACCTACATGATTTATTCGATTGTTATGATTTTTTCACAGAACCTTAATTTTATGAATTTATATATTCGTGCGAAATTAGAGCGCAATCGAAAAATTATTTCGCATGAAAATCGCAATTTTACTTCTTTTTTACTTTCTTCGACTTATAACACCTACATGCTTTATCCGATTGTAGTGATTTTTTACTGAAGCTTATTTTTATGAATGTATATATTCGTGTGAAACTTCGTGTGAAAAATTATATCTCATGAAAATTGCAATTTTACGATTTTTTCGATTTTCTAAAACTTTCTTCGACTTATAACACATACATTCTTTATCCGATTGTAATGATGTTTTCACAGAACCTTAATATGAAGAATTAATTTATTGGTGGGAAATTTGAGCGTTATCGAAAAACTATTGCTCATGAAAATCGCAATTTTACGCTTTTTTCGTTTAAAAAAAATTACGCTCATCCAACAACGCGCCTGAAAAAGCGTTTGTGAAGCTTCCTAGCAATAACCATTCTTACAGAAATCGATCTCGCTTTAGTCAATCAAAATCGGAAGCTTATCTGGATATGGACTTTAACATGGCTGCAAACGACCCGACACCTCCACAACAGAAACAAAAACAACACACAACATAAACGATAAAAATATGTACCTTCATACTTACAAAATTAAACATATATTTTTGCAGTATTCAGATAACATTAATTGCATACACTTTTGTTTTTAAATTATAACGAAATCCAGTTTACAGGAAAAGTGTTGAGCACCAAACTGTCGAAAAATTATGTTCGAAAGATTTGTGTTTATGATTTTATTAATTTGATATTTATTATTTATTTCACCACTATTAGGCTAAGTAGGAAGGTTGGCCGAAAAGGGCATTACGCTTCAAGCACAAGGTGTCTGCCAGCCTCTACACAAAAAATTGTGAGAGTAAACATACACCTATGAAAAAGATAAAACATGAAGAAACAGATTAACAAAATACTAACAATTCGTAATAGAAATATCAAATCAAATTACGTTCAATTATAATGTAGCGGTGTTGGTTGCTCTCTTGAATGCAGACATGGCAAGACCTTGGATCTTCTCGGATATACAGATGTTCCAAGGACTGGCAGCTCGGCAATAGAATTCACTTAGTATTCCCACTGGTCGAGGACAATGGTGGCGTGATGGATTCACATCGGTGAACGAATTGAATCGCAACAGGTTTTCTGGACACCCGATGGGTCTCACAGAGCCTGTCAACAAACGGTTTTGAAAACGCCTAGCATTTTACGACTTGGTAGCCTTAACTGCGCTCGATAGAACTATGAGCTTTATGTCCTGTTCGAGAAATTGGTGAGTATTGAGGTGACGTCTTGATGTTCCTGCACCGTGGGTCCCAAGCCTGTCACTTTTGCAAGTCCACTCTACAAAGTTTCAATGTGGTAAGGTGACATTTAACCTTATAGTCTTTGCTAGACCAAGATGAGTTTTCGAGTTTAACGATTGGTTTTAAGTTTCCAATTAGAATCACCGTGTGGCTAGATTCCCCGATACAACCTTACTTTTCGCGCAGGTCCAACGATCTTTAAACAAATGTATCAAGATGTAAGACGCATTAATTCTGTTTAATTTGTAATATTTATTATATTGTTACAAAATACAGCAAGATCCGAATCGTGCTTCGTTTTCTGGGTAGCCAGTGACTCAGTGTTTGGGAAATATATTTGGTCAGCTTACCGAGACTTTAGATTGTGGATAGTGATTGATGGAGATGTTACAGATTTTTTTTCGTGATTTAAAATACTTATTGTTGTATTCAGACGATGCTAATGTTTAATACAATCCATAAATAAAAAAATCTAGCCCGCCCGGGGTTCGGATTCTGGTCTCCCACATTCTAGGTAGGCGCCTTAGCCAACTAGACCACCGAGACTGAACATCTGAATGAGTTCTAATGCCCCTTGCTGTGTAACATAACTTAGCACAAGAACAACTTCGGTTGAATGTACGGTTTGGCACAATTATGTGATGGTTCAAACTGCGCATGCGTAACAAGCGACTGACGATTGCAACGTCTAGTGGCAAACCGGAATACTAGTCGTTTGGGGGGTGGGGGTATGATGCCTGGACCGCCGCCAGAGAAAATCCCGTACGGTATTATAGAGAAATAAAGATAACAAAAGTCAATCTCAATTTTCTCATAAATGAGTTCGAATCGATCCAGAGGAAAGAAAATTTAGTGTGTTGACAAAACGTGATATAAGTTTATTAACAAATTAATTATTCGTTTCAACCATGAGTAAACCTCTAAATTTTAATTTACAAACAAAACCAATTGTTACCTCCTGTCTGACCGAATATGTTCTTTATATTCCTCACGTAATAAAGTCATCATTGCTATGCGGAAACATTCGTCCCAACCTAATAAAAACTATGTTTCTTCCCGTCCGTACGACGCATATGATTGTAACAACGTACGTCCCAATCAACAGCATAGAACGCGTGCCGTGTGTTTGCAATGAGTGTAACGGGTCAAACATAACATGCAGTTGCGCGGATGAGCTTCTGATCGCCCGCTGGGCCCCAGATGCATGGAGATTCACCCGGAGTTAACCCCGGGATCGATACTATACACATGCACGCACCAACCATATCCATGATATAATTCGCTAATCCTGTGAAACGTTATTAAGCCAACCACCCTCTATGCCATGACTCAAACGAGAGACCACACAAAGGGTTGGTTATTTGCATGTAATTCGTATCAATCTTCTGTTCATTAAGGCTGCAATTAATACAGTCTCTTGGCTACGTGTTTCGTATTGGCTATGGGTATCCGTATAACATTTGAACTGAAAGCACACCAAATATGTTAAGACTTTAAAACTTTTTTTTTTCAAATATTCAGCATACATTCATTTTTATTTCGTATTGTTTCCTATCATATACGTTGATATTATTATTATCCCTGAATTGCACTATAATTAAACTTTTTTTCCATGCCCGGCTAAAGATGGTATACTGCAATGAATTCCAAATAACAATAAGGTGACTCATTTTTGTCTTTTACCAGACTTAAGGAGAGTAAATCTTTACTTACGGAAATAATATGCACTCAATCGAAACGTAGAATGACGAAAACGGTATAATATCATGTATAGGTCAGTCAAACATTCCTTTTTTCTATCTCAATATTCCTCCGATTTGTTTAGCCAGTGGACTCGTTCTATATACCCACTGGTGAAACCTACACATTGCTTAAACCGCAAAGAAATATTCGCAGAGCCAAGCAGACAGTGATAACGGTTATCTATTTCTTAAAGATGCTAAAAGCTAAATATCGAATGAAAGTTAGCAAATCTTGTTATAGGGTTATACTCAATAGGGTTATGGACAGCCAAGCGCTTCACTTTCTAGTAGGCTTGTGCTCGATTTACTTCCAGAATTTATACATGCACTCTTTTCACACTGTCGCACAATGTTATTTAAAAAACAACATTTCTTCGCAAATCGATACACCAACCATCCATACTCAAAACACACATTGTTCGTGGCAGTTTGTACATTCATTCCATCAGCATTTATCATCTTTAATAAGATAAAAAAAATACACCTGTAGCATAAAATTCAGTCGAGTTTTTTTAACCATTTATACAAACAACTATGAAACATATACATAGGCATGCGAGTTACATATTTAATGTAATAATTTAAAAAAATGTGAAATGTGTCGCTTCGATCCACTCATTTAATAAACCGATGGCATGCAGTAACAAACAAACGGCCCGATGAATTAGTACTGGCCTGGATTCAGTGTGATGTGTGCCCATGCACCCATTGAGCGTGTACGTGCTAGCGTGCAACGCTATCATTCATGCATGGCGAATCAAAGGGGAGAAGCTTTCATGCAAATGATACAAAACCACATCGGAATTTTATACTGTCCACCAGAATGCATTTAACGTAACAACATGTAATTGCATTGTGTAATGTGTGTACAGAGGACACAGTTTTCACCATGGAACGGCGGATAAAGGTAAAATACAAAATCATGATCGTCATCATCATGTTTATTGTCAACGATATCGTTAGTGTATCAGCATGTGTGTAAACGGCGACTGAAAACGTCATACCAACTAGGAAAACGCTTAAGTCCCGCCGCGTTGTTGGATGAGCGTAATTGGTGCATTGAGCTGCCATGTGTTATGCGAATTTTCTGTTGTTCTGTGGAAAAAATCATTACTAAGTTGAAATTCTTTTTAAATTTAATTAAATTAAATTTAAATTAAAATTAACTTAATTTTTTAAATTTATTAATCGTAATTGTTAAAAAAAATCGTAAAATTGCGATTTTTATAAGAAATAATTTCTCGATTGCGCTCAAATTTAACACTAATATATAAAATCATAAAATTAAGGTTCTGCGAAAAAATCATTACAATCGGATAAAGCATGTAGGTGTTATAAGTCAAAGAATTGTTTAAAAAAGAAAAAACCCGTAAAATTTCGATTTTTATGATAAATATTTTTTCAATTGCGCTCAAATTTCACAAGAATATCTAAATTCATAAAATAAAGGCTCTGTGCAAAAATCATTAAAATCGAATAAAGCATGTAGGTGTTATAGTCAAAGAAATTTTTAAAAAATCGAAAAAAATCGTAAAATTGCGATTTTCATGAGAAATAATTTTCCGATTGCGCTCAAAAACGTGGCAGTTCTAAGTTCAGAGATTTCGAAGGCCTCCATAAAATTTCATCTCAATCGGAGTATCGGTTTAGCCGGAATCGTGCGGACAAACAGACAAAAATACAAAAAAAAAAAAAGAAAGAAAGAAAAAAAAAAAAACATTCCGGATTTTTTTCTCCAGTGTAGTAGAATGGAATCTTCGCTTCGCTCGCTACGCTCGCTACGCTCATCCAACTATGCGCACATGGTAAATTGTATAATGCCACCCGTACCAATTATTGAAAACTATTTTTGTGTGTAGACAATAAATGCACATATTCCATCGATCGATTCCGTCATCGTCTTAGTCATTAAAGGGGTATTTAACCGCTAAACTCAAAAAAATATATCATTCAGGCTAACTAGTAATAAATTTAGCAATCAACAGAAAAATTATTGGGGCCACCATGACCTCCCAAAAAATTGTCAAACATGACATTTTTCGAGCTAGGTCCCATCGGCAAAAATCTCCCATAAGAAATAACATGGGGACGATCTTTATGCCCCGTGACCTTGAAGGATTTTGATCCAAAAAAATATTGGCCATTATTGACGTACTCTACAGCCTTTTCTGTAAATTCTCTATATTTTGTTTTGTAATTTGGGCAAGTAGTTCGGTCAAAATATGCTGATTACCAAGATGGGGTGTGATTTTGGAATGCATATTTTTGCGTGTTTGAGGGTATATTTGGGCACAGTTTCAAGACACGATGTTATAAAGGGGCATTTTAGATTGGTACTATGCTCTAGTATCTATGTGGACCAAAAAAGAAGCAGGTTAAAGCGGACTTAGGAAATTTTCCAAAACACCAATTTTCGCCAATTTCTGGATCAAAAAAATTTAAAAAATCGTGTTAAATCACAGTTACAAGATATAATTTTTTAAACGGTCATTTAAGTGTAGTATTGTGCTATAGATCACGTGGTAAAAAAAAAAAATTGGGGTTTTTAGCCCCTTTAATTTAAATGAGATTGTCAGCATTTACGCCACCATAATCACCAACGTCAACGCTATATTTCTCTTGGGACACGTGGAACGCTCTCGAACTACTTCTTGGAAAAGAAGTAGATTTACATTTAAGTGGTTCAATCGTCGGGCTCAATATATTATAGCGAGAGTGGTTGAGATAAATCGGATCTTGCCAAAAACCTGTAGCATTTAATGGTGTGGTCTTGTTTCTTGACGACTCACCAACACAGTCATTCATCACAGTGATCAGGACGATTGAGATAGTTTCACGAATGGTGATTATTAATGAGAGTCTTTGATCATTGTGCACATGCGTGTGCGTGATGTATGTAGGATGATTAGATTTTACGTTTATTGTACCAGAAACCAGAATATTTCATACATGTCTTTGAATGCTAGCTTGTCACAATACTGAATGTTGTGTACAAGTTTCTTTAGTGTTTAGAATTAAATTAAATGCATTGTACGAATAGAAAGGGCTGTAATTTGTAAAGGAAGGTCCTAATTTGATCAGCATCCGTTGTTCGTCGCCTTCTCTTCTGACTCCGCTAACAGATTTTCATACTGTTCTTTCCTACAATCACGTCCTCCTCTTTCTCTTCCGCCTTGCACAGCTTATCTCATTCTCTCTTCTGGAGCTTGGCCAGTGGCGGACTGGCCATGTTCGCCTCTCCTCTTGAGGTAGTCTGACACAGTGGCGGACTGGCTAAGCTTACTAACAACCACCGACAGTGTTGACTCGGATTCGGGAAGTCCCGGGTTCGAATCCCGTCGGGACCGGCAATCCTGACTGAAGATTTTTTCCGAGGTTTTCCTCAGTCGTTAATGCGAATGCAAGGGATTGAGTCCTCTTAAATAGCCCTCGGACATCCCTTCACAATTCTCCTATCCGCAATATACCTAGTAGTACCTTAAGAGGGCCACACCGGTTAAATCTGATGTGTATACCTACAGCGGGCATCCTACAAAAAAATGTATTTTTACTAACAACCTAATGAGACTACTCGGATAAATCGCCACACTACACCGACACACAGATGTTGTTGAGCGCTACTCGATTTAGCATAACATGTATACTTAATTTTGGTGACCATTCCTGATGAGTGGTACCGTGTTTGTGGGGGTTATTCTTTTGTTGTAAAGGTTACTCCGAACTTAATGAAATTTTCAGGGGGGGTAAGATCCGATATTTATAAATAAGTATCACTTTTGTTGCTTAACGTCTATATTACTGCAATATTGCTGTTCGAGACGATTGGTGGTGAAAGATGACAATGACAAAAACACAATGCCTTATGCGGGACTCGAACCCACGATCTAATTGTATATATGCCACCGCGGACGGCAGAAACAAGGATTGTACAGCATGGTTTTTGTGACACTGGAGGTAAGGGGGGGGGGGCTATTGTAGGCTCACCAGAAAGTTCGAAAATTCTTTACCCGGCACCTCCACCAAAATAATGCAAAATTTTATTTTTGTATTCTTCTTCGACTATCTGTTGATTAAAATCGTAAAAGTCATCATCGTGTATATTGGTAAACGAAGCTCCTCTAAACCACCACCTTTATGCCCACCCGTTTGTTCATGTGGATGTGTCGCGATAAAACCGAACAGACTTCCGATTGACACATGCTTCATATACATATTAATACACAAATTTATCCTCTCGTTTCAATTTCTTTGTCGTTTTAATAAATGAGTTTGTTTAACAGAAGCGATGCAAAATATATTTCAAGAGTTATGTTTCACCATAAAAATAATCGTTAATTAAATTTAACTTATTATGAGTGATAACTTGGGAAAACATTGTGTTTTGTACGAATGAGCTTAATTGTTATGGAAAACGGCAAGTAAACAATGAATCTATATCCTCTCATCGTATGCGTATACAGTAAGAAGCTCTGTGTTCAAGAGTCGTCTTCTTCTGGTAGGTATAACTAGACGTATACTGGCTTGGCCGGGACAGTGTGCAAGTACGGTTTTGAGTGCGTGAACTATAGAGTCTCGGATTACCCATTTAAATAACCCGTGTTATTTTACGAATTAAACGTCCCGGCGCTCCACCAATCTCGTGATTTCTATTTAGCAAATAACCCAATCATAAATGTATTTAATAATTAATTGATAATTGCCTATAATCTTGTAATCCAGCTGCATTCTGTTTTAATTAATTTCATATTGTACGTAACGTCAATACATAAATACATAAATACGTCAATAAATAAATTAATACATTCGTATTTAGAGTCTACACTTACTCAGCCACATAACTGATTATCAGTGAGGGCATTAAATTTAAAGTCGGCCAAGCCAACCATGTAGGCGCTGACACCATCGACGAGCTCGCAACCCATCGTCATCGATATCGAAAGTGCAATAAGTTACTCCACACTTTTTCAAGTGGTACCTTACAGTGTGTATTTTAATAATTAACAACAAAAATTACTTGAGAGACAAAAAAATAACTTTGCAAAACTAAAAACATGGTAGTTATTATAATTACTGGGAAAACTTACAAATTGATAAAGAGAATGATACAGTTCTTACGAATTGTAACGGGTTTTCTCGGACAATTGTGTAAAAAAAATCGAAACAATTCAGAATCTTGTGTTTTAATTAATTTTTTGCTGAAATATTGTTTTTGATAGCCGAGAATATGTTGTGGATTGTTTCAACCCTAGCCAACTCTATGCGTATTGGATGCTCTGAGAGTTGAGCTATGGAAGTATTTCTTATTCCATTACGAAGGAATACTATTACATTTCTAATTTGTACTTGAAATATCGTGCAAAAAAGTGCCCCCTGTGAGAATCGAACTCACGACCCCTGGTTTACGAGACCAGTGCTCTGCCAACTGAGCTAAAGAGGCTTGCTTGAAAGAACTATTACCATATGTGTATTTAATGTGATAAATCAGGTTCTCAGAATGATTACAAGCATTGTTTACGTTTTACCCTGGCGTCGACCGTAGCTCCGCCACAACAAGAATTACGTCACGCTGACGATAACTCGAACGATAATGACTTGCATTTGTTGGATATTTTCAGAACAATATACTTAGTATTATGATACACTATGTGCCGTTAGTTGGAGTTATCGTCAGCACCAAGGATACTATTATACACGTAAGGTTCACAAGTCAAAACTTCGTAGATAAGCGCACATTCTTCAGTTCAAATCGTCTTGGGCCATAGATTGGATGGATGCACCACATTATCTCATAGATATATTTCTTTGAAATGTTGCATCTTGTTATTACTGTGCGTATTATGGAATGTATCGAAATAAATTTTTACGAAATGGCGTTGGTCATCATACAATAATAAAGAGCAAATAAGAAAAGTTGATAGATTTTAAGAAAGATTAAAATAGGTTTTCTGATACCATATAAAATTATAGTTCAACAATAATGAAATGAATTAATTGAATTTGGGTACAAGTCTAAGCCACAAGTTGTCTAGAATATTAACAAAGTAAAACATTTCAAATTTTTGGAATTAAATTGACGTGGCCCACAGATAACACAGATACCATTTAAAAACCACACATTTGAATCATTGGTTATAGTTTTCAAGGCCACGACTTTTCTTCTCATATAAATTTGCAATGTTTTAGTTAGTTGATTTCCTAGACATTCTGTGTCTTGTCATCTGATTCTATTAATTTACTTTATTGTTCCCAAAGTCATAAATGTTCAAATTCATTCATCAAACTATCTTAGCCCCCAATCATTTTACATGGCAGGCGTCGGCGACACATTTTGATAGCGCTTTAAATACGGGATGTTATAGACCAGTCGATAAAGAAGTTGACCCCGTGATGAGTTGGAATGAGTAAGCTCAAATACCATACAAAAATGCAAAAACTTGCAAAAGAAAGGGGCCAAGCCGAAAACGAGGAAGATACAAGTGGCTCAACTGCATAAAGTGGTGAGATCTAGAAGTGTGGCCAAGCCGTTATTTTGCTTAAAATAATAAATATACCTATTTATTAATTATATAATAAATTAATAATATATCAATATCCATATTATTATCTAACTATAATTATGAAATAAATAAGTTAACAAAAATAACATAAACATTAAATAAATTTATTGAAACATTTACATGTGGAAATATCAAAATTAACAGACGCCATTCAAAATTAAAAGCTTGGTCGATGAATTTTTAACTTGGTTGTCGTTACTGACGAACCAAAACATAACCAATCCAAATCCATCGACCAAGCTTTTAATTTTGAATGGCGTCTGTTAAATTTTGATATTTCCACATGTAAATGTTTCAATAAATTTATTTAATGTTTATGTTATTTTTGTTAACTTATTTATTTCATAGTTATAGTTAGATAATAAAATGGATATTGATATATTATTAATTTATTATATAATTAAAAAATATATTTATTATTTTAAGCAAAATAATGGGCTTGGCCACACTTCTAGCTCTCACCACGTTATGCAGTTGAGCCACTTGTATCTTTGAGTATGGTTATATACTCAAAGCTTGTATCTTCCTCGTTTTCGGCTTGGCCCCTTTGTTGCAAGTTTTTGCATTTTTGTATGGTACATCAATAATTTTTTTAGAACGTACACGGTATGGATGTTAGAGTCCAAGTAAAGAAAATTACTTTATTCACAATGATTCAAAATAAAATCTCACTCATTGATAATTAAAAGGTTTGAGCATCACAGTTATAAATAAATTTTTTTTTTTGCATTATCTAAGCTTCCGGTCATCTAATCTAATTACCGTTTGTCAAGCACATGGCCACTGAGATAACTGACATCGGTGCAAATTTTGACTTCTCTAACATTATCCATTGCTTAGCAAAACACGAATTAAATAATTTGTTATTTTTGCATTATCTAAGCTTCCGATCTAATCCAATTACCGTTTGTCAAGCACATGGCCACTGAGATGACTGATATCGGTACAAATTTTGGCTTCTCTAACATTATCCATTGAGGGCCCACAAACTGATACATAATTCGTCAGCCAGCCAGCCACCCACCCACCCAACACCAAGAAGAAAGTATTTTTGAACGATCTTGACGTCTCTATAACTTCTAGATGCATCGGCAGATCGGGATGAAACTTGAAATGGGTCATCTCATAGTAAAGGCCCATCGATTGAAGCAAGTTGCAGGTTTTTATCTCACATAGTTTCGCGTCGGCGACACCGTGTTAAGTGCTAATGTAGGCGTGCGGTAATAGGCGCTAGTGGAAGCGGAGCCGCGCGTGGCTTGGCCCGGTGCGCTTCCGCGCAACTTGATTGTTATTGTACTTTCATTTACTTATATGTTATTACTTACATTGTAGTATCGGTGCAAAACAGAAATATGTACTTGTTCTTTAAAAAAGTCACAAACCAAAATGCTCACACCTCGAGAGGCGAAATCTTAATGTTTACCTACAGAAGAAGCCCATGCGTAACCCAATAGGCTTTGATTCGGAAGGTCACGGGTTCGATTCCCGCCAAAGTCAGAAGTTTTTTAACTTCTGATTTGGACTTAAGTCCATCAGTTCTTGTCTTAGGAGTTTGTAAACGGTGACTTTAAAGCCGTCCTAGCAACGAAGCACATAATAAATTCAGAGTTGTTCTGAATCGGCCTTGTTGATTCTGGCGTTGATCCGCGGGTGTTCGATCTGTCCATACCACTGATTGCTATATTTCCTATTAAAAAATATATATCGATCTTTGGTTGGTTATCGCTCACTCGTCAATTGCGTCGGGGCCTACAGGGTTGGCTTTGGTCGCTTTGATTTAAAGTCCTCCACTGAAAATCAGTTATATTATAACTGAGTGGGTAGACTCTAAATACAATTTATTTATTTTAGTTAGTTTGTTTATTTATTTAGTTAGTTATGGACATTTCCCCCCTTCCCCTTCTTTTCGTGCTACAAGACAAACTGCTACTCTGATTTTGAAGAAAGTTTCAGTGAACCTTTGAAATCTCGGAAGCTAAAGCGGCAACGTTCACGAGTATAAATTATAAGCCTATACTTATATAACAGTTCATATTATAGTTGTTGCAGAAAAACATAATTCGTTATTTTGTAAGAGTTGAAAATAAGTCGGATTTACTTTTAGTGATATTATGCTAGGCTATAACCGCGGAATGAAGGAGCGAAAATCTTACAGAAATATGGCTGTACAATTGCTTCCTAATATAAAGTTAGCGAAGCATTAATACAATTTATTAGAATTCATTAATGGTGGAGGTGCCGGGCAAACGGGTATTCAAACTTTATTTTGTTCCTCACGTCATTCAGCCTTCATTAATGGTGATGATTGTGGCTAGCCCAGCCCCTTTACTCCCAGGGTCAACAAATACATTCTGTACGTACATTCCTTGGTCAATAACAAAAACGTATATCAATCGAAAGCCTGTTCGGTTTTTATCATGAGACGTGACACACGTACAGATGGACGGACGGATTGACAGAAAAGTGATGCATCTACTGGAGCTTCGCTCCCTAATAATATCACAACGAGCGATTATGTGATCTAAGTGACATCTGTAAATGACAGAAAATCATAAGTATCACAATGTGAGCCAAATAATGTTCTTACTTTTCTTGGTACTATACAGAATTTTCGAGTCCAATTCCACACCATGCAATTTATATTCGGACCAATAAATCATAAATCATACATTTTTTTGGGTGGATGTGCTGTATAGTTAGGGTTAAAAGTATAATTTCGTGCATGTTATCACTGAAAGTTTTAAGAGTACCACAAATAAAAATAAAAACAACATTGTCATAAAAGCAAAAATGTTGATTCTATTTTAAAGGTATACTCAAATCAGTTTCGATTTTAGTTTCGCTTAAAAAGTATAAAGTAAATAGAAGTTATCACTGCTCTCCGTCTAGACCGGAGAATTGCACAGGCAAAAATTAATCTGCTACTTATCATCGTCTCGAATAGCCTTCTTAGTACATTATAATAGAGACGTTAAGCAACAAAAGTCATCATCATCTGATAGTTACGTTGAAATGTAAAACCTACAACTACAATTCATCACTCACTAATACCTCACATGGTTTGCCAGGAATTGATCCAGTTGGTGCTTTTGCGTTTACGATTGACAAGAGCTCAATTTAATTATATCAAACGCATCATTGAAATGTGCGTAGAATTAATTTACGATTATTACAGTGCGTAAACACCAGCCCAAAAATTAAGCCTTAATGCGCATGAATTGCGTATCATGATTTTATGAAGGCAATGTTTGGATAAATTTACGAATAATTGTTCGCGTGAACAACTGGGGGTGGTTGTTTCTGTTGGAAATAAACTCGAAACTCGTACATCGAGGACCGAGGTAAATAACAACTTCTTTTCAATGGGTTCGAAATTAAATCGGGAGGGAGCACAAGTAACAATTTCGATGAGGCACTTAGAAGTTAACTGAAGCAATCGTCGTCTGAGTGCGCTTGGTGACAAATAGTGGCGGTGACAGGCGCCCCCGCCCCCGGCCCCCGTCATAACCTAATGCTACGGTAATTGAATTGCCGTGAACAAAAGAAGCCACGCTCAGCTGTCTGGAGAGACGGGATGCTCCTGAGATGAGCTGAAAACACCAGAGCTCCAGTGGCGGACTTGACGTGCAAGACTGTGCTTTCACTTCACAGTCATCGTATGGGAACGGAATGAGGGAACAATTTTATTTCACTAGGAAAACGCTAAAGTCCCGCCGCGTTGATGGATGAGCTTTTTTTGTAAGTTTTTTGTTTGCGTAGGACCACTTTTCCTTTGCAAGTGCTTTTTGAATGCATTGTAGGTGATTGTTGTTAAGTTTCTATTGTTACTTGTTAATTGTTATTATAAACCACAAAAACCTTTAATAAAACCTTTATTTCTATGGATTCTGGCTAACTTTTTCAACTTTTTCTTTCAAAAGGTCCAAATCACCATAACTTTAATGCCCATGTGAAATCTGAACGTTGTAGCCACACCCGATTGGTCAGAATCGGCCCAAATGTGACGAAAATATCGCACTAAAAATCGAAAAACTTATATTAAAACCTTTATTTCTATAGATTCTGGCTAATTTTTTCAACTTATTCTTTCAAAAGGTACTACATCACCATAACCTTAATGTCCATGTGAAATATGAACGTTGTAGCCCTACCCGTTTGGTCAGAATCGGACCAAATGTCACGAAAATATCGCACTAAAAATCGGAAAAAAAATCGTAAAAGTACGATATTCATGAGAAATATTTCTTCGATTGTACCCAAAAACAATACACCTCTAAGTTCAGAGATTTCGAAGGTCCCCTCAAATTTTCGTCAAGATCGCATATGCCGTTTGCCCGGTAGAGAGCGAGCAAACAGACAAAAAAACAAAAAAACAAAACAAAACAAAACAAAAAAAACACCCTAGCTAAATTTTTTGGGGGTCAGTGAAATTGAAGTCTTCGCTTCGCTCATCCAAAAATTTAGAGTTATAAAATTAAATTTAAACTTTATTGGTTTCGTTTAACGACTCATTTACGCAACGACTTTGTGATAACTGATGGGGTGTAATTTAAACTTTTAAAGACATGTTTACGTTTTATTTTACTAATTTACATATTTTATTTCAGCAATGAGTAGAAAATCTTGACATTTAAATCTTGATGAATCGTTTCGATTTCATATTTCGTATTCAATTCAATGAAACAATAAATTTCTTAGATAATACGTATCACAATGTTGTCAAGGACAGATACAATTTAATAGCGAATTAAACAAACAACGTCAGATTTTTATAAACCTTTTGCATTTTGCAATTTTTCATTTTCTATATTATGCATTGGTTGACATCCCTATTGATTTGACTATTAACCATGTAATTTTGCCAAACAATGACAACATCACCAGCTGCCCAATTAGTGCAACAGGGTGCAAGGGTGCTTGAGGGCCGGGTCGGGGGGTGGGGGGGGGGGGGGTGAACGCCCCTGATTGACAAGACTTCGATGACGGGAAGAGATGACACAAGTTAGACTGTTGTCTCGATATTTCACTGTCAAAAAAAGAAAATGATTTTTGTGGGAAAATCGTTTCCCCCAGCCCATGGCTTTATTCACGTTTACGACTATAGGATACGGCTATTGAGGGGAACAAAACTGTTACCAATTGGGGGGTGGGGGTGGGGGGCATATATATTTGTTGATAATAGGTATTGGAATATTATACAAAAGTGTTTCAGTAATGTAATTTGTTGATTTAGTGAGTGTTCTCATGTCAAAATATTATTCTAACCGCTTTCAACTTCTTTGTAATCAACATATTGCTCTCGCTCCTTTTGACCGAAGAAACTTGAAAAGCCTTTGCAGTGGCGGGCATCAAACCGACAACCATCCGATCACGTGTTACACATGAGCTACCTCTATCCATACTTGGCATTTGACAATGTTCTAGTTTAAACACAGACAAATACTCCAAACCAGGGATGACGGCCACTGCCACTGGCCACACTCGTTCGTCTCCACCGCAGAAACTCTCCGCCGGAAGTAAGTTCCCTCGGTCCGGTCATCTTGGTGTAAACTTCCCGCGTGATATCGTGCGGATGGGTGTGCTGTCAGTGAGCGGTTCAAGTTATTACTCCTGACAAATGAGCCCCGGGGGGTCCAGGTTGTTTCGACGTCGCCTCACGGTAGTTCGGACCGAGACCGGTGGAGCGTCCACTTCGCTGCGGTCGGCCGTCCGGGGGGCAATCAAATGAACCGCCGCAATAAACTGGCTGGATGTGACATGACTGTCTCCCCTCCCCTCCACTCACTCGATGCTCCGTTCTCCGCCGGCAAATGACTTTGTGTTGTTACGTTGGCAACATAGGGGCACAATCATATTATATGACATTCGCGTAGGAGGGTCTATAACATTCAATCATAATTTCGCAGTGTTTAAAATTGTGATTTATACGAATGGAATAGATACTTATAATACTTAGTTTGATGAGTCGGTATTCGGTGGCCCTTTGCCGTGAGCAATAGTTTTGGAATGCAGGTACAAAGTATATGGAACCATGGTCTTTGGTTTGAATACCACATATTTAAAGATTCCGTTTACCTGTATTTCACCCTCATCTATAATCGATAATAATTGTTGCTCATAGCAACTCAACATATTCAAAATGTGTTGAACGTCCCTCAATACCACATCGAAATGTTACGGAAATAGGTTATTCATGCGTGTTCTGGTGTTTGCGAGTGAATGATTAGATTACCCGGTTTTCATGTCTGAAGATTTCGATTCTCGGTAATATATTATATAGCGTGAGAAACACAGCAAATAGGCCGGAGCCCGGATACATCACATAACATACATTTTCCAGCTGGACCTATAGATGGATTAAAATATGAATCTAATGCACCCACCTACAATACAATCGACGACTGTGGAAACATGGCAACGTAGGAACCCCACTCCGCTGAAAATCACTTCTTGTATAGCTGTGGCAGACAAAATAATATGCTCCTTTATTTTTAAATTTGTTTGTTTTAATTTTCAAACACATCCAAACATATAATATGAATCATATTATCTTGTCAGTTTTTGAAAAACAATGTTGTTATGCCCCTACAGCAGAAAAATCAACATAAAAAATAATTTCCTTTCACATTGATGGGGATTTGTCAATTCGAGCTGTGTCCATGGTTGAATAGATGTCTCTGTTTTTGACAGGCGCACATCATTCTATATTAGCTTTCTATCAGCGGCTTTAAATGCCTCAGAGGACTTTTGTGTTTATTGCCTTTTGTCAGAATTTGTGTTTGGTAGGGTTGGAAAACGTTAGAAAGTTCTGTTATGAATTTTATGAAATTATGTTTGTTTCTGTTTTATTTTGTTTTATTTAGCATAACTTTTCTTTAATATAACAATAACTTTAACGAGATGCAATCATAGGGGTGTTATTTGGTGTAGGCTTCTCTCATAGACACTTACATACCCCCACCGTTTTATTGACGTAAAGGCTATAAATTCCGATGCTGTTACAATTTTTAGTTATTATAGAATCACAAGTTACACAAATTGATCTTGTTGATCTAGAAATCGATCTATTTCTTCATGAATAGTGTATATACAAACTTGCCTCACTCTTGCCTCTATGCGTGAGGTGAGGGTCTGCTACTTAAATCCACCTAGGCCACAATAATGAACTTCCATCGTGCTTGTTGTTGTAAGCCAAAGTTTCTTGATTACACTAATTTATCAGGTATATTTTAATTATTTCATGTCACGCTCCATTCAATTACATTAGTGTGTACCACGGCGGCTGAATTAAAGTTGTAGCGCAGAATGTAATGCTTCTTTAGTTTAATTAAAAACACATGAGTTATTTCAAAATAAATTAAAACGTAACATTTTTGTAATGTGTCCATCTGGATTTATTGGGTGATTGACAAGGAAACCTAATAACAGTACCAATTAGACCTACTTTGTATTCAAATGTCCGCGTATTTATTTTCTGACAAAAATATCAGTTAAATGTTCGCTTAATTGTCTAATCAGTGATCACTCCCCGACTGAGCGGTTGTCAGTTGATCCTCTCACCGCACGTCACTTGGAGGGCAGCACCGTCGAGCAACGTGTCATCCCCGTATGATGGATAGCTCGCAAAAACAATCTATTTCTCAAATCTATCACATGACATTCAGGCGATGGGCCGTACAGGCTGCTCACTGGCCGTGTAGACTGAAACAACGCTTTGAAGGTGTACACTTTTCATTTGTAGCAATTATCACAGCTGAATTAACGTTCAGGACGGGAATGGTAGAAAATAATGGTCGGTCCTATTATGCCATGCAATGTATGTTGACAGTAAAAAGTACTTAGAGGTACAGACCACTACATTTGTAATTTTTTATGTAGATATGCGGTTAACAAATGCAACTATACATCGATTTACTAAAATTGCAAAAAATATAATCAAAATTTATTTTAACAGATTTAAAACGTTAAAACAAAAACTATTTTAAACAATTCAGTTAATTTAAATGTCTAGCATATAAACATTTTATTTCAGTAAAGAAAATAATACAGAAGGTATATCGGGAAATGTGGTGGGTAGAAAGGAAAAATTGCAAACATTGCAAACATTGGTGGATGTTTCTGAGAAAGAAGAATATGAAGAAAATAATAAATAGAGAGAAGTGACGAAGAAAATCCAGCGGAAAAATAGACAATGTGGGGGAAGCGTTAGGCATGGTTAGCCGGATTCGATAAACCCTGGGGCCAAGAATATGGTGGGACCCTCCCACCCCCTGCCCGACTTCATAGTTGGAAATAGGGTTATCATTTTATTGACATTGGTAGAAAATAATTAAGAATGAAACATATGAAAGAATTGGACCACTTATAGAATAAAAAGAAATGTGTACGATAGGCAAACTGTCCTTCAAACGAATTTGAAGATTGCAATAAATCGGAAAATTTAACACGCATGATCAAAGAAAAGATTGCAACGACAAACAATATAAGTTACAAGTAAAATACAAGTAATATAGTCATCTTATCTAAAGTTTTACTACACGATCGCAATCAACATTCAAGCTCAGCCAGTGCCATTCAACGATCCCCCTGTTTGTATTGCAGCCCGACCCGGCACCTCCACCAAATAGTCTATTGGATTGGATTGGTAACGTTCCTTAGAATAAAATAGCTCCGTGTATTACTACACGATCGCAATCAACATTCAAGCTCAGCCAGCGGTTTAGCCGAGCTCGTTTAACCGGTTCCCACTCGAACACCGAAGTTAAGCAGAATCGGGCGTGGTTAATGGGTAGAGTGGGTGACCGCTCTGTCCTGAAACTCACGTATACCGCTGGTTAGAGCAGATGGAGGGTTCGAAAGCTAGTGTAACGGCTTTGTTCTCCTCGACGTCTGCTCGGCAGTCCGGGTTAGTGGAGGAACCTATATGACTGTCAAAGTTACACCGTCCTTTCGGATGGGACGTTAAGCCGTTGGTCCCTTGGTACTTTTCGAAAGGAGCAGGCTACGTGCCGGTACCGGGTTTCCCCTCCTCCCTTCTGTTCATACTTCATCCTCATCTATCACCACTCATCGTCTCGATTAGCCAAAGTGCATAAATATGAGACGTTAAGCAATATCCAATCAATCAATCAACATTCAACCACAGCCAGTACCATTCAACGATCCCCCCCTGTTTGTATTGCAGTCCGACCCGGCACCTCCACCAAATAGTTCATTGGATTGGATTGGTAACGTTCCTTCGAATAAAATAGCTCCGTGTCTGAATTTAAGTGAAAATTGGAATGTAAGGTTCCTTTATTGGTGCGTCTTGAGTTTCGGAGTGTTACAAAATAAAATAAGCGTTACACATTTAAAGTTGTACTTAAGCATTTAAGACAAGGATTTTGATGTTTTTTACACTCGTTATTGTAAAACAACCCAATGCTATAGTCGATATAGCTTATGTTGGCTGGTTGTAAGGCTACTGAATATATGAGAAAGTAAATGGAGAGATGCTTGTTATAAGACAATGCTTGAGCACCGTAGCTAGAGACTTTGTACTGGTACTTAACCTCGTTGTTGTGTAAATTTTTTACATATTGTCTAACATGTTTCTATAAATCGGAAAGCACATTGCTCAGTATGGCTTTAAGATGATTTGTAATAAAATGTTAATTAGGTTTAACATTTATCTGCATATTTTTCCTTCATCTTCCCCTCTAACTCTAGTTTTCTAGTTGTTGCTCCATATTTGTGGTAGGAAACGGGGGTGAGAGCTTCCACTTCCCCTCATTTGCCAACTTCGTTGTTAGTGACTTAAATTACTTGTACATGGCATAGCAATGTTACATTCGCATCTGTTACTGATTTTTTGTTAGTTTAGTTAAAATCGTAAAAAAAATGAAGTAATTGGATGAGCGTAGCAAAAATTCCATTTCACTACACTGGAGAAAAAAATCCGGAATGTTTTTTTTTTTGTATTTTTGTGTGTCTGTTAACACGATTCCGGCTAAACCGGTACTCCAATTGCGATAAAATTTTATGGAGACCTTCGAAATCTCTGAACTTAGAACGCGCCATCGAAAAATTATTTCTCATAAAAATCGCAATTTTACGATTGTTTTCGATTTTTTAAAAAATTCTTCAACTTATAACACCTACATGCTTTATCCGATTGTAATGATTTTTTCACAGAACCTTAATTTAATGAATTAAGATATTCGTGTGAAATTTGAGCGCAATCGAAAAATTATTTCTCATGAAAATCGAAATTTTACAGTTCTTTTCTTTTTTAAAACAATTCTTTGACTTATAACACTTACATGCTTTTCACTGAACCTTAATTTTATGAATAAATATATTCGAGTAAAATTTGAGCGCAATCGAATAATTATTTCTTTTAATATATTTGTTTTAATAAAAAAGTTATTTTTTTTTTAATTTAATTTAACTAAAAAAAATTCTTCGACTTAGTAATAATTTTTTCACAGAACAACAGAATATCCGCATAACACATGGCAGCTCAATGCACCAATTACGCTCATCCAACAACGCGGCGGGACTTAAGCGTTTTCCTAGTTAAATAAATGACCGCTAGTAACAGATGATAAATCTAAAAATTGTTGTTACAACCCGGGAAAAGTAAGTATACTCACGCTCAGGTTTCATTTGATCGCAGTTAAACTGATACCAATGCCATTATCAAGTTTCACTAGAACTTTAACGAAGACCGGTTCTATTGGTATCCAGACTCGGCTGCAAAGAAATAGCCTTAAACTATCATTGTAGTCTTAAGCCCAGAAAATCGAAATATTGAAATATCCCCAAATATGAGATCCAATACATGAAATTCCCATTAGACCGTTTAACTTACGGTCTAAAAAATGTACATGCGCTTTCATGTAAATTTAAACGTTAGTATCCAGTACGAAAAATCGCAATAGTATAATATTATTTAATTATATATTAATACATACATACGAAGTTATAAGAAATCGAGTAAATTATGGAGATTTCAGGAATGTTTTACTCAAAATCGATAATTGAACGAAATCGGTTAAAAACATATGCATATTATTATTACTATTAAAATTATTATAGTACTTATATGTTTTTAACCGATTACTCGGAAAAAATTGACAGCTTGCTGGGAGGTGTGGAAGCTTCCACGCTATAGCATCATCGAATAAATTTCAAACGTAAAGTCTGCCTTTTTTCATCAAGGTTACATTTGAGACAGAAAAGTATACAATTAAAATTAAGTGAACAGTACAGTACGTGAACAATTATATTTATTCATTTTACATTTTAAGCTTGAATAAAATTGATTTAAATTTTGTGTAGTAGGATGAGATGTAAAGTATATGAATTATAAAGTATAAATTATGAAAAATACAAATATTGATTTATGCTTGTGACTTCTGGGTCGCACATAAGTCAATTACAACAATCAAAATTGATCCCTTCAAAGCAAGAAGCATCATTATGTGATCAGGAAGGTGTGTGTTTTGTATGGTATTTAGTTATTTAATGAATACCTAATCCACTTATATATATGGTGAACAAAAAACTTGTAAAAATCTCAGCATTCGACGGAAAAAAAAATCATGTGAAAAACTTCAATTTCAACTTCAAAGATATTAACACAGTAACAATGGTCGTTCGGGGGTGTCAGAAAATGTGTCCATAGAGAAGTCGTTTCCGTGACTAAATGAGATAATGAATTTAAACAAGGGTTATGACTCACACCAACCCAAAGAAGCGACTTGAATTTGCAGAAATCACATTAATTTTTGGGCCCATGGAACCTCTCAACGTTGAGTGTGTTCGATTGTCCATCGGGAACAAAATGGTAAAACACTTTTTTTTCAAATAATTCTCAATATTAATAATAAGCATAATAATATTTACAATAATAATAATTTACAAGAGCGTCTGTAACAAAGACGCACATGTTTTAACAACCTTGTTTATCTAGCATAAAATCAATATATAAAATCGACATGGCATTTGTTTTTGTTGACAGATATTAAATCCCTAAAGCCTATATTATCAGGAATTATTATTCATTTGCCATAACAAAATTCGATAAATAGTTTTGAGGTAAACCAATTTAAAAATCACAAAATTAATATTTTACCTATTTCTTTTAATAGTTTTCTAGGCGAGTGTGATTGTAATGGTCATAATTTCCACTTTCATGACTACTTTTCAAAATTTCCGACATATACGCTGTTTAAAAAAAATTGTTTTAAGAAACTTCACTGGCAACATAATGGTAGAACCACCCTATTACAACAATTATTCTGCTAAATCCATAATGTGTAACAGATATTTAAATTCTGCTACCAATAAATCTTATGCGTGCGGCAACCTGACGCCAAGCTTCGAGGCATCGATACACGAATATATGCATTTACTTTAGTTAAATAGCTGTTGTTTAATCGCTTATACGTAAGAACTCACATTGAATTTATTGCGAATGGATAGAACATGGTATATATATAACTTCTGACGAAAAGTGTGAATATGCTTTAAATAAGACAATCAGTATGTGGTTCTTTCTTCGATAAGTTATCCTCTTTGTCCTGCAGGTCTATATCAATGAGATGTCTTGGACCGTAAGGAAAATCAATTGTCCTGCACCTGCAAAGCGTTGATTCTGAAGCTAATATGGTAAGAGATCAGTTAAGTGGTGGGTCAAGACTCAAATGAAACAGTTTAATGTCTTTGTAAGCTTACGACTTAATCCAATGCAAGCTCCGCCATCTGATATTGAGAAGCGACGCCGATCTTAGTGAGTAGTTTTTATTCACTCTCGGAATGGAAAAGTAACGGGAATTATCTAGTAAAGTGAATTCACACTCCTGATGTAGCGTCGTTCCCCCACCTCATCTCATCAATTCTCTCCCTTAGAGTTAATCCTCGCTCCCTCTCCCTCTTCCCCTTCAATTGACGCCTCCGCTGTCTCTGTCTCGCTCTTTGTTGGCGTCGCGGCGGTCGATATCTCATTCCACCCGAGCAGAAACACTGGCCTCGTTATCCGGGCTCGCCCCCACCCCACCCCACCCCTCCTGCTCCTGCTCCTGGTCGCTCAATCTCCAGCAGACTCTGATTTGCTCCTTCTTGCTTTATTTTTATCTCCGTCTTCGCAACCCTGGATCGAAATCACATTTACTTTGCTGCGCTAGAAGCTTTTTGAATGTGAATTAAGCCTGTTAACCCCCCTCGCGTCCCTCATCGCTCTACGCCGTGCACCCTCGTGAATCCGATCCACCCCCTAAAACTTCTCTTTTTCATCCCCTTCCATTCCAATTCCCGCCTCCTGCTTTCAAAGTGCTTTTTCGGTGAGCCAATGAGATCACGACGTCAAGCTGTAACCGACGACAGGCGTCGACCAATAGGATTAGGGCGTCGTTCAACCATCGGCCAATCAATGGAGAATGCTGTGATTATATTATCTGTGATAGGACAAGAGCAAACATCCGCTACCCCCTTGCCCTGCTCGGAGTCACAAGCCAAACACATAACGTTGACTTTAGAGCCAGGCCACACCCGACGTCTCTTATCTCGACTACAATAAAAGAAGGTTAATACCTAAATGACTCGTATTGTTTTTACACATTACTCGAGTCGAGTAACGGTGCAAAGTAAACACTCTGGCGCCTCATCAAGAGTAATTCAGTCGCTCATTTAGAGTGTCAAGTGCTGTTGGGGGCGGGCGTCTCTCCCTCCTTCAGTTTTGACGTGAGTCTGCGCGGGATTAAGCCTGGAGCAAGGCTGTGTGACGCCACTTGATACTCACTTTTGACGCGGAGCTGGAGCGCTGCACAATAGACGCATGGAGGCCCCCACTAGTTCGAGCCCAGCGGCTGGAGGAGCCTCTCTCGACCAGGACGGAGACGTGCGCGGTGAGTACAGTGAGGCTGCTTTACAAGAAAACCTGGCGCCTCGGGAACCGGCACCTCCACCAAACCTAGACTTGCACGCGAGGGCGCCGGGGACGGACAAAAATCACGAAACAACGTAAATTGAGATATTTTTCACTTGTATTTGCTCTCTTGTTCTACTATGTCATAACTTCTGTAAAATCCCGTTGAACAACTATCTTAACCGTCTTACATTAGCGAAACCGCTCAACTACCTGTTTAATTGTGATTGTGACGACCATGTAAACAGTCCTTTACGACTCGTTACGGTTCTCTTATTATGTATCTGTATTAATGCATGTCTAATAATATGTATGCGAAGCAGCGGTTCGTTATGTGAAGATGTAAAGTCGAGGTTCTTGATTTGAATTACAGTTGAAGTGACCCATAATACAGGAACCCTAACGTAACGGCCAAAGATAACGGTTTCAACAAAAATGTTCGGTGTAAAAGTGTTACTTCGCGCGGTCTATCCATTGGTCAAACTATTGTGTTAATTGTAGCAATATTATTTTATAGTTTGTGGGGAAAATTGTGGGCCCCTATGGACCGGTTGTGATCGGTGTTGAGAAGAACAAGATGCGTTATATATTATATAGAAATCGTTGTATTGCCCTGGTCATCACGTTGTTAAATGTTGTATTTTCATGTTTCTACGTGCATTCCGTTAAGTATGACATGCGGTGTGTAGTTCGCACGTTCTTACAACAACCTGTTTAGTCTGCCAAGCGGATGTAAATATTTGCGTGTATGTGTGTCTGTGGTCTGGTGTATGTTATTGATATGATCGTCCCTTTATTTCAAGCCAAAAGAGTTCTCTATATTATACTAGTTTCAATAATGCTGTTGTACTTGTAACCGATACCACCTGATTTTTTACTTTCCCAAAGCAAGATAAGTTTTTGATTTTGTTGAACATGGTTTTATACGGACTGGCGTTAATTAATAGGCCTACTTTGAAATAAATTGAAAAATAATTTTTTTCGATATCAAAGTAGGACTGGAATCAATATTATTTCTCAAGTTAAAGTTGATTGTGTGTTTTTGTATACAACATATCCCCGAATTACAACATGGTAGAAAAGGAATGGGTTAGCTAATCCTACAAATCGTTCCAAGCAACAAGGCGAGAAAAATCCATTCAATCTTTGTGCCAACTTCAACGTTATTGTTATATAATATACACATGCTTTGTAAATTGCAAATCGATTATCTGCCTCACCGAATAAGTAACTCAATTAACGCTGTTAAAAAACAAATATTGCATTTATGCATTTGGTAAAAAACACGTGCTTCTTATTGATGTGAATATCGCAAATTCCAATGCATAATAGTTATTAATTTGTTCAACTTCAACAGAATTTGCAATATTACATTTCATTAAGCAGTATCGTAGTGATCACCCCCATTATGTATGTGTACCCGCTTAGTAAACATAAGATATCAAATGAACTAATAATATTCTCTTTTGCACTTAACTTGATGTTTTCAGTCTCAATCCATGCACTCTATGTATTAACCGTCTCGGTATAGCTTAGGGGTAAATTATCCGACCAGCAATAAACAGACCCAGCTTCGCTACCCGGCTAAGATGTTTTTTTTTTTATAATTTCTGGATTAATTTACATTTATGTCAATAAGTAAGAAAAATAATTACACCTTTATTTGAATACCGAGTTGAGTAGAGACAATTTTGTTCGTGTGAAGGATTTCTGTTCTACACCCAATACCCTTGATTTAAAATATGTCGGCTGCAAATTAAAATTATATCTACATCGAACATACTTTGTTGGAACAATAAGTCGCTGATGATAGTGTTTCATTCCGTTACACCTGAATTAACTGTTGGGCAATCAAAAGTTATCCTGCGCTTTGGTGCCGTGCGCTCAATTCACTTCTCGCGTTAACTTGCGACGCTCGGGAAGGTTAATTACTAGTGTCAACCAATCATAATCTTATAAGAGTATATCTGTAAAGATTTTTTTTTAAATCAAATGAGTGTACGGTTTGATAAAACTATTCATTTACACAGATATACATATGTTTACTTGCAATTAATTTGTCAATTGTAATCAATTAAATCAATTAATGATACCGACGTCGAAAGGGAGGACAGAACGTATGTTAGAAGGAAATAGGAAAACGTGGTGTGGCCTGTGTAGTTGCGGGTATTATACTTAATTATTCTATACGTTCAGGTTATTTTCAGAACGGCGCCTCCACCAATGTGCGTGCAAAGGAACATTATTCTTATCTTTGCTATCACGTCCTCTTTATTACTACTACTAACCAATTGAATTTTCTAAAAACTTATTAATAAGAAATATAGAGAAATGATTTACTGTTGCTTGGATTTTAGTTGGTGACGTTTACAAAGGAGTCCCTAAATATATTCTTTCCATAAGAAACTTACCTAAGGGAAATGTTACCCTCTTAGACGACAATGCGTATAGTGTGTGTCATGTTGTGATATTTGGGATTGAGTGTGGCGTCTACTTTGTTAAACAAAGAAGTTAATTTGATTATTAAATTCGATTTCGTTCATTACCTCTTTTCGTGATATAGGCTTATCACTAAAGTGTGTTCATATACGAACCTTTTTGATCACATAATAGCTTATCGCGTACCATAGATATGCAACCATTACTTTTTAACTAAATTGCATTTCGATAAGCAAAGCTTGTAACCCCATTCAATTATTTTCACTGATTGAAATACAATATTTATGAACCGGACAATTTATTTGTAATTTGTCTAGTTTTGCAATAAATGAAACAGCTAATTCTCTGACAGTACAGGATTACCAAACTAACTAAACACTAAACAAACACTAAAGATTGCAAATTCATTCTATTTTCTTGTTGGATGTTTGGCAAATATACGAACATTACGCTGGTCTGCTTCGGCTGAGTTGCTTCAAGTATGTTACGATTTTGAAAGGCAATAAATTATCCATTCAATAGTCACACAAAACTTCAACATCCTGCACAAATTTCAATATTTACACGAACAATAAAATACAACTGAGCAACATATAAATGATGTGCTAATAATTGTACATAAGTTATATTTAAAGTACGAGGCGTTGTGTTTTACACAGCTCAGACTAATCAACTGATATGTTTCAATAAACGTAAAACAAGGGAAACTTGAAATGTATTCAAGTTTCCGTATTGACTTTATTTACCGTGAGAGAGAAGTAAATTGGGTGAGCGTGACTCTCGAGAATCAGATAAATGTATAATGGAAATCTTGCGCTGGATTTTAAATCTCAACGTCGGCGTATTTTTTATTTTCTTATTTCATCGTATTCAATGTGCGCTACTTCTCTGAAAGCTAAAATGTATTCAAACGTTTTGACTTTAGTTGATACAGTCGCTGCTATAGCTTCGAGTGTAGATTGCTGAATGTAGTAAGGGCTCGTTTCAAGACAGTTCACCTCTCTCTCGGCGATCTCTCGACGAACTCAACACGCCGGAGCTAATCCTAGTTCATTAATTTATTTCAAACCCTTTCAAGCAGGTCCACGTGGACTTACTTGAGATTCACTCGGAACCTTTATTTTATTTCACGAGTAAATACAATCACCGTACCTGTGCAGAGGAGTATGTATTTGTGAAATAAAATTTAAAAATTAAAAGTTGTTTGTACTACTCATTTTTTTATTGAGACTAGAAAGTAGGCTTGAATTAAAGGTGTAAGTGTGTTATCAGTAAAAACATACTTGTGATTAATTATTTCAGTCAGTTTAAGTTAAGTATAAAAGACGAAATTATTAATAGTGCCTTATATACACATTAACACAATGTAGAGTCTTCCCAAAACTTACCAATCGTAGTATTATGACCAAACAAAACTATAAAACATAACGCCAAGCTGAAATAATTTTTAGCTTACGTTAATGGGACTTCGCGAATTAAAACTCATGTCAAGGGTTTCAATTTTTTGTGGGCTAATGCATTGCCTATTGCATTGTATATATCGTGCATCTACTGTGTAAGTATATTGTATATTACGTGTATATTGTTACTTTTTTCTATCTAACAAACCCAGACGAAACCAATAATACAAGTATAATGTACAAGTCAACTGGCGAATAAATTATCTTATTTTATCATAACATGACAGGCCCGGCAAGCCGGTGTTAATAAACTCTGTGTGCCCTAGAAAATCTGGTGGTTAGCCACACCCTGACTCGACTTATGTTAGAAGCAGGTGTAAGAAATATATATCTTATCATAAATTATTATTCTTCAAAACAAAGCGTGGATATCAATATCAATTAAACGTTTTTGCAAAACATGATACTGATATCAGTAACCTTCCATATGCAATATCAGTAAACCGGAGCGCACACAGTTTTCCCGCGCTGACTTCAGCAAATTTTCTTTGTCATGAATGTGTAGTTAACCTTAATTGAGTGATATTTATAAGTTGGAACATAATTACAAAATACCTGTACATATAAAATATAAAAAATCATGTCGTCCATGTCGTCCGCAATCCGAATTGTACTTATTGTGTCATAACGTTATTGTGAAAACACTTCTAACATAATTTACACAATGTGCTTTATAACTTCAACTTTTGTGTGTTGTTATCTGACTTATAATCAGTACTTTTAAGTTTTAACATGAATCATGCAATATTCTGTTCTTGTGTATCCGACCATGGCGAATAAATTTGCCGTATAGACAGTTTTGATTCGGGATTGAGGGAGATGATAAACTGTCGTCGAGTTTATCCGCCGTGCTACGCATCCATGTAAGATATAGTCGGGGAGTGATTTACGCACATATGTGAACTTGTAATGGTGTGAATAATATGACGTTGCGAGACATGCCTAGACTCACAACCAAACAAGGGGTCCATCTCCCGCTTAGCACGTGCCCGTCCACTTACACACACACACACGCACACACGTAACTCACATCACAGTACAGTGGCGGCGCTACGGGGGGCCTGGGGGGGACACTTGCCCCTCTGCTTGCCCCCCCCCCCGTGTCAAATGCGTGCCGCACGCGTAATATTACTAAAATTAAATCATCAAATCATAAATTTATTTTTGGGAATTTCTTAGGATAACGTCCATTTGTAGGTGAAACGTAATTCCTTGAGTTGCCATTTTTCAGTTAAAACATGACGAAATAACTAGTATGGTAAAAAAAATACGCCTTTGGCGAAAGTTCACCCCATATCCCGACCCGCCACTGCTTGCCCCCTCGGTTTATTACCTTGCTCCTCCTCTGCCCCCCCCCGTTACTTTTTGTCTGGCGCCGCCACCACTGCACACACTCGTTAGTATACACACACACATGCACGTACCAAGACACTTACTTAAACACACACCACATCACACACAGTAAACACACATAATGTACATACACATACACAACTCATATATACACAAGCATATACATTCACACACACACACATATATATACACACACACAAACGCGCACACCTACTTAGACAACAAATAAAATAAATACACTTATTTGTTGTGAGAGATATGGAAACACTTTCAGCGTTTCAAATTTGATAACTATGTAAATATTTGATTGAGTATCTGCAATCAATCATTTATTTATAACTTTTTCGCCTTTGTACAACAAACACATTATTATAATTACGAACTACTAACCATATCAATCTAGGCCACTCATTATTTAATTTTTGTTTTGTTTTGGTGGATTACAAACTACAAAGAGGATTTAACTCTTGAGTGTAGCACAAGTTGTGACTCAAATCAGTGCTCCAATGTTTTGCGTGATTTCTTCTTCCGATGAACAAATAGTGGCGGAGCAGCGGAAACGAATTATCTATTTGATTTTGCTACTTAGGTCTATACCAGTTTCAATAACCCTCATTATAGAAACAGACCGCTCAATTTCAAATGATAATTATAGTACTGTTCCTGTCCCATCTTTCTCTCATTAATGAAATGATCCCGCATCCAGTTGAGTAATTACATCATACTTGCTAAATCCTGTTGAATTATGTGGATAGCCTCGATTGAAGCACAGCCCATACTAATTCCCGTCACGTGACATCCACCTCATCATTTGCTCGTTACGAGCAGTTTTCCACTGTGCCCGGGGGATCACATTTTATCCCGGCTGTGAGCTGGGAAGCGAAGGATTCAATCTGGGATAAGGTGGGAGTTAAACTCGCAAATTAAATAATACTAAGGACTCAAGTGGAGGAACACAACAACAATATACGTGCGTGAATGTGTACGTGCACGGGCAAGTAGGCGAGGTTGACGTTAACAGTGAAACAGATAAAATCATGTTTCGAGTATTTCTGAATTATTGAAATAAACGTATGCTTGTGCATAGAATGTAAGCCCCTGTATGATCATCATTTTCAGTCCGTCTATCCGTCCGTGTGCATGTCTCGTCTCAAGATAAAAACCGAACACGACGTCGCATTGACATCCGTTTCGTCTTTTATACTTATACTTAAACTTAAACTGATGAACTAAATCAAAAGTATTTTTTATTCGTTACACACTTACACCGTTAGTCACTCAACGCTTACACCTTTCATTCAAGCCTACTTTCTAGTCTCAATAAAAAAAAAATGAGTAGTACGTAATAACGTACGTAAACACAATCACCGTGAAGAGGAGTATTTGTGAAATAAAATAAAGGTTCCCTCCGAACCTTGATTTCCTCCGTCCACGTGTGTATAAATAAAGGTTCCGAGTGAATCTCAAGTAAGTCCACGTGGACCTGCTTGAAAGGGTTTGAAATAAATTAATGAACTAGGATTAGCTCCGGCGTGTTGAGAACGTCGAGAGATCGCCGAGAGAGAGGTGAACTGTCTTGAGACGAGCCCTTAATACATTCAGCAATCTACACTCAAAGCTATAGCAACAACTGTATCAACTAACGTTTGAATACATTTTAGCTTATTGGCATTGTCCTTCAACTAGGATGGTACAGCCTGGTTTTAGTGATCCTTGGTGTCACCATTACTAAATGCAAGAACAGGCGTGGAACATGTTTTAATAATAATGTTTGTCTTGTGAACCCGGCGCCTCCACCAAACGATCAAGGCACGGAGAATTATTTTAATTGTGCACTGTTCTTCTACGATCTGTTGTCCACAAGTACGGGCATTATACAAAAATAGTTTAAATTTGAAATTTTATTGCTGGGCGATCTATTAAAGTTATTACCTTTCTAGGTTATGGTATATTCACATAGATACATTTCTCATGTTTTGAAAACTATGCTACTCCAGAGTCTATACCCGGGCATATTAGTATCTTAGGTCTAGACCATGCTTACATGCATTTGTTACCGTAGCTACCTTTTTTCTTTTTTGTGTGTTTTACTTGATTAATTGTTTCCCCCAAACAGTTTTTTTGTAATCAGTATATTTCTTAAAATTATCCTTTATCTTCTTTTCCTCGACAATTTTCATTATCCCGTGGCCTATGCAACACATACACTCAGAAAGTTTTTACTTATTCGTGTTTCAATTTTAACATCACTACTATCCTTTCCTTGAAACAAAACAAAACAACACAGTTACCTGTAAATTGTTTCTGCCACTTGTGCGATGATACACAAAGGTAATCATACTAGGAAAACGCTTAAGTCCCGCCGCGTGGTTGGATGAGCGGAAGTGGTGCATTGAGCTGCCATGTGTAACGCGGATTTTCTGTTGTTCTGTGAAAAAATTATTGCTTAGTCGAAGATTTTTTTAAATTAAATTAAATAAAATAAAAATTAACTTAATTTTTTTAATAAATCGTAATTAAAAAAAAAAAAAATCGTAAAATTGCAATTTTCATAAGAAATAATTATTCGATTGCGCTCAAATTTAACACCAGTATATAAATTGATGAAATTAAGGTTCTGTGAAAAAATCATTACAATAGGATAAAGCATGTAGGTGTTATAAGTCAAAGAATTGTTTTAAAAAAGAAAAAACCCGTAAAATTTCGATTTTCATGAGAAAATAATTTTCGATTACGCTCAAATTTCACACGAATATCTTAATTCATAAAATTAAGGTTCTGTGAAAAAATCATTACAATCGGATAAAGCGTGTAGGTGTTATAAGTCGAAGAAATTTTTAAAAAATCGAAAAAAATCGTAAAATTGCGTTTTTTTATAAGAAAAAATTTCCCGATTGCGCTCAAAAACGTGGCAGTTCTAAGTTCAGAGATTTCGAAGGCCTCCATAAAATTTCATAGCAATCGGAGTATCGGTTTAGCCGGAATCGTGTTAACAAACACACAAAAATACAAAAAAAAAGAAAGAAAAAAAAAACATTCCGGATTTTTTTCTCCAGTGTAGTGAAATGGAATCTTCGCTTCGCTCGCTACGCTCATCCAATAATTGGTTGTACCTCAATTAAAAACAATGTGTATTTCCTGTACCTGACGCCTGTACGGTTCGCGCATCAATATGGAGCCCACCTTGTATCTCTGGGACGTTTTGAGCTCTTGCTGTCATCCCTCGCGTCAGAATTAAATTCGTGCATTCAGTGACAAATGCGATGTCAATTTAATCGATTGTGTTTTAGTTAATCATAATCCGTCTAGTTTAAATCCGGGCAATTCGGAAGCCACAAGTCAGACTCTCACTGAAGTTGGCAATAGTTAATACACGGGAGAGGCACGGAACGTTGTCACTTGCACCTGATTCTTGGCCCGTGTTTTACGAGAAACGTCGTCGTGTTAGTTGTAACTGTAAGAAAGCATCACTCTACATAAGGTTGACACTGAATATCAGTTATATGACTGAGTGGGTAGACTCTAAATACGATTTTAAAACAAAATATGTTTTCGAGCTCATGGAACAGCCATAACCAATGGCCATACGTTCGTATCTCCTCTATAACACAACATTAAACCAAAGATGTGAGTAAACACAGTTTTTGTGTTTATTCATCATAATCGTCATGGAATGGTATAATTTACACTACTAGTAGTATAGTTCTTATACTTCTTGTTTACTAATACTTAATTATGTTACCTCCGACTATTCATCTTCTCCTCTGGGAGTTATACCTGTACTATATGTGCACGTCAAGATGAATAAAGTTATTCGATTATAATGCCTCTATAGACAGCTTTGAAGCAGTTCTTCTTGCTGTACTCTTTTCCACATGTCTGTTTATCTCTTCTTATTCGTATTTTCAATGTTACTTTTCCCCTCCCTTTGCCCCTGTGCACTCGGGATTTAATTTCAGCCATGGCTTGGCACCAAAAACATTCTGTGACAATAACATCTCAAACAAAAATGCGCATGTCAATCGGAGGTCATGTTCAGTTTTTATCATAAGTGTCACGCGCACAGGTGAATGCACAGAAGTGTGATGCTTGTATATGGGAGCTTTGCTCACTTATAGCGTGTATAGTATTTAAACAATACACAATCAATTCGACAACGAACAATGAATCGATAACGAATAAGTAGAGAAAAATACAAAATATATTTCATTTTCATAAGTTAAAAGCTAATTTCAAATCTTCTACGCGAGAGATGTGGAAATGTTTGTTCAAAGCTTGGAAGGTTTTCTTATAAACTGAGGAAATCTTAGTTGCGTCCCTTTCTTTTTCTAAAGAAGTTTTATCGTCATTACTGGATTAGGCAAGCAACGTAGGCAAGAGCAATAACATTTGACCAGATTTAATACGAGCCCATAAGAATCACAATCCGCTTGTTTTTATAGTCGAGGTATTCGTATGGAGATTGAAATACGCATGAACTGTATTTATATTGATTGAGCCAGACTTTTTGAGTGAGGGTCCCTTCTGGTACTCGGAACTCCCACCCCACCGCCATCAACCCCCCCCTCTACTCCCCCTTCCCTGCTTCAACCCCCTAGAATCCCGGCTGCTGGCTTTATATAATAAAAAACACATCTCCGGGATTTAACATTGCAAATCATGTCAAAACGTTACTTCGCTTCCACCCGCCTCTCCGACGTTCAGAGCGCTAACTTTCATGCGAATCATACATATGTATTAGATTCTTGATGACATTTTTCTATTAAGCAAATCCTTGGGTTATCCCTGTATTTGATTAGATGTTGGATGACAAATGTTGGATGCAAAGATACCGTATGGTGTTGACTGTGATGTAAATGCAACTGCGCAAACGAATTGGGGCGACGGGTGGGTGGGTGGGAGGGGTATTGTACTAAGAAAATATTTACTTTTCCTACATGGGCTGTATGCTTATGCCGTTGTAAAGAAAACCTTGACGCTTCATGAAGTCAAATCATCATTAGCAATTGTTGTTCAAATATCAATAGAGAAAGGCAAGTGTATGTAACCTACTTGGTGAATAGCTGTAGCCCTACAGCAACATTGTTGTGTGTTTAATAAAATGTTCATAGGAATATAATTACATGTCATTGTAAGCGAAGGCTGCAGTGTTTTGTTGCTCAACTCTCCGTGCCTTGGTTGAACTTGTGACTTTAATTCTACCATAGAAGCCCACAACACAAATCAGCTTCTCACAACTAATTTACGTTAACGTTCATTCCATAATCAATATTTACTACACAATTCAAAGCAGACTAGTAAAAAAAATTGGGCCATAGTATATCGCAAGTAATTTTTAAAAAAAATGGATACAAACTGCCTTCTCCAATACGTAAGAAGGAGAGAGTCGAGTATTTTAATTGTGGGAAGCAGTATTGTAGCCCATATAACCTCTCATTAAGTAAGTAGTTTGATGGCTGGTGTAACGAGAACGACGGTAAAATAACGGTTTTGGGAGCAGGCTGACATTGAAGGACCTACACAAAACTTTAGGTGTTATAGCTGAAAAAGACCAATTCATAAAATTACGGTTTTATTGTGTCTGATAACTGATATTATTATGAGGCCAAACGTAAAATTGTGAGACTTTGCGATAGATGATACTATAAAAGCAATCCTAAAATAACGATTTAACTGATACAGGTGATGTTATTATAGAACCATCACTAAAATTATGGTTTTACTTTGATCACTGATACTCCAATACCAAAGTTAATGTTTATTTTGTATTACAACCAACACGGTAGTAAGGTTTTATTATTGGCTGTGAATTTGTATAGACAATAGAAATCCGAGTCTGATTACTTAACCAGGTCATGTACATGATCGAGCGTCGGGACGCCGGGTGACCCGACGCTAACGAGTCTGTCCTCCTCCGCGCGCTGATTATTGGCGCTGACAGCATGCGCTAACTTCGTTTGGCGCTAACCTTGTTAGTTCCGTTGTTCCCGAGTGCGAATCAGAGGCTTTCAACTCGATACAAGCCGGGGCTTTCATGATTGTGCGTAGTACGAGTGGGACTGTAGCCAATGTGTTTAGAACTAGGCAGTGGTCTTAACTAATTTTTATTTCTCTACAATATATTTGATTTAACGTCTCTAGTTTCTACTGCAGCAGATGAGCACAAGCGAATATGTTAAACGCCCCCCCCCCCCCCCTCCCTTCAGACGCAAATAATTCAAAACAGCAGCAATCAGAGGACGGGTGAGGGGAAATTAGCTTCAATAAATAAATTTCGTGGAATGGCTTTTAATGTAATAAATTGGGTCCCACTCATAATATTGGCAATTCAAATGGAATTTCATGTGTATGTGAAGTAACCTCAAACAATTCGTTGTCAATGAATGAATTGATTTAATAACGTTTAAAAAAGAGGGTGCTCATTGATTGGGATATGCAAGCCATGTTTAATAACTTTTGTTATTCATTGTTTATAGTTAAACCTGAAGTTTCTAGACTTACCCAACATTATTTCACATAAGCTTTCTCTATATGTTTATAGTTCATAATAAAGATTATGGTAATATATCGTTTACGTTTCGTACAAACGTCTCAAATGCATCTGAAACACAAATTTTAACTAACTTATTTGCAATAGTACATTTTCTTCATTCTTGTATAACTTTATGCAGTTGTTCCATATTATGTCTATGATATTATTGAGCTCAAATGTGTGTAGGAAAAAATTGAAACAGCAGGCAAGCAATGTTCCAATGATTACTTTTACCCCGTATTTGTCGTCTACTTCTGAAGCATTGGCAGAATCTTTAAAACCGCTACACTGAAAATAATACTGACTGTTTAAGTTATTCAAAACATTCCCATTATTTTCGTAGTAAACTTGTGTCGCGCAATGCTCAAAATAACTTAGGTAATAATTCGTGGGAATAGAATATTAAACAGACGCAGAAGAAAAGAGACTAACTCTATATTTCGAATAAAATTAATATTACATAAGAATGCTGATACTGGATGCTTCTAGCAAGAAAGTTTATAACCAATGCAATAATATCTCGGTCGTCCATCATTTGTACCAGAAGTCTCTCTATAGAAGTAGGTGACATCAAAGATTTTGCTCTTATAACTTCATTGATTTTTACGAGGAAGTGGGATCCATATACATCACAATCAAACAACAAACAAATCAACTTTGATCTTGTACAAACGTTTAAAAATAAATAGTTCGTTTAGCAACTATTTATCGTACAATTAACTTATGGCATCAATGGAAAATGTTAGCAAGCAATTCTAAGATGGGGAAAAATATTTTCAAGATGGCCGTCGACGACATTGTTTTAGAAAACATTTTATATGCTTACTTAATTCTTCAAAAAGTAATTATCTTTTTAATTGGTAGTATAGTATGTCATGTTTTTGGGCTATTGTTCAAAAGAATTGGTCTTGTCAAGAAAAAATGCCACGTGCCTCTATAGTAATTCAAAATATGTACTATATAGCCGTACACGGTCCAATGAGCGTTATTACGACTGCGGCTCTAAATAGAAATCTACCATCCCGAGCTCCAAGCTGTGCGAGTCGTTGTTTAACTTGCTTAATGCCTATGAAACATCCAACACAAATCCCCAGTTTTTGTTTTCGTTTTTATCTCCTGGGATGAAGGGTTGGGGGTTGGCTTACGAGGCAGTGCACTACACGCGGGGGAGGCCGAGCGATGAGGAATGGAGACCAAGGTTGTAGGGATAGAAAGAGAGAGACTGCCGCGACGGAAAGGAGCAATTTGCGAAATTTCATTAGCATATCTATTACCGCCTAACGCCCCCGAAAACCAGGGGAAGGAGCGCGACCCTTTCGGGCTTGATTAAATGGCAGCTCGGGGACCCTATTGGGGATAATTAATTTTCGATTGCCTTCCAATCTTGTCACATGCACCGCAAATAAAGCGGCGTAGAGGGGAAGTTGGATGTGTCCCCTCCCCCTCCTCCTGTTTCTTTCTGCCCCTCAATGGTAACTCTATTGACACCCTAATAACGCGGAAGTGCTTGAGAGTGTGGACCTCGGGGCCGGGGGATGTACACGTCAGCTAAAGTTATCCCGAATAACCTACTGGGATTAAGTCCGGCTTAGGCCTTTATGCAGATCCACAGGCCGTGCGCGTGCTCGCTATTGTATGCTCGTCCATATGGCGTGACCTGTAGCAACTGTAGCAGGTTTAGCATACTTATAGGAGGCGATTCACCGAGTGTGTGATTCATTTAGTTGATTTTTAATCGAACTTTAGGGTGCAGGGCCGCCTGTTACGAATCAAAAACGCAAAGACACAGCGTAGATATTATAGACCTAGACTCTAGTTGTAGGATCTCGCACTCGCCCTTTGTCTCCATGGTATTTTTGCACAGGAAGAATTATTGCTAAACAAAAAATGCAATTATGCAATCTACATCAATTTCGTAAATTGATTTCCCAACCGTATATAGACCTTCGTCACAGATAACTAATTTGATTGTGTACACATCTGATCGCTTTAGGGTACATCTGTGCCTACTTGCAGTGGCCCGATTCATGACTGTCTCAAGGGACTTAATGAGTATCATCGTGTATTTTAATAGCTGGATAGCTAATCTGAATAGCTGCTTTATGAATCGATTTACCATATGACATGTCGGAAATTGAAACCGCGCTATCCTGAATCATAGTCCTGTGAGCCATCACGGCGCCACCTCTGGCTCGCGTTGGTGCACTAAGCTTTGTTTGTAGTTTAGCACCCCTATTTCACTACCCCGTGAAACAGCCAACCAATAAACAACTATTAGTTGGTGAATCGCCAGTACACCCACCTGTTGGTATAGCCATTAACAACCACTTCCCAGTAAGTATTGTCTTACAATAGGACGGTGTCTTTGTCTTACACTTGGCCAACTGTGCCTGAGGGTGCTATCGTCTAACGGGATACATTGATCAGTAACTTTCATCAATCAGTGGTTTTATTTATATATCTAAATTATACCTTACGCATATATTATGATCTTTATTACATGTCAACTAAAGAATAATACAATTTGAAATTGAATTAGGCTTTGAATTGATAAAATAATATATCTAAATTGAGGAAACAACTATCACATAAAAAAAGTTTCCAAAACATTATCTCGGGATGAGCAATTTATGTTGTTGGATATACACCCAATTAAAAGAGAAAAATATGGTCTCAGTATGGCATAAAAACTGTATAAGGGTGGTAAAGGAGGTTATGGCAAGAAAACGCGGAGAATCATGTTTTATCATGTTCGGCAATAAAAGAGAACCGTACCGTTTAATTACTTGTGCTAGTAAAACTGAGTAAAACTATGAGTATGAGATAAGAGAACTGTCATAACAAATATCACGCTAAGTCTGTTCTATATTGAAATTATTTAGTTCGTGGTGTCAATAAAGAGAAGTAAGTTCCATCATAATCAGTACTAATTTCTTAATATTTGTCTCACACCGAGTGTAATTCCTTAACATATATGTGATGAATCATTCTAGTCCCCACAATACTATATTAACACATACACTAGCCACCACTCCTTTATTGATGGAGGTGTGTCTCAGCGCTAGCACACTCATAGGGATCGTGGATTCCATTACCCCCATAAGCACTCCTGTCTAAATCCATTGACGTTATATTTAATTTATTTTAGAAATTCAGATTCTTGGTGTACCACATAATTTTTTTTTTTGCCTGGATGGTTGTAAAGTTTTTATTTTCTTTGGGTCATATTTAAATATTTTTGGTAAATTTTGGTTTTTGATGTAGCCCATTAATTTTTATTATAAGAGTTGTTTTCTATGCTTAACTGGAAATATAATTTTTACTGATTGTTTTATATGTAACAATTTTGTAGTTTAAAAATTGAACATGTTGGCCTTTTTTAATTTCCCAGATTTTCGAAATTACACCCTGTCTTGTTCTTTTCCACCCTTATGAATTTTGAATCATACATATAATTCATACTAGCCCTGCGATTCACATGATTTTTTTATAAATAGAATAACAATTTATCAAATAATGGAAAAATGTTTTTTTCTATTTGTGTCTTGTCTTCTGACACCCCCTTTGTCGCTGTGCCTGGGACCGCCACCCTCCTACCTCAAGCAAGAGAGTAGTGTACTAACGTGAGCAGGCCCCTACTCGTGTGTTGCAGAGAACCTGGTCCGCGGGTGCGCCCCCTCGCCCGTGACGACAGAATGTTACTCTCCCGCGCCCTCGTCTAGTCCTCACCCCCTGTGCCTGGGACCGCCACCCTCCTACCTCATCAGCGGAGGTCAGGTGTCATCTCAGGTCGCCAAGAACAAGGCCGCCCTCGGTCTCACCTGTGTCGTGTGTGGAGACACGTCCTCGGGGAAACACTACGGCATACTCGCCTGCAACGGCTGCAGCGGCTTCTTCAAGCGCAGTGTCCGACGGAAACTCATCTACAGGTGAGAGATCCCTCTATACTAAAGGCTATCTGAAATTATAATACAAATAAAAGCATACAAATGTAATACGAATTTAGAACATGTGCATGAAAGGGTCCCAAACATAACTTTTTTGATTGTGAGAGAGAGGAGTAAATGTTCTCAATTCTCCCTAAATTCCATGTGCACCAATGCTGAGGTTGTAGTTGCTTGGCTGCTTAGAGGATAGCAGCAAAGATCATGTCATGAAAGAGTCCCAAACATAACTTTGTGATTGTGAGAGAGAGGAGTAAAAGTTCTCAATTCTCCTAAATTCCATGTGCACCAATGCTGAGGTTGTAGTTGCTTGGCTGCTTAGAGCATAGCAGCAAAGGAGGATAAAATATAGGTTTTAAAGTGCTTTAAATTGTCGACGAGTGTGTTTATACATAGAGATGAATGAATGTAATTTGCGGTTGCGGTTAGGTGTGAAATAGTCTGTAATTAACCAGGTTCTTTTGTTTGTTGATGAAACTATATTGGGCGTGTAATAATAATGGTTTGACGTGCACTGTCGTAGAAGCAATAGCCGTCCAGCGCAATGTGTCTTACTATAGTTGAATTAATTATTATAAGTTCACGAAAAAATAGCGTTTAGGCCTAAAGGCTATCTATACGTAGTGAAGTAAGTTAATTTTGTTTAATTGTTTTTTTGTGGGTTACTACGTGGCTTCCAGACTCATGTAAGAATGTTTGATAAATAATGAGAGTCGTCTATACTAATTCATCAGTGTAACCAAACTCCGTGCGGGCCACGTTCCACGGTAACACATTAAAACCATTATTGAGTGATCCAATCAGAGAAGCAATTTGTAATGACGGGTTATTAAATCTACCCCGCGCAAGTTGTACCAGCAATCTCAATCCCTTCAACATTGAAGAGCCATCAGATGGAATATAATCCGCCCGGCGTCATAGAGTGTGAAACCAAAATCAATTAGGAGTGACCCCGTAATCTTGATGGAGCTGTTGCTACTTCAGCATGGATTTAATCTGGACTTAATCCTTCTCTTTCGGACGAGGGTTGCATCCCTAATCCGGTTAGCATGGCTATTCTTCACGGATCGATTCCCATCTGATCGTTGGCATGAATCATTTTACCCCTAAATGCTCTCGAGCTCCAGAAGGGGCCGAGCAGCATGGACGACATAGTTCCCTCGATCGGTTACAAAACTTACAAAGCATTCAATCCCTTGAGCTGAGCAGGAGTAGTCGACCAAAACCAATCGTCCCCGCAGATGAATTTCTGGCTCGGGATTTAAGACCCGACGTCTCCCCAAGGACGAGGGCTCAATTCCCTCTAATAACGTATCAAGCACCAAATAAAAGTTGAATGGTGGAACGAAAGCTTGGTTTTGTTCGAGCAGAACTTGGGTGGTGCTGAAAAACATCGCATCTTCGTGGTCGATGGCGATTCAAGTAGTGGAGGTATTGCCGTGATAGCAACGACCAATCTCCCATGAGACAACAGTTCGATCAAGAAATACGCGCAGCGTTATTTGGATCAGCTTTTAATTTTATTCGTTATTGGACCAGGATTTAATAGTTGTGATTGTTCATTTGTTATTCTTATAACCACAAATATAACCATCATTGTTCTTAATACTTTTCGATTTACAAAATTATTTATAGCTGTGCTGAATAGTCATAAATTGTCGACGTCATCTTCATGTTATATTGTGATAAGTTTGTTTTAGTAAATATAGGTTTATTCCTAGGTTTCCAAGCCTTGTTTGTCTTCCTAGGTACCTGCTGGTAGGTTATGGCGTGCATGTATATGTATCTTCATAGGCCGGTGACTTCTAATAAGTAGTCGTGCTTGTGTTGGCAGGTGCCAAGCTGGGACAGGAAGGTGCATCGTAGACAAGGCGCACCGGAATCAATGCCAGGCGTGTAGGCTGAAGAAATGCCTGCAGATGGGCATGAATAAAGATGGTAAGCGTTCCATACAACGTTTTCATCGTAACACTGTTGCTTGACTTTCAATAAAGAGCTAGGTTCAAGAAGCTTAGACACAATCTTCTCCACTTTCTAATGCACGTGTAAATTGTTTGAAAACATACTGACATGATGGTGAAGTAATACCTTTGGACAGGTTTAGAATTAGTTATAAACTTTTTGTGCCCTCTGCTCAAATTTAAATTCACTAATAGCTTCTTAAACTTTTGCTCTTTCGCTTAATTTCTTCGGAGGGCAACCGTCAACTAGATATTATTAAAACATCAGCACTATGATGAGATACCCAAAGGTATTGGTTCACTATCACCTGCATGTTTAGAATGTGAAATCACACAATCACCTCCCTCAGTCGTAGCTAGGACTCATCCTTGTGGTTTACGGTTGCCCTCGGTCGATGATGGCATTTGCGCCTAACTTTGAAGTGGTGGAGTGGCGCATTGCCAGTGATGATGTGACACAATAACGAAGAATTTAAAACTTCTCTTTGTAAGTAATACATTAATCCACGCGTACACATATTTTTTGACAAACATTAACACCACACAACTCATTAATATTAGCACTTTCACTAAAGCACACTGACACTCGTATCATACACGACACTCACACACAAACACGAATTACCTGACTATTACTTTACTGTCACGTACTCCCGGCGTCATAAGTAAATCAAGGGCTGGGTATTGTATACAACGAGACCACTTGATTTACTTCTGACGCCGGGTATACATCACTTAACATTATAATATAGTATAGTACTTTAATAGTTATTTGATTCTTATGTATTTTATGTTATTTTATAAAAGTTTCCTATTATAACATTCATGTTTCATATCCATATACAGCAGATTTTAAGAAACACGACCCTTTGTAGACCTATACAGACTAAGTTTGGTAATTGATATATTGCTTTGATCAAAATTAAATATATGATCAAAATAGTTCTATAATATTTTTGGCTGCAATGTGTCCCCTCTCCACCGCAGATGTTCGCGACTCCGATCGTGACGTGTATTCGGCCAACCCCCTGCTCCGGCCTCATTATGCGCAAGGTAAATACCAAGACCGAGGGCTACTGTACATCCCCCACCCCAACCCCCAGCCACATGAAATCACGTGTTACTAATAAATAGTGTAGTGCAAATTAGTTATTTGAGGTTTTACACATTTTCTTACACAGTTTGTGCTTTTAGCTCGAAAATACGCAATGTTGTTTTCTTCGTTGTATTGTGTGTTGTGTTTTAATGGTTTTTAGTGTGTGCATGGTACTTTAATAATTTCTACCATTTACTTTGGCAAATTGCATGGTACTAATTCCTGTTTTTAATAGTATATATTTTTTTAAATACTTGTAAAAATACTAGATCATTATTTTATAAAGAACACATTTCCTATTCTGCATAATATGAGCATTGCACAAAAGAAAATAATTTCAGAGGTATGAATAATTGTTTAACTTGAAATATTAAACTGCCCTCCTTTCGTGCTCTATGTCCATAAAAGTTGGGCCTACATCGCTGTCAATTAACTAGTGAGTTTAAAAAAACTTTCCATCGATTATAAACAATATCATTATGATCGTTGGTTTACTTGCACCAAAAGCGTAGCTCAAGTGATGGTGAAAATTTGAAATATAATTTTAGTAGGGGTTGGCCATGACATACGATTCCATAACTGATTGTATGAGCGAAGCGAAGACTTCAATTTCACTGACCCCCCCAAAAACTTTAGCTCGGGTTTTTTTTCCTGTTCGCACGATTCCGGGCAAACAGCATAAGCGATCTTGATAAAAATTGGAAGGGACCTTCGAAATCTCTGAACTTAGACCTGCCACGTTTTTGGGTACAATCGAAGAAATATTTCTCATGAATATCGTACTTTTACGATTTTTTTCGATTTTTAGTGCGATATTTTAGTGACATTTGGGCCGATTCTGACCAAACGGGTGGGGCTACAACGTTCATATTTCACATGGACATTAATATTATGGTGATGTAGTACCTTTTGAAAGAATAAGTTGAAAAAGTTAGCCAGAATCCATAGAAATAAAGGTTTTAATATGAGTTTTTTGAGGTTTATAATAACAATTAACAAGTAACAATAGAAACTTGACAACAATCACCTACAATGGATTCAAAAAGCACTTGCAAAGGAAAAGTGGTCCTACGCAAACTAAAAACTTACAAAAAAAGCTCATCCATCAACGCGGCGGGACTAAAGCGTTTTCCTAGTATTGCACAAAATTTAGAAATTTGACAAACAATTATTTTTATTCTACAAGAATGGATGAACTAAATTGTCATATTTGTGTATATATATTTATTTTACTAGGAGCCCTTCTAATAATGCATGGACAAAAAGGGTTGTTAAGTACCACCCAAAATGTTTTACAAATTATTCTTTTTTTCCCGCGTGTTATGACCCGAGCAAGAATTCTCCGATTGATGTACCCTGATATAATTTACAGGTAGGCCTTGCTGGATGAGCGAAGCGAAGACTTCAATTTTACTGACCCCTCAAAAAATTTAGCTCCAATGTTTTATATTTTTTTCTGTCTGTTTGTTCGCACGATTCCGGGCAAACGGCATATGCGATCTTGATAAAAATTGGAGGGGACCTTCGAAATCTCTGAACTTAGACCTGCCACGTTTTTGGGTACAATCGAAGAAATATTTCTCATGAATATCGTACTTTTACGATTTTTTTTCGATTTTTAGTGCGATATTTTCGTGACATTTGGGCCGATTCTGACCAAACGGGTGGGGCTACAACGTTCATATTTCACATACACATTAAGGTTATGGTGATGTATTGACGTTTGACAGAAAAAGTTGAAAAAGTTAGCCAGAATCCATAGAATAAAGGTTTTAATATGAGTTTTTTTAGGTTTATAATAACAATTAACAAGTAACAGTAGAAACTTAACAACAATCACCTACAACTACAATGCATTCAAAAAGCACTTGCAAAGGAATGGTCCCGCGCAAAGCTCATCCATCAACGCGGCGGAACTTAAGCGTTTTCCTAGTATTAATAATGTGTGGTCAAAGGCGGGTTGCATAGTTTCACCCAAACTGTGTAACACATTTTTGTTTTCTTTATCGCGTGTTATGACCCGAGCAAGAATTCTCCAGTACCCGGCACCTCCACCAAAAATATTATTTTTTATCCATTTTAATTTACAAGTAGGCCTTGTATTAATAATGAGTGGTCAAAGGCGGGTTGCTAAGTTTCAACCAAAATGTATAACACATTTTTGTTTCTTTAGCGCGTGTTATGACTAGAGCAACAATTCTCCAATTGACATACCCGGCACCTCCACCATAATTTTATTATCTATTGTTTTTTTTTTGTCCATCAATTTTTCATAGAAATTTGTGGCCGATGGTGTTGAACCTATTTATCAAATTTAACTTTCTTATTTTTTAAATTATCACTTAAGCCAAGCTTGTTTTCACAACTTATCTCTAACGAGTAACATTATTAATTTTGTAACAAGTAAAACTTAAATAATATTGGAAATTACTATCTGTGTGACGAATATTCTCGCTTATGATGTCACTGCCCGTTTTCCCCGTAAATCTTTGACATTTCACTATTAGTTGCCGGGCAATAATTCAAGTCTCGTTAGGGCAAGATTATTTCCATGTCCAAATCGATCTTATTCAGAGTTGCCCCCCGTCCTCATCGTCAGAGGATTTCCTAGTGATAGCCGCTTGATTAATGTGTTTTAAAGCCGCGTCCTAATCTAGAGACCAAAAGTGTTCCCTGCACGGTGTCGTAGGCGTCGGCCAACTTTCTACCTCCCGATTCGCCGGTCCACAATCTCTCTGACAGTGTTATCTTTTTGCGGAGTTTGGTGCGCTAGAGACGAAGTTAAGCCAGAAGTAATTTACGATGTTGGATGAGTATGGCGAGGAAGAGAGGGGTAATGGGGAGTGGAGGAACTTTGAGAAGTAAGTAATCCATAGTCGACCGTGGGGGGGGGGGGGGGGGCGTCGCACCGTGAGACATGGCGCCGGCCGACGCACTACATTTAATTCAATCAACACGATTTCGTTCTTCGGAGATAAATGCAGTTTGGAGTAAAAAATTGTGAACGATATTTTTTTAGTTGTGAAAAATTGAGAACGATATTTCGTACTATTCTACTGAAATACTACTTACACTTACTCTGACTTGGAGTTTCATCATAACGACTAGGGGTATATATTTTTTAACGCACAACCTTTTTAGCATGCGTTATAAAAAATAACGGACTGGTAGCGTATGTTGTTATTTAATAAAATGTTGTTGTGGTTTTGTTTTGTTTTATACTTTAATAATGAACAATTAATATGTCTTCTGTGCAGTCTATAGAAAATTAAAATACTTGACATACATACAACTGAATTACAATGGTCAATAATAAAATGTTTCGTGATATACCTCCAGTATTCAATGTGATTTGCAACGCTTCCTCATTGCTGCATGGTACATTCTTGGATACTTTTAATCTTGTCGGGAAGTGTAAAGAATAAATAACGTTTAGCAACACAAACACTAACAAATGTTGAATTTTAAGTCATACAAAGCAAAAGTAAAGTCATTGTGTTTTCTTATGGTCATTTAGTTAGTAACCTCACATTGAATATTCTTCATGTGATATATTATGCTTAAAAAGTATTCGGAAACGACAAAGCTGATCTAGGATATTCTTTCCTAAAAATTACCCAAATACCATTAAATAAAAACATTTTTTTTCCATTAACATCGAATAACTCAATTAAATTATATTTATTTTGATTCACCTTCTCATTGGCGAATGCAGAGTTCTAAAACCAAGTTCTCAGACTTTTAAGCTATCATTGATTGTTAGATTGTATTTTGATGAAATGAATTGATCTATAAGTCGCTTCGCAAATCTTTTGATGTATGAGAGGTTTTGGTGCATCGGAACTTATTTGTAATCTATTGTAATTAATTTGTATTCTTATTTAGTTTAGTTTTGATGCTGTCAGCATAGAAAACTTTCTTGAAAGTAGTGCCGAGTCGTATTTATAGGTACACCAATCAAAATACAAAGCTGTAAAGAAATCGTTTTTTTTCGTTGTTAAATTCGAAATTGTGCGACGTTAAAAAAGTATACGTTAACTGTCATTTCGAGATGTGTTACTTCGATTTTACTCAAAATCACTAACGGTTCAAGGTTTCAGAAGAAGATTTCATATTTTTTAAACTTCCCTGAAGATGTCTTTTAGATCGGCCTTGTACCTGGTAGAGAGCGGATCAAGGAAACAGCCTACCATTTCTTCTCCAAGTATTACAATTATTGACGTCTTCAGCTCTCTCGCTTCGCTCATCTAATTAATTCAATGCCATGAGTTGGTACCTCCGAGCTGCAAAGGAAGCAGCAGATGGGGATGCTACTTCACAGGCGTGACCTCGAGCGGTAGCAAGCTTCTCTACGTGACTCCCTCCTGGCGTTAATTATAACGGGAATCCCCCGAGGAACGAGCAAGATTGGCCTCGTTATTAACAGTAACTTGAGAGAGGGTGCGACCTCTTAGCGGTCCTCCTATCACAACACGGTGTGCGAGTCAACACGTTTAGATGCGGAGAACAGACGAATATCACAAACCTCAGATCACTTGAAGGTATACCTGACAAGGACTAGGAGAAATACTGGATTCCTATCGCAAATAATCACATACCTCATCGAGTCTACGTGTTCATATCAAACACAGCACGAAGATAAAGGAAAATTAGTATAACTTTCTATCAAAGACAGCAATCACATGCCTCTATGAACGTTTACGAGAAGAAATCATAGAATGTGTGGCTCATTTACTAACTTGAAATACTCAAACCTTAAATGATGCATATTTGGATGAGCGAAGCGAAGACTTCAATTTCACTGACCCCCAAAAAATTTAGCTCGGGTGTTTTTTTTTTGTTTGTTTTTCTGTCTGTTTGTTAGCTAATTACCAGGCAAACGGCATATCCGATCATGATGAAAATTGGAGGGGACCTTCGAAATCTCTGAACTTAGAGGTGTATTGTTTTTTGGTACAATCGAAGAAATATTTCTCATGAATATCGTACTTTTACGATTTTTTTCGATTTTTAGTGCGATATTTTCGTGCCATTTGGGCCGATTCTGACCAAACGGGTGGGGCTACAACGTTCATATTATACATGGACATTAAGGTTATGGTGATGTAGTACCTTTGAAAGAAAAAGTTGAAAAAGTTACCCAGAATCCATAGAAATAAGGTTTTAATATGAGTTTTTTACGGTAAATAATAACAATTGACAAGTAACAATAGAAACTTGACAACAATCACCTACAATGCGTAGGCAGCAAAGCAAAGCACTTGCAAAAGTAAAGATATCCCACGCAAACTAAAAACTTAAAAAAGCTCATCCATCAACGCGACTAAAAAAAACGTTTGCGAAGCTTCCTAGTAAATATAACAAACACATTTATTGGGAGGATGAGTGTCTGGCGTCAAGGACTTCCACCCGAGGAGCGGGAAATCTGACTTCAAACCCCGTCCTAAGTTGAAATTCATTATTTCTAAATTGTATTCCATATACACACTTAGTTTCATAATCGCATTGCGTTATGTTTATCGTATCCATTTTACCTTTTAAAACATCAGATTTACAATGTTTTCCTGTTCCGCGAATCTGGTTTCTTGGCTAGTGCGGTTGTGTCTTCTCTTTCATTAACTGGTAGAGTAATTACCCCCTCCCCCCTCTAACTCTTGTCTCTTTCTCTCTCTGTGTAACCATCGACGGTGACTCATACTGTTGGGGCGCAAGTCCAAATCGTATGTAATAGTTACTATAGTTTTTCGGCCTCATAACAGCACTCGTCTCGAATAGTACAGTTGTATCAGACGCGTATAGAAACAAACATAATCACATCTATAAGACTTGTTGGGACATAGTGTATATTCCATTATGATCTCATCTCATCCATTCCACATTTTCTATTAATCAAACTTATAAACGTTAGAGCTGGGAAATGATATCAATATTTCGATACGATATCGATATGTACGTCCTAATATTTTCGTTCTCGATATTTGAGCTCCATATCGAAATATCGAAATGGAAATTTTAAACCCGTTTTTTTAACGAGAATAGCGAAAACGGGGATAACATTTTTGAAAATATATAATATGTGAAAGCTCTTTTTTGTTTCAACTTTCAAGAACCCTTAAAAATGGTTTTATTTCTTAACATTTCCTTTCGCGTACTTTCTATGGATGTGTCGAGTAGCCTATTGTAAATTTGTCTCGACTTTTGCAAATGGTGGAGGTGCCGGGTCATTAAACTTGAGTGTGAGAACGTAAAACTCGTTATGCACTTTTCGCGATACCTTATCAACCATTTTACCCACACATTATGAATAGTACGCTAACTCCTTTGCTATAATTTTGTTATTTTTATATAATTTTATTTTTTGTTGGAAGCCTGCCCAGTGCCCAGGGCGTGCCCCTTTTCAAGTGTCTAACTAGATATATTGCGGATAGGACAATTGTGAAGGGATGTCCGAAGGCTGTTTTAAGAGGACTCAATCCCTTGCATTCGCATTAATGACTGAGGAAAACCTCGGAAATATCTTTAGTCAGGATTGCCGGTCTCGACGGGATTTAAACCCGAGACCTCCCGAATCAGAGTCGCGCGCTTAAAGTTCGAGCCAACACTGTCGGTAATTAACAGAATTTTTAAGTAATTTTGATTTTTTTCTTTTGATAATAATATCAATATCGAAACTTTTGTGTCATATTGATGATTGAATTAGATGCCACATACCCAGCCCTAAAATACTCATTGTTGTAAATTTAAACAATTCTTAATGCGCCTTCCGACGTTCTCGAGGGTTCTATATTTTCGTACCGCCTCATCGACCGTAGCACCTCTAGCTTCGGTACCTTTCCCCTTTGTTTTTTGTCAAAAAATCGCAGCAAAGAGTCGACAGTAAATCTCTTCAAAGGTATATCTGCTCTTTACTTCGTTAACTTAGTGTGGTTATACAGGCGGTTTCGCGCTTGATTTCGATTCTTGTGCCACAACCTGCTTTGCGAGCACTTCAAAGCTAATGCGCGCGTATCAATGAACTCTGCCCCTACTGAGAGCGGCGACTGAGGTGCCGTAGTCAGAACCATCTTCGGCCTCGACTCAGTGATAGCACATGCAACTTAATTTGAGAGGTCGTGGTCGAGAGGTTCGAGCTTCGAGGATTGGTAAAAAAAAAATCAGATGAGGCGAGCTCTATAACGTTGAGTCCCACAAAAATATTTGTACGGGTTTTTTCCACCCCAACCATTCACATACTCGAACACGACGAAGGTGACTACGATGGTGTCTGATTGTAATGGAAAACAATAAGCTATTTAAAACTGTAACTTGTGTCTGTGGTATAGTGTTTCTTTTAATTGTATGTAATGGTTCTATTCTAGGCGATGAAGGTAAAATACATGCAATACCCTCCCCCCACCCATTCGCATAATTCCAAACGCTTGACTTGATTTATGAATAAAGTAAGGTTCTGTCAGTTTTGCGAAAACTAAACAATTTCAATGTTATAGAAACGACCATAGCAGGTATAATAATTTATCTAATCTAGCAGTCGATAATTGTTGCGAATAGTTTAACCTGTGCAGCGCCGAACAAACGAGAAACAGATCCCTTCTAAACATTTAAAAAGAGTTGCATATCGAGTACATAGAGGACATTTGCTACGCTTAGATACCGTTTGATTTCCTAATGACATCTTTCAACCGTGAACTTAGAAGAACCAAGAATGATTATCACTTTACCCTTTTAAAAGTGAAACACAAATTGTCTAGTTTCACACATTAGGCATCCACGAAGTGCGGCAGATTTTTACCGCCACTTATAGTACCGTCATTAATGGTAGCAAGCTTTGAGGTTATGCAAAAAGTATTTAAATGAGCACCGCAAGTTCTGGCACGACGCCCCGTCCTCCTTTGTTCTATGCACGAAAGGATTGAGAAATAATGAGGGTTGTCACAGCCGCAACAGTGCCAACGAACCAGAAGGAGAATAAAGAACACGAGAACCAAACAAGAAAAGAGACAAACTCTTTCTCTCTTTATGAAGTAGTTGATGTGAAAGCCACAAGATAACAAGATTGTTAGCAGCCGCAAACAATTTACACGGCCTAGGGGTTGGTGGTGGCAAGCATGCGACACGACCGCCGTTCCACCAATAACTGGCATTTTAGTCACGCGTATGCAAATAAGGGTGATCCTCCCTCTGGCTTTGTATCGCCGTCATCATTAAAAGTGGGAAAGAAAGGGCGATCAGCTCACACACTCTCTTCGCCTGTTGCACACTTCAGAGGCAGGCTCTTCAACACCTAACTCGATTTAGTAAGTCTTGAATAGAGCGTTGTATAAATTTAACACATTATTTTCGTATCTTCTTTTAAAACTGAATTTCGAAACTTTTTTTCCATCTTTTTGTTTTTTGAAGATACATGTTTGTAACGATTGTGTTTGTTGTAGAATTATGTAACAATTCTGTAAGTTTTGCATTTTCAATGCAGCTAAAGTTGTCTGTCAGTAAAACATAAGAAAATAATTCTAAATCTTCTCATTAGTGGTTGACATATTAATAACGTTACCTCGCCTTCAAATTTACTTACTTGTTCAACTGGACATCGAAATGCCTGGTCTTAAGTATTTATAAGGATATGTAAGCATTATATATAGCTCAAACGTTTACAGAAACTTTTTCGGGTCAGTTCCAGCTATACCGTCAATTCTAACGTAATATTTGTTTAAGGTTTTCCTCTGTAACAAGCTAAATGTATAGTTCGTTTATTGAACATAGCTGGATCCTCACACTGTATACCCTTAGACCCCACGCAGTAATGTCCTTCGGTAATTGTTCACGAAATTTGTACGTATATTTATTTTATGTCCAAGCTAGCTCAAATTAAAGACTGCTTTGTTGCTATCGATGAAATAATAATTGGATGAGCGTAGCGAGCGAAGCGAAGATTCCATTTCACTACACTGGAGAAAAAAATCCGGAATGTTTTTTTTTTTTTTTTTTTTTTTTTTGTATTTTTGTGTGTTTGTTAACACGATTCCGGCTAAACCGATACTCCGATTGCGATGAAATTTTATGGAGGCCTTCGAAATCTCTGAACTTAGAACTGCCACGTTTTTGAGCGCAATCGGGAAAATTTTTCTTATAAAAAACGCAATTTTACGATTTTTTTCGATTTTTAAAAATTCTTTGACTTATAACACTTACATGCTTTATCCGATTGTAATGACTTTTTAACAGAACCTGAATTTTATGAATTAAGATATTCGTGTGAAATTTGAGCTTAATCGAAACATTATTTCTCATGAAAATCGAAATTTTACGGGTTTTTTCTTTTTTTAAAACAATTCTTTGACACATAACACCTACATGCTTTATCCTATTGTAATGATTTTTTCACAGAACCTTAATTTTATGAATTAATATACTCGTGTAAAATTTGAGCGCAATTGAATAATTATTTCTTATGAAAATTGCAATTTTACGATTTTTTTCTTTTTTAAAATTACGATTTATTAAAAAAATTAAGTTAATTTTTAATTTAATTTAATTTAATTTTAAAAAAATCTTCGAATAAGTAATGATTTTTTCACAGAACAACAGAAAATCCGCGTAACTCAATGCAGCTCAATGCACCAATTACGCTCATCCAACAACGCGGCGGGACTTAAGCGTTTTCCTAGTAAAATAAATAAGTAGAACTACTTTTAAATTATCATACTTTTTGGATGAGCTTAGCGAAGATTCCATTTCACTACACTGGGGGAAAAAATCCGGAATGTTTGTTTTTCTTTTTTTTTCTTTCTTTCTTTCTTTCTTTCTTTCTTTTTGTATTTTTGTCTGTTTGTTAACACGATTCCGGCTAAACCGATACTCCGATTGCGATGAAATTTTATGGAGGTCTTCGAAATCTCTGAACTTTGAACTGCCACGTTTTTGAGCACACATGAAAATCGCAATTTTACGATTTTTTTCGATTTTTTAAAAATTTCTTCGACTTACAACACCTACATGCTTTGTCCGATTGTAATGATTTTTTCACAGAACCTTAATTTTATGAATTGATATATTCATGTGAAATTTGAGCGTTATCGAAAAACTATTTTTTACGTAAATCGCAATTTTATGACTTTGTTTTATTTTTAAAATTTCTTCGGCTTATAACACCTACATGCGTTATCCGATTGTAATGATTTTTTCACAGAACCTTAATTTTATAAATTAGTATATCCGTGCAAAATTTGTGCGCAATCGAATAATTATTTCTTATGAAAATTTCAATGTAACGATTTTTTCCTTTTTTTAAATTACGATTAATTAAAAAAAATTAAAATTTAAGTTAATTTTTTATTTAATTTAATTGAATTTAAAAAAATCTTCAACTTAGTAATGATTTTTTCACAGAAGAACAGAAAATTCGCATAACACATGGCAGCTCAATGCACCAATTACGCTCATCCAACAACGCGGCGGGACTTAAGCATTTTCCTAGATACGCTTAAAAACATATTGTGCGGAACTTATCCACTGTGCAATGCATGCTCCTCTTCCAGGTGTCTATAGGTATTTTCAAGTTTGGATAGTAATGTCCGAGTGCTGGATCAATCCCTTGCATTTGCATTGACTGAAGAAAACATTATAATTTTTTTCTGACAGGATTACCAGTTTTGTTTTATTTTTTTACAAAAAAAAATATAACGCCGGGAAATAAACAGTTTGATCATAAATCTTTCTAAGAAATAGTAAAAACTTTACACTATAATAAAATTGGTAGTGGGTATTCGCGTCCCCGCCAGCTAATAAGTTTACGTGTGATAGTGGTAGCCATGTGAGCTGACTGATCGCTGTCCCCGTGACGTCACCACTCTCCACTCCACCCACCCAGTCAGTGTACACCTTGTATGTGACGCGTGACGGTGACGAGCCACCCCCCGTGGCGGCTGTCCGATCCACTCAATGAGTTTACAACCCACCCCTAGCAAAAACAAGCCAATCTAAACAGACGTGTTCAATGAGTGATTTCACCTTGCATTCATTGGGGTTGATTCGCGCGTGCGACTATTGTGCATTGTTTAGTGGATTTGATGAGGCTATTTGATCAGTTTGATGATTGTTAAAACAATAAATCGGATGCTTTTGATTGCCCGTCACAATTGTCACATTTTTTCATTGTGCTTGCATTGCACGCTTTACTTTTTACAGAATTGTATTCTTTGCTTAACCTTTTTGTTGGAAGACATTCTTCAAACAATTTTAGTGCAATACTAGTATTTGATAAGAAAAATTCTGTAGTGTTTAAATTATAATTTTCATTTCAAGTAAATATTTGTCAATAATTTAATATGAATAAAGGTATTTTCACCAAACTTTTCTAAAATATGTGTAGTATATTTTTCCTGCGGGTCGTATCAGGTAATTTCTAACTTAGGTTAAAATGACGTAGGATCGTTCGTGCCGTGAATTTGGAATCGTATTTCAATAATTTATAGCTTATTAATCATCACAATTTTAATCGGGAAGAAATATTTAATTTCTTCTCAAATTAGCTTGAGGGAGATTGATGTTGTCAGGTGCGACAAAGACGGATGGTGAATTGCCTTAGTTCACAATTTTCTAGCTGTTGGATTTTATTGCGGTTAATAAGGCCGACTTGCGCGTGATTTTAAATTTCAGGCATAATTGAAATGATATCGGTAACTGTTTTCCTATTATCGGATGTACCACGTAAGTTTTCTGGCTAAAAAAAACACACTAACATAACATCACATTGCACCTCGTCAATAGCATGTTAATATTGCAACTAGAAATTTTCTATTCTTTGCGTATCGGGCACTAATCAGTAACAAAAACATACCAAGCTGCATGTTATCTATGTTATCTGTTGAATTGATTACTCTTAAATCAAAAAGTAAACACAGTACCAGTACATAAGTTGCTACACTTTCCACGAATTGCCAATAAACTGACATTGTTATAACATTTCAGCATTTACATTGTGCAAGTTCACATAGAAACAGGTGAATTAAATGTATTATATGAGCTATAAAAAAACTGATATTACATTACACTTTATAACGACAGAATTATTATTAAGTTATAACTACAACTTACATTATATTATATACGCAGATGTAGTCCTACACGACAGTAGTGTATATGCTGGTGTTACTACAATAGCATGCAGTCATACATAGTCAGCCAGCAGTCAGTCAATTTGATTTGTTCCCTATTTATTCAAACTCGTTATCGTGATTTTGTGGACATAGATTAATAAGGGTTATGAATATAGAATGGGGCAACGGGGGTTGACAAATTGTAACAATGTGCTTTGTGTGCCTTCAATTGACGTTTCAGTTCATCAAATGATTAATATTCTCTCAATGTAGTTGAGAAGTGTGGGTAATGGAAGTGACAGCTTGTGGGCGGGTCTTGTATAACGTGTGCGTGTGCGTCTCTCTCTCCTCAGCTGTGCAGAACGAGCGTCAGCCTCGCAACACAGCCACCATCAGACCCGAGGCGCTAGTGGAGATGGATCAGGAACGAGCCTTCCGCGAGGCTGCCGTCGCGGTGGGCGTCTTCGGGTAAGTCCTCACTCCCGTCTGTCTCCCCCCCCCCCCACCCCTCCTAATAGCTGTGCTGAGTAAATTCTAGTTTTTGTCAAGCTATCTCTGCGCATTAGACAGAGCCTCTCTATCTACCTTGAACCTAAGCTGTGTGACTCGTGAGAGTCGAGGGACTTACAAATGTTATGTTTGTAATTGCTTTGGATCACAAATGAATAGGTGGTTGTATAATGCATTTTGTGATATATGGAATATCTCTGCCGTTAGTATGAATTGATGAACTTAATTACTTGACAAACTAGAGTTTTCTGATTAGCATATTTGCCTATTTTACAAATAAGATTAGTTTGAAATACCTTAGAAAGTGACATAAGATCTTAGTAGGCGTAATATAAAAACCATCATAGTGTACGCTTCTGCAAAACATGGTGCAAAAGATTCATATGACACTAAAGGGAGGAACAGAAGGAAAAAATATTGGTACACCACTCGTGCTATATGTACGAACGTTCTTTTCATCTGGTTCGTGTTTCCAAGTCCTGTTTGGTGCTGGGAGCATGCTCTTCAGACCTAGGATGTGTGAAATGTTTTCATCGCACGACCGAACCCATCTTTGACGGTTAACACGCTAGCGGAGCATCCGACGGGCCGTCATACAGCGAACGTTCTTCCACATGACAGCCCTCTGTTGCTCGGTCGCGTCAACCCTGGCTGGTGCGATCAACCCAATCAATACTCTTTGTCAGCACATGCCCGTATGATGCTGCACGGGTACAAGACTGCCTTCAATAGACATGACCCCACCTAGGTCATTACTCATTTTATCACTAGGCCGCTTCGCGAACGCTTCCTAAAGTCATCTTCGATGGATGCGCGAATGTGGCCTATCTCCCTGTATACACACATTCGAAAGAATCGTAATAGTGCGATTTTCTTAAGAAATATTTCTTTGGTTGTATCCAAACTCATATTCGAAGGTCCCGTTAAAATATAATTACTATCGGAGTAGCCGTTTTACAGTAGAGAGCTACGTCACTACCAAACGTGTAAAATATTGACAAAACATCTTCTTGAAAAAAAAGGTAGGATACGATTTTTATGATTTTTAAAAAAAAGTTGTACATTACATGACAAGAACATGTGGCCAAAAACGAAGCAGTTCTAGGTTTAGAGATTTCTAGAGTCCCCTTAAAATTTAATCAAGATTGGAGTAGTGTAGTCTGCTAAGTTGTAAACAAACAAACAAAAAAGATACAAGAAGACTAGAGCTATTTTTCTCAGGGCAAGGATACTCAAAATAAAGTCTTCGCTACGCTTATAGGCCTACATATAACGTCAAAAATCATTAAAATCATACTGGTGCTCAAGGGGGGGCTAATCTAATGTTAGAAGCGTATATGAACATCATTGGATGAGCGTAGCGAGCGAAGCGAAGATTCCATTTCACTACACTGGAGAAAAAAATCCGGAATGTTTTTTTTTCTTCTGTATTTTTATCTGTCTGTTAACACGATTCCGGCTAAACCGATACTCCGATTGCGATGAAATTTTATGGAAGCCTTCGAAATCTCTGAACTAAGAACTGCCACGTTTTTGAGCGCAATCGAAAAATTATTTCTCATGAAAATCGCAATTTTACGAATTTTTTAATTTCTTCGACTTATAACACCTACAACTTTATCCGATTATAATGATTTTTTCACAGAACCTTAATTTTATGAATTCATATATTCGTGTTAAATTTGTGCGCAATCGAATAATTATTTCTTATGAAAATTTCAATATTACGATTTTTTCCTTTGTTTAAATTACGATTTATTAAAAAAAATTAAGTAAATTTTTAATTTAATTTAATTTAATTAAAAAAAATCTTCAACAAAGTAATTTTTTCACCGAACAACAGAAAATCCGCATAACACATGGCAGCTCAATGCACCAATTACGCTCATCCAACAACGCGACGGGACTTAAGCGTTTTCCTAGTATGTAACCATATTCACGATTCAAAAACAATCCCCGTCACGCCTACCCTTGTTGTACGCTCTGTGTGTGTATGTTCCAGGCCCCCCGTGTCCCTGGCCATGGGTCTGTCGCCGCGGTATCACCCCGGCATGTTCACGTCAAGCATGGACCTACCGACAAAGCTCGAGGCAGATGACGGTAAGCCCTATGATCACTCAGATGAAACATTCACTCGCTTTGATGCCAGCAGCTCTCGTTTGCAAAATCCTCTTAGAAAGTATAGAGAGATTCAATTCCATGGTGGATGGTCTTGAATTGGGAATAAGAAAAATATCTAGGCTTGAAATATCCAACGAATAATTGAACGTTTTTCATTATCAATCACAATTTTAATTGCTGATTCTTAATAACAGTATTTCTAATCTTCTTTGTGAGCTGAGAAATGTAGTTTATTTTCTATTGGAAGATCTTATGCATATAAGTACAAGGAATGTTTTCTTTAAAATTGTATTTATTTAGGAGTTCTTTTGTTGTACTACTTTCAATTTATTTCATTTATATTAGTCTCTTGTAATTGATGCATAATTTTAACTTTTACAACGCTATTGTATAATCTGAGAGAAGTGGATATTGAGGGTGACAGTACTAAGATGCATACGCTCTTTATGTTGTTCTAGTATACATTATTCTGTTTTATATTGATTCACATGTTTATATGTTGATGTTAAAAATTGAACGCTAATTGGATGAGCGTAGCGAAGATTCCATTTCACTACACTGGAGAAAAAAATCCGGAATGTTTTTTTTCTTTTCTTTTTATCTTTTTTTCGTATTTTTGTCTGTCTGTTAACACGATTTCGGCTAAACCGATACTCCGATTGCGATAAAATTTTGTGGAGGCCTTCGAAATCTCTGAACTTAGAACTGCCACGTTTTTAAGCGCAATCAAAAAATTATTTCTCACGAAAATCGCAATTTTACGATTGTTTTCGATTTTTTAAATTTCTTTGGCATATAACACCTACATGTTTTATCTGATTGTAATGATTTTTTCACAGAACCTTACATTTTATGAATTAATATATTCGTGTGAAATTTGAGCGTAATCGAAAAATTATTTCTTATGAAAATCTCTATTTTACGCTTTTTTTTTGTTTTTAAAAAATTACGCTCATCCAACAACGCGCCTGAAAAAGCGTTTGCGAAGCTTCCTAGTTTATTAATAAGAAACATAAAACCACATTTCGACAATCGTTGAAAATACCTAGTTAAAAATCATGTTGAAAAATGATTAAACGAGGGAGCGGAGCGACCGAGTGTCTCCATTCAACTCGAACGGATCTCATTCTGTGATTCTGTCTGTCTGTCTGTACGTCGAAAATCAGCTGAACCGCTGAACAGATTGGGCTGAAATTTTAAACAGACATCCTGTACGAGTTAACTGAGAACTGCTAACAAAATCAGCTAGATCCATTGCGATTTAATCCTACAATAAATAAAAATGTGATTTTTAAAATATCGATAGCATTTGTTTAGTAGCAGCTAGCGGGACAATATCTACGTGGCTTGCATGGCCTATTGGTAAGCATTAAGTCTATCGCACGGAGGGTTGGGGTTTGATACCCGTTGGCTCGAACTTTTTTATATTTTTACACCCACATTATATTTTGGAGGGGTGTTAAATGGGAAATAAAACTTAGGTGATTTTGTTTTATCTTGGACGTTACGTTTTGAATACGATTCGCATTTCAAAATGTTCAATTATATAACTAGGGAAACGCCTAAGTCGTTGTTAAACGAGTGACTGAGCCATGTGTTGAGTACCCGGTATCATTCCTCATACTGGGCTAGATCCTAAAGTATAGGGGAGGAAAGGGGATGTTCCCGGTACTCAACACTTGGCTCACTCACTCACTCGTTAAACAACGACTTTGGCGTTTCCCTAGTTAATATTTAAACGAGGGAGCGGAGCGACTGAGTGTCTCCATTCAACTCAAACGGCTCTTATTCTGTGATTCTGTCTGTCTGTCTGTACGTCGAAAATCAGCCGAACCGCATGAACAGATTTCGCTGAAATCTTAAACAGACATCCGGTACGAGTATACTGAGAACTGTTAACAAAATCAGCTAGATCCATTGCGATTTAAGCCTACAATAAATAAAAATTTGATTTTTAAATTTTCGATAGCATTTGTTTAGTAGCAGCTAGCGGGACGAGATCTGCGTGGCTGACATGGCACAGTGGTAAGCATTAAGCCTATCGCACGGAGGTTGGGGTTCGATGCCCGTAGTTCGAACTTTTTTACATTTTTACATCCACATATTATTTTTGAGGGGTGTTAATGAAAATATAAAAATTAGGTGATTTGTTTCATCCTGAAATTTGTTTTAAAGTTTTACGCAAAAACGTTTTGAAAACGATTTTGCATTTAAAATGTTTAAATTAAAAAACTAGGAAACACCAAAAATCGTTGTTTAAACGAGTGAGTGAGCCATGTGTTTAGTACTCGGTATCATTCCCCCTGGGCCATACTGGGCTAGATCCAGCCTTAGGTATAGGGGAGGAAAGGGGATGTTCCCGGGGACTCAACACATGGCTCACTCACTCGTTTTAAAAACGACTTTGACGTTTCCCTAGTGTTAATAAATATGCTCTCTCTGTTTTTTTTTCTTTCTTCGAAGCTACACTCTGGCGATTGTTCTTGAACTGTGTTTGGGTTTTTTCCCCCCAAGGCTCAAAAATATTCCACTCACATGGCTGTATCGATATAGCAGACTCGGTCATCGTATCGCTCCACAATATACTAAGAGGGGACACGCAACTGCACACGTTTCCAATTTATAAAAGTGCAAATTTATGAATTGACAATATGCAAAGCTCTATACTATTAATGTAATTATTCTGGGATAAAATATTTACGGCAAGTTGCAGATAGCAAAAAAATATTTTCTTTGACCATAACCTAGAAACATTTAAAAATACAAATAAATTTTTTGGGAATTACCTATTTTGGCACATTATAGATCGGAACCTTAGTGCCCGCGATTTATTGTGATCATCAGTTTCAAAAGATAAATGTTTTTTTAAATTACCAACCAAATTTTAAAATTACAAAATTTTCTTTTTTAATGATTTTTTTTATGCACTTCCAAAACACGTTATATTGGGTGTTCATTTATATAAGTTGGGGAAATATATCTTCTGCAAGTAAAACAATTATTGTAGTATATACAAAATTTTTTCGCATGTAAAAGTAATTTTAAAAAGTCAAAAGGGAACCTGAAAGGGTCACTTCCAGTACCCCAAATACTGCTTTAAGAAAAATTTTCTGTTAAAAAATCTTAATTTCGAACGACCATTTTCTTTGAAGGCCCTTTTTATGAGGCCTTCGAAATCTCTGAACTAAAACTGCCACGTTTTGAGCGCATCGAAATTATTTCTCTGAATCGCAATTTTACGATTTTTTTCGATTTTTAAAAATTTCTTCAACTTATAACTCCTACTGCTTTATCCGATTGTAATGATTTTGTCACAGAACCTTACATTTTATGAATTAATATATTCGTGTGAAATTTGAGCGTAATCGAAAAATTATTTCTCATGAAAATCTCTATATACGCATTTTTTTCGTTTTTGGATGAGCGTAGCGAGCGAAGCGAGCGAAGCGAAGATTCCATTTCACTACACTGGAGAAAAAAATCCGGAATGTTTTTTTTTCTTTCTTTTTTTTTGTATTTTTGTGTGTCTGTTAACACGATTCCGGCTAAACCGATACTCCGATTGTGATGAAATTTTATAGAGGCCTTCGAAATCTCTGAACTTAGAACTGCCACGTTTTTGAGCGCAATCGGAAAATTTTTTCTCATAAAAAACGCAATTTTACGATTTTTATCGAATTTTAAAAAATTTCTTCGACTTATAACTCCAACATGCTTTATCCGATTGTAATGATTTTTTCACAGAACCTTAATTTTATGAATTAAGATATTCGTGTAAAATTTGAGCGTAATCGAAAAAATATTTCTCATGAAAATCGAAATTTTACGAGTTTTTTCTTTTTTAAAACAATTCTTTGACTTATAACACCTACATGCTTTATCTTATTTGTAATGATTTTTTCACAGAACCCTTATTGTTTGAATTAATAGATAAGTGTTAAATTTGAGCACAATCGAGAAATTATTTCTTATAAAAACCACAATTTTACTATTTTTTAATTTTTTAACAATTACAATTAATTTTAAAAAAATTAAAGTTAATTTTATTATTTTATTTTATTTTATTTTATTTAAATTCAACTTAGTAATGAATTTTCCACAGAACAACAGAAAATTTGCATAACACATGGCAGCTCAATGCACCAATTACGCTCATCCAACAACGCGGCGGGACTTAAGCGTTTTCCTAGTTTAAAAATTACGCTCATCCAACAACGCGCCTGAAAAAGCGTTTGCGAAGCTTCCTAGTTTATTAATAAGAAACATAAAACCACATTTCGACAATCGTTGAAAATACCTAGTTAAAAATCATGTTGAAAAATGATGTTAATAAAATATGCTCTCTCTGTTTTTCTCTTTCTTCGAAGCTATTACTCTGGCGATTGTTCTTGAACTGTGTTGGCTTTTCCTCACCAACGGCTCAAATATATTCCACTCACATGGCTGTATCGATATAGCAGACTCGGTCATCGTATCGCTCCACAATATACTAAAAGGGTCACACGGCAACTGCACGACGTGCCAATTTATAAAAGTGCACTTATATGAATTGTACAATATGCAAAGCTCTATACTATTATATGTAATTATTCTTGGGATAAAAAAGATATACTTGGCAAGTTGCAGATAGCACAAATATTTTCTTTGACATAACCTCAGAAACATTTAAAAATACAAATAAATATATATGGGAAGTTAGCTATTCGGCACATTATAGATCAGGAACATTAGTGCCCGCGATTTATTGTTGATCATACAGTTTCAAAAGAGTAAATGTTTTTTTTAAATTACCAACAACTTTAATATTACAAAATTTACTTTTATAATGATTTTTTTATGCGACTTCCAAATCACGTTATATATGGGTATTCATTATACTAATGTTGCAAATATATCTTTTGCAAGTAAAACAATTATTGTAGTATATACAAATTATTCGCATGTAAATGTAATTATAAAACGTCAAGACGTGGAACCTGAAATGGATCACTTCCAGTAGCCTACAAATACTGCTTCTAAGAAAAGTTTTCTGTTAAAACTCTTAATTTCGAACGTACCATCTCTAGAGGCTTAGCAATGTTTTCCTTTTAGAAACTCGCAGTCCCTAGATGCTCTGATCTCACGTTAAAGAGATTGAGTAAGAACAGTCGAGTTAAGTCCTCGGCCCGACCCTTAGTTCGCTGCGCACTGTCGTTAATCCCGGCGAGGCGCGGGACTTGGCAGAGGGCAAATGGAAATCGACTCTTTAATTAATTTCTGTTCCTCGGGGAGTTATTGATGGGCAACTCATTAGTCACTTTAAGCTTTTTTCAAGGCGTTTCCAGCTGGAGCTCTGCAGATAACTTCCAGAGCAGTTTGTCTTGAAGACAATCTCTGTTACTTGCTAGTTCAGATGATGAAACAGAATATTAGAAGTTAGAACCACTTATAACAGTGTTCGGTTACTTTTGTCAATACATATATTTGTGGTTTTGAGCTCTATTTCAGTGTGAAAGTAATGGGAATGGTTGATAGGCTAGTTTTAAATAGCAATGTTACGTGAACTTCGCGAGAGCGACTATTTTAAAGAAACAAATTACTTTATAACAGTTATCTGATCCAAGTGTATTATTATTTTGTCAGTGAATGTTTATATATGAAGTCTACTTTTCACAGATTATCATTAAAAACACTAAAACAAATTTAAAACTGCAAAAGAATACGAAAATTATCATTAACTCATTACAAGTATTTTGACCCGGCACCTCCACCAAACTCACTTTTTTTATCTCGTTCTTCGTTTTGCCAAGTTCCATATATGTCCACCCTAACTATAAGTTATTAACTTACAATTTCATTGCACCATTTACTTACTATTTATAGCTATGTATCAAAAATTAATTAATGCAATGCTAAAATGTATTTATTTTCCCCTTTCATCAATGTGTAATTATTATTAATAAGCATCATCGATGTGACTGTGACTTGACATTCTAAATGCGAAGACATACAATAATATAATCGATGAACCCGGCACCTCCACCAAAGTTACTAATTTTTATTTTATCTCGTTCTTCGTTTTGTCAAGTTCCAAATATGTCCATCCTTAACTATAAGTTATTTATTATTATAAAAAAAATACTTGCAATTTCATCGTACCATTTGTACTTAACTATTTTATAGCTATGTATCAAGAATTAATTAATGCAATGCTAAAATGTACTTAGAGATTTATTTTCCCCTTCCATCAGTGTGTAATTATTAATTCCCATCATCGATGTGACTGTGACTTCACATCCTAAATACGAAAACATGATAAAATAATATAATCCTTGAACCCGGCACCTCCACCAAAGTTACTAATTTTTATTTTATCTCGTTCTTCGTTTTGTCAAGTTCCAAATATTCCATTATAAAATATACTTGCAATTTCATCATACCATTTACTATTTTATAGCTATGTATGACAAATGAATAAATGCAAAGCTAAAATGTACTCGTGACTTACATGGTATCCCCTTTCATCAATGTGTAATTATTAATAACCATAGTCGATGTGACAGTGACTTATTCTGAAGGCGAAGATGTTATAAAATAATATAAAACTTGGGCCCGGCACCTCCACCAAAGTTTAATATTTTTGCGTTTATTTCAAGCTCCCAGTTTATATTCCTCTCCATCATTGTAGCTTGGTGTTATTTTACAGTACAATTACTTCCTACTATCGGTTTCAAATTAATTATAATTAATTAGAATGGAACGCTGAGTCTAGCAACCATGGCACAAAACAATTTTATGCCCTAGATATTGCTGTAAAAAGACATTTAACCCGACTGTGCTGGAAATGAGTTTAAGATCATAATTATTAATGATACAACAAACTCGCTATAGTTTTACAGTTTTAATAACTGTTCAACAAGACGATTGAAATAAAGTGCAACCCACTTTTATTTTAATGTGTGTCACAAAAACCTTTAGTTTATTCAGTTCCTATAGTTTGCAATTCAGGGACAGTTTAGTTCAAATGCATTACGTTGCGGTTTTGGTAGTTCTCAACCAACTTTTTATTTTTCTTTCGCATCAAAATTGCAAAAAAAAAATTATGTGTAATAAAAATAAATTGATTCCATTAAAATATTTATTTTTTACTGCGACGTTCACGCAGAAACGTGTTTATATAGGTAAGACATGCGCATGAAATAATAATCTACGTTATATTACGTAAAAACGCTATTATCTTTCATTGACAGATAATTGTTTACTATTCTTTTTAAATTAGTAAATGACGTGGACGTTCATTCATTGGCCGCAACTCAGGGTATTGAAGGCAGGTTGTGTTAATTTCTCCTAAGTACGAAGAAACGGACGGGGTGGCCTGAGTGTGGTCTATTTCTCTTCAGAGGACAGCATAGACGTGACAAACGAAGAGACGCTCCCCCCGACCCCCCGCTCTCTGTCGTGCTCCGTCCCGACGCCCACCGTCTCCACCCTATCCGGACAGCCGCGCCCCGCCGAGCCTGCCGCACTCTACCCGCCGGTACAGGAAACAGTCTACGAGACGTCGGCAAGACTGCTCTTCATGGCCGTCAAGTGGGCGAAGAATCTGCCTTCTTTCGCCAGCCTGCCGTTCAGAGATCAGGTACGTTCGAGAACGAGTATTTTATGTGTGTTGCTAGTACTGGTGTAAAGCTGATTCATGTTGTATCGTTTTGTATCTTTTACAAATTACACTCCTACGCGGATGCCGTATAACGACCTATGTTATTGTAAAGGTTCAGTTGACGAAAAAGTTAAAATGGTATAAAATAAACGGATTCGTTATAAGTCCCTAAATCGATATTTCCGTAATGTGTTTTAAAATACAATTTATTTCATTCGACAGTGTCAAGAAATCAATCGAAAATAATTTCTGCTCTCAGTATAATATTATTTTGTTTGTATATTGTTCACTTTTAACAAATCTGTTGCTTGAAGTTAAAACTAATTTAATTGTCTTTGTATGAGTGTCCAAAATATTAACAGAAGTAAGTAACACAATATTAATACGATAATTAAAAATAAATGACATGTTAAAAATAAATACATAGCGATAGCCAATCTTAACATTGTATCCTATTTAAATGTTTTCTTCAAAATTATAGTAAAAGGCTTATGACAAAAATAATATGCACTATCAATATTTAATTTTTGATTAACGTTAATTTTTAATCGCGTCTTTGTTTTCATTGCCTTACCACTAATTTTTCTATTGTCTTGTCAATCTACCAGCACGCATTGTTTTGAATGTCTTACCACGCATTGGTTTGATCGTCTTACCACGCACTGTTTTTATTGTCTTACCACGCATTGGTTTGATTACCTTACCACGCATTGTTTTGAATGTCTTACCACTTATTGTTTTATTGTCTTACCTCGCATTGGTTTGATTACCGTACCATCAATTGTTTTAATTCTCATATCACGCATTGTTTTGTTTGCCTTGCAAGTTATTGTTTTGATTCTCTTACCACGCATTTGTTCGATTACCTTACCACGCATTTGTTCGATTACCTTACCACGCATTTGTTCGATTACCTTACCACGCATTGTTTTATTGTCTTACCACTTATTGGTTTATTGTCTTACCTCGCATTGGTTTGATTACCGTACCATTAATTGTTTTAATTCTCATATCACGCATTGTTTTGATTGCCTTGTCCCACATTGTTTTAATTGTCTTGCCCCACATAGTTTAATTGTCTTGCCACGCATTGTTTTGATCGCCTTGTCCCACATTGTTTTAATTGTCTTGCCCCACATAGTTTAATTGTCTTACCACGCATTGTTTTGATCGCCTTGCCTCGCTTATTTTTTAGTGCCTTTTCCCCACACTGTTTTTACTTTTGATTGCCTTGCAACTTATTGTTTTGATTGCTTTGCAACTTTTTGATTTGACTGCCTTGCCATGCATTGTTTTTTTCGCCTTGTCCAACATTGTTTGATGGTTCGTCGATGTTCTGATTGCGCAGGTGATCCTCCTCGAAGAGGCATGGGCCGAGCTGTTCCTGCTGAACGCCGTACAGTGGTGTATGCCCCTCGACTCGAGCCCCCTCTTCTCCGTCTCCGAGCACGCTAACGGTGTGCCAAACGGCAAGGCGAGTCAGGTCGCCTCCGATGTGCGTGTCCTCAACGACACGTTACTCCGGTACAAGGCGGTCGGCGTCGACCCCGCAGAGTTCGCCTGTCTCAAGGCCATCGTCCTCTTCAGGGCAGGTCAGTATACCAGGTCAACCATATCATCCCCACAATATCTAAACTTTAATAAATCTTATTCTTACAAAGAGTACGACAATTTAGTCTCCCATTCAGTGTTTCTTGATTTGATACCAAATAAGAGTTGGTCATTTTTTTTTTAAGAAATAAATATTGAACCATTTAATCGAAATGTATTGTAATTTTTGTCGATGAAAGTTTATGTGTTATGTTTTACCGTTATTATTAATAACATTATAAATAATTTTGAGCTGCAAAAAAATTCGAATATTATCAAAGATTAATTGAAAATATCTCGACCCGGCACCTCCACCAAAGTAACATGTTTTTATTTTATTTTCCGTTCGTTATTTTATTGGATATTGCTTAACGTCTCGTATTTATGCAACTTGGCTAATCGAGACGAAGGGAGGGACGTAAGGGATGACGCGGGGGGACAAGGGGTGGACAGGCCTGTGCTGGTCAAGTTACAAATGTTGGCCTATGTCCACTCCATCCCCAACTAGTAGTTATTTATTAAATCATATACTGGCTATTTTATATGACTCTTTAATTTCTATTTTATCACAAATTAATTAATGCAATGATAAAATGTTCTTGGAAACTTGTTTAACCCTTCATTCATTGTATAATTATTAATGTTTATCATCATCAATTTGACTGAGACTTGACATTCTAAGGATATTCTAAAATAACATAATAATTATTTCGACCCGGCACCTCCACCAAAGATGAATAGTTTATTTAAAATCTTGATTCGTTTATGTCAAGCTCCAAATTTATACTCCCCATGTCCGAGTTATTAGTTTTTCAGTATACTTCCTGCAATCAGTAGGTTATGTCTCATGTTAATTATAATATTAGAAAGAAATGCCGAAACTAACAACCTTGGCACAAAATAATTTCTTTTCCTAGATCAGTTAAAAATAAAAACAACACTCAACCTGGCCGCGTTGGAAACTATAGTTTAAGATAAACGTCTTGTGGCTAGAGGCTCGGCTTCTAATGCAGCAGGTCAAGGGTTCGATTCCCCCTATAGCCAGAAGTTTTTTAACTTCTGATTTGAACTTTCATCATCATTTGAGTCCATCAGTTCTTGGCGTGTAAACGGTGACTTTAGAGGCGTTCTATAGCTACTAGGAACATAAAACATTCTAAGTTTGTTCTTCCGAATCAGCCTTGTTGGTTCTGGTGCAGTCCGCTGGTGGAAAAGTGTCCAGCCTGGTTGATCGGTGTTTCCAAATTAAACAAGTCTGTCTCTAGTTGGTAATTGTCCGCTCGTCGTCGGTGTCTGCGCCTCTAGGGTAGGCTTAGTTTTCTTTAAAATTCATGTCCCCCACTGCAAATCAGTTGTGACTGTATAGGTAGACTCTGAACACGAATTTATTTATTTATTTAAGGATAAGATAATACAATACAAATACAGGCTTTGACGAAGAATGAAGAGGTATAGTCTGGATCACTTGGAAGCTCTATAGCTTGTCCTGTCAAGTTGTGGTTTGCACCAAATTGACGATTAAGAATGTGTGATTGTCGCTATCAGAGCACATTTTCCAAATAGTGCTAATGTTTTCAGTAACTGTCAGTAAATATGACACCAATGGAGTAATTTAAAGTAATTTTCCAAGGTTGCGTAAAACATTATACCAAAAATGAAACATTTTTGGGTTGGGAGTCGAAAATTGATCCAATGTGGAATAATTAGCTGGATTTGTCGATTCAAGCAAATTTTAAAATGGGCATTTAACACTCTAAAAAAACTGGCCACTGGCTATTTTATTCTACTCTTTACTTTCTATTTTATCACAAATTAATTACGCAATGTTAAAATGTTCTTAGAGACTAATTTTTCCCTTTTCATCATTCTATAATTACTATCAATCATCATCGCTATGACTGACTTTTAAGGACAAAGATTCTAAAATAACATAATACCTGGACCCGGCGCCTCCACCAAAGTCGAATATTTTATTTAAAATCTTTATTCGTTTATATAAAGCCCCATTAGTTTATACTCCTCCTATCCGCAATTATTATTGTTTCAGTATACTTACTTCCTACAATGAGTAGGTTATATCACTAGCTAATAATAATTAATAAGAAGGAAACGCTGAGTCTAACAACCTTGGCACTCGCTGCAGGTTTGGCCCTTTCATAACCTTACAACAAGAAAATTGAATGAAAGCAGACAACATTTATTTTATTGCGAATGTCACAAAAACATTTGAGGGGTCTAGTGAGATGCCATATGTCTAGAATTTTGAAATAAGTAAAGTTTTAGTAGATAAAACTGCTGTCTTAATTTTCCCAAGAATTGCTTTTTTTTAATGTATGAAGGCTATTATTATATAACCTTTTTTTAAAAAACGGTTATCCATAGAAAAATTAAAACATCAGTTTTATCTACTAAAACTTTACTTAGACTCCATCAAAATTTTAGACATGTGGCATAGCTCGTTGTCTCATTCGGCCCCTCATTTAGTTTAGTCAGTTCCAAGTTTACAATTCCAAGATATTTTATTTTGAATGGTATTTTGTTGTGGTTACGACGGTTTACAATTGTTATTTTAATTATTTTATTTCGCATCAAAATTGCTGAAAATTAACAGATCAAATTTGCTCTATCTTGGTATTTGCCTTTAGTGTTTAAACGAAGCATATTTTCGTAAATTATTTAAGTCATAATGACGTAGTTGAGCCAGTGATTCCCCAAATTTTAGACTCGTCTGCTAGCGCTGAGCCGTGCACCTAAATCAAGAGCACACATTTCCTGAACACCCTGTGCACACGTTTTCATTCCACTAATGGTGCAACAGTAAAATGTTATTTGAGAGATCAAACGATTACAAAAATATCTCCACTCGCAAAAAATCCCTGTTAATCTGCTACCGTTATGTGGATTTAATTGACTAATTAATTTATTCGGTAATTGAAAATGTGATACATTTTGGAATATTTAAAATAGTAAAGCGGGGTTTTAAAGGAAAACTAATTAAAATGTGGCTCTGTGATAGTAACCGTCGAATTCCCGGTAAATGTGATAATAAAGCAAAAGGTATAATAGCCTATTATCTGTTTCGACGTGTGAAACACTGTGACCATTTGAAATTGTTTACAAGTTATATAATTAATTTCTTGTTCAGAATGTTACAAATTGAATTTCCTGATAAACGAAATTAAAACCAAATTATATGTTTTTCTGTGCACAGTGGTGCTTTTCTTTGTAAAAGGAACCTCCTGCTTCAAAAGGTGACTGACTTCCTTGCAAAAAAATAAATATGTTCTTTGAGGTTTAATTTCTACGAGACTACGACTGCTGAAAGCGCAGTGAGATAAAAAAATTGCCCGTACATCGTCTAGCGCGGTGATCGAATAATAAACAAGCTTTATTGCTACGAATGTATGTGCATTCTCAATCCATAAATTATTCCGATGAAATTGTGGTTTAAATTGAATACACCTTCCTTAGATCATTATACAGATTAAACTTGTTACGCATACTAGTTTTTTTTTTTCATATCTGGAACAGATTTTCATGTATATTTTAACATTTTATTTACAAATCAGATTGAGCGTCAAACTGAAGACTTATAATATACATTCCAAAGTTGGCATCTGTGTACTTCTGTCCCGCAGAGACCAGAGGCTTGAAGGACCCAATCCAGGTAGAAAACCTGCAGGACCAGGCCCAGGTAATGCTAGGCCAACACACGCGTGGTCATCATCCCGGTCAGGCTGCGCGGTTCGGCCGTCTGCTGCTCATGCTGCCCTTGCTGCGCCATGTTGCCACGCCTCGCATAGAACAGATCTTCTTTCACAGAACTATCGGCAACACTCCCATGGAGAAAGTGCTTTGTGACATGTACAAGAACTAACCTCTTTGCTTGGACTGTATCGGCTAGAACATTGACCAAGCATCACGTTTCGTTATGTCAGACAAAAACGTTATTCAAAATGGTATAGCTCCAAGCTAACGTTCAAAGTGAACTATTAGTGGTTTCATATTTTTGATAGTGCAATGTGCACGGCGACTTTGTTTAAAAAGTTTGCAGAATTTTGTCGAATTATCTGTTTATATAGCCATAGGAATGTTAATAGTATTATTTAATTTGTAAATCACACCTGCCTAATGTTTAATAGGCATAGTAAATGTTTATATTATGGTTCGGTTATCTTCTTGTGTAACGTTAACGTATTAGGCCTAAGTAAACGACCTTTTATAGTCATAAATGTCATAAAACCAGGAAATAAACTTTGATCAAAAATAAATAAGATTAAAATATAGTTTCCTACGTGACGACGATGCAAAACAGTTCCTGTCGCGCCCTTGAAATAGTTGTCTGGAAGAGGCAGTTCCCAATAATATGCATCTAATTCGTCTTTTTGGTAATCACGCATTTCATAAATCATTAAATTTTATTTGATAAGGCACTACCTACGTTTGAAACTCGATTACATTACTCACGATAATAATTGGCCTAATGTTATATAATTATTCAATATGGCAATACGAAAATGTGTAAGCTTACCAAAAAATGCTCAATATCACAGAATATTGTCGCCATTAAATATTGAATATATCATTATTCATTATCTCTTTCATTCATATTAACGACTGAAGAGTCTTGGAATTAACTTTCAGTCAGGACTGCCAGTGGCGTGTATCGAATCCGGGATCTGTCGAAATTTTTACACAAGTAATTTGGCAACAATGGGCTGTTTTCTCGAAGCAAATGCATTGATATTGTAGATCAAGCAGTGAAATAATATAGGCCTACCAGAGATAAAATTATTACATTACCTTGTTATTTGACTCAACAGCAACAAATTTTATTAACCCTGTATTCATCGTTAGCTTCTACATAATACTGATTTTAGCCTACTACTCTATTCTTGTCACAAATGAAGAGATGTATTATTTCAATTTTGTTTTAAATATCCAATTCAAACAACATACCATTGTGCTGGTCAATGTATTGACGTTTTTTAGACCTATAAACCAAACAGTTATGCACTATTGTATGGCCAAGTGTGGGAGTGGGGGGACTGTAAACACTGACTGGATAAACGTGACATACAAAACTAACAGTTAATTTTGTAAATAATAATTACTGTACTTCATTATCAGTCTATTTGTAAATACTAGTTGTGTACAAAATATACTAACATTTGAAACTATTTTAGAGCAGAGGCATCGTTAAGTATTATTTTTGCTGTGATTAATAAGTGATAACCGAATAATTTATTTACTTACATTAGTCGAAAATGTAATAAAATATGCAATGTATTAACTTCAATATAAAACTATTGTTCTTCCTTCTAGTTAAAAAATGATGTACCAAAGATGATCAGTCTACTATTTAAATGTAGCAGAGGAATCTGTCTATCATTCATATCCCATTACTTAATTAGCTGGTTCATCCTACTTGCGCTTCGTTGCATTCACTTTGTTTATATTTTGTTCAGCAGTCTGCACTTCTTGACGAGTGAGTGGCAGTAAATTTTTTTCTTCCGGTTATTTGCAACTAGGAGTACAACCTCACGTTTACCCTATTGTGTTACAGATCTGTACTATGAATGTTTTGTAATATTATATTGAATGTTGTTTCTCACTTTGGAACTTAAAAATATGTAAACAAAATATTTCTTTTTAAATAATCCATGCCTTAGTTTGTATCCTCAAATAAAAACTTGCTGTTGTATAACTTGATTAATTTTCTTACCATAAACCATTGTGCAGAAATGTTATATTTTTTTCATCGTTACTCATTTAAAATTAATTCAACTTTGTCACCAATTACCATATTTGTTTTATCATGACATCTGGAACAACTCTTGTTTTTTTTCAGGTTAGTTTCTTAGGTATTTCTTCACCAATAACGTTAATAATGTTACATTGATACTCGGAGGTCAACATAATAGACCACGATTGTTATTACTATTGCAGCTATGCTTTCATGAATGAAATATTTTTATTGTCGTCCAAATATGCATGTAATCATGAACTATAATAGAGAAATTGAGACTAAGAATTTATGAGGTTATAAATCAATTAGAATTTCTTCATTTTATTCACATTTAGTAATGGATTATCATCTTCGTAGTCAAGATCAGTGTAATAAAATATACTAGCCTTGCATCGTAGTTATCATGGGGTCCAACCAAATATCGAAACCATCTCGACGTCCTCCTCGACGTCTGCTCGGCAGTCCGGGTTAGTGGAGGAACATATATGAATGTCAAAGTTACACCGTCCTTTCGGATGGGACGTTAAGCCGTTGGTCCCCCTTGGTACTTTTAGAAAGGAGTAGGCTACGTGCCGGTACAGGGTTTCCCCTCTTCCCTTCTGTTCATACTTCATCCTTATCTATCACCACTCATCGTCTCGAATATTCAATTCAATTTATTCATTCGATCGATACATGGTAACAGATATAACCCCTCTTGGAAGAGAGGGAATGAATAATCCTTAATAACTATTATGTTCATTAATATGATTCACATGATAATGATGGAAAGTGGAATTTGTAAAAAAGCGAGTTATTAATGATAATAATAATGATATTGATATATATTATTTTACGATACGATTATTTTACGAACTGGAGAAGAGAATTATTCGATGAGGTTATTTACAATGGTGCAAGATAATGGTACAGATGAAAGTAAGAGACATAATGATATGGAGGCATATAACATGACCATTGGACCATATGTTACAATGTTAGTTGATTTTGAAACAGGACTTTGAAACAGGTGATATAATTATCATTGCTGACTTTCACTAGAATAATTGTTTAAATAAGTATAAACAATATTTGGACTTTTCATGTTCTTTTAATAAATTAATGTATTAAAAAGGTAAAGCAATATTCGGGTACTTTCAGTACCCTTCAAAAGGAACAAACCAAACAAAACATAAAACTCCGTCTACATTTAATACATTAATTTAATACATTAATTTATTAAAAGAACATGATAAGTCCAAATATTGTTTATACTTATTTAACCTAACTGTTCTAATAATCTCAGTAGTTAAAAAAAAATTGTTTAATTGTGTTTTGAATAGCCATTAGCCAAAGTGCATATGAGACGTTAAGAAATATCCAACCAATCCGACCAATTACAACACGTCGTACAGTCGTACATTACGCCAACAAAATCAAGGTATCAAAGTCCTGTAATACCAATACCATGGTATTTTACACTATAACTCTTACAATGCTCTTACCAATTGCGTAAAGTGATTGGTAACCAATTAACACTATTTACGCAGCAAGTCTCATGACGTACGCCTATATATATTATAAAGTGGTTGCAGATTTTCTGAGATGTTATTTTGGATAGTTTGATAGTTTTCGTTGAGTAGGCTACTTGGCGTTTTCAGCTGAGGGTTCAGCTCTCGGGTTCAATCCGACTGGGACTTAAATATTTTGTTCCCGTTCTTGCTTTCCTCAGTCCTGTCTTAATAAAACATATTTCTTTATTTCTTTATTTCAGTCCACTGATATATGCATTGCATATATATGGGACAAACACAAATTACAAATAATAACAAAAAATACAAGTACAATTAATACAGATTATGGTAATTACAATATACTACAAAATATCAATAACAATGCTTATGCATTTTGTTGTTAATGGTTTAAAACTTATGTTTTATTGACAACTACGACACCCGCCTGGCTTTCAGACACACTTGTTATAATCTGTATGCAAATAAATAAATAAATGATTCCGAATTCCCGCGCTTCATAGAAAAGTCGAGTCGAATTGCTTACGTTTTTCATCAGGGCGGTGGAAAACGTTGACTTTAGCGGGCACCGAACCATGTGACCAGCCATCGAATGTAAACATTGAAAATGGACCAATTTGTCAAGATAATAGACTTCTGTGAAAGCCTTGATTTAAAAAACAAAGGTACAATAGTAACAATTGCCAACAATTTACGACACATGTGTTTAGTATCTATTTCGAAAAGTGCAACTCTCTGTTCGATTTCATCTTGCGCTAAACCCGTCCCAATCTGGACAAGCCCTAGTGGCGTTGACAGGTAAGAAAAACTAACCTAAAAATAGGCCTACTACATTATCACTCATTCATTTTCAAACCACAGAAAGCGTATGGAAGGGCCTTGTCTAAAAGTTGAAAAATAGTTTAGGCTTAATTGCCTAGCCCTAGTTCAGTCCAAGGCCTAGTCAAACTGTTAGTGCTAGATTTGGCACTTCTTCGGCTAGGGGGGTCCAACTTTTATACACCTTGTTAACACTGCTATATTGCCTTGTTACTACTTATTTTAAAGGTGTACTTTCGTTAGGTTAGCCGAACTTTCCGCTGGCTACAGTGCGCCGCACTAGTTCTAGGATATAATCGATAAGAGCGCACCCGAAATCTTTTCCGTTACAGTGTATATAAAAGTTGGACCCCCCTAGCCGAAGAAGTAGCCTAGGCCTACCCTAGATTTAGGCTAGATTCTAGATCCTCTAGTATCGTTTCGGCCCAAGATGGCTGGTTACCGCTGGTAGTCTGGCCAGGCCTAGTCCAAGGATACTATTATAGTAGTAGTAGTAGTAGCAGTAGTAGTAGTAGTAGTTAGTAGTAGTAGTAGTAGTAGTAGCCTAGTAGTAGTAGTAGCAGTAGTAGTAGTAGAAATCTTTATTTAGCATTTTGATATTTTTACATACCGTACACATACCTACACAAGCATATAATTTTACAATTTACTTTTACATATTCATGAAATTCAGTCCTCAATGGACCAGACTGTGCGTCTGTATACACTTCGTTGGGTTAGGCCTAGTCATATGGGTTACTCTACAATAGTCCAGCAATAGCTCATATGGGCTGCTCTACAATAGTCCGGCAATAGCTTCCCGTTACCGTTACTGTTACCGAACAATGTTAAATCATAGCCAATATTCTGGTTACCATTTTAAGGCCTCGTTCCCGGGCTGTTGTAGAGTGCCCTTAAATGTTGTACATGTTACTTATTGTTTAGTCTTCCTGAGCTTTATTCAGATCAGAATATTTTAGCAAGTGGGCCTACAAAGTATCCTGTTCTTGTTGGGTCTGACTGACGGGCTAGGCTAATAGGTTAATTAATTACTAAATGAAGATCTAGGCATACCTAGTCATTCTTCTAGCCAGATCTCTAGATAACTAAATTGTTGCATCACACTCACACACTAATCTTAGTCTAGCCCAACTTGCTTGATGTTTAAGGCAGGTATTTCTAGTGATGGGAATTTTCATGAAAATTATTTTCGTTGAAAATTTTCAAAGCATTGAAAATTTTGATAGCCTATATTTTTTTTTTTTTACAATTTGCTCTTTTATTAGATACAAGTTGATTTTAGGGCCTATATCACAAAATTAGATATATACAAAATTACAAACACATTTTACAAACCTAATAAAATAGTTCCTTTCCTCCTAGTTCCTCCTAGTACATTTTAGGCCTACTCAGGGATACAAAGTTGCCAGGGATAGGTATAAAACTTGGGCTACTAGTGATTGTTTTTACATAACAATATAATATGTTTACAGCATCAAACACAATATAATATGTAGGCCTACAGCAGCAAACACAATAAAAAAACAATAAAACAAACAAACAAATAAAAGCATATTGAAAATTTTCAGTGAATTGAAAATTTTCAATTGAAAATTTTCAACGTTCCATCACTAGGTATTTCTTACACAATTGGCAAATTTAACCACTGAGGAATGAGGATATTAAAGTGTGGTGTGGGCCTAGTGATAGTGTAAGCCCATCACTACATGTGACCCTAGGCCTATATCTGCTATTAGATCTGGCCTATTATTTTTACACAAATAAACCACCCACTGACCATTGGGCTTAAATTACTAATTCAAACCCTTTGCATTTATAAGCAATAGCCAATAGGTAGGTAGCCTTAGCTATTTGCATGCTAGAAGCAATCTTTGTATTAGGGATGTCAACGGGTACCCGTTACCCGCCCGTTGACCATGGGTACCGTACGAATCTAATTTTTCATTTGGCCTACCTGTTACCCGGAATAACCCGTTCTTCCTTTGTCCATCGCGATATTTTTCTCGGCACAGACAATACATCGCGTCATTATACCCCTCCCCCTCCCGTTCCTGGCTGGCTGCTGTGTTTGTAGCGACGAGTGTTTACTGTCTTTGTTAAGGTCGTACTTCTAGGAAATTTTGACCTTGTGAAGTTTGATTCCAGCAGATGTTTTGGTAATCTAGGTAGGTAGGTAGGCCTACTACTTGTTATTGTGCATTTACAGTGTCTGATATTTATTGCATGACATCTTGGATCCCTCTCTTCCAAGAGGGGTTATATCTGTTACCATGTATCGATCGAATGAATAAATTGAATTGAAATTGAAATTGAAATTGAAATTGAAATTGAATTGAAATTGAATTGAAATTGAAATTGATAGGACTAAAAAATGAGAGAAAAAGAAGTGGAGAGATAACAAGAAGTGGAATATCACTTTGAATGAACTGAAACAGGAGTAGTGCGCGGGGAGCGGGGAGCCGACGGGAGTAGTAGGCCCTACATACATCGGGATAAAGGCAAGGTTTAAACCTTGAGAAGCCTACAATCTGATTTCGGTTGCCTACATATATGCGCATGAAAGGAATGTAGTAATCAATCAGTATTCCTTTCCGCTTGATGTAGTTGTTCCGATCCCATGAAGCGTGGGTAGTGATGTGAAAATTCCCGACATTTATTTTTTGGGGAATTATTCCCGGGAACTTTAAAATGGGAATTAATTGGGAATTTTCAAAATAATCTTATCATTTACACATCGATACGAGTATTTAATATTTATTAGGGAGCTTAGGGATAAATCATACGTAATAAGTCTGTATATGGATGGAATTGAAATAATTATTCATAATTGTAATGTAATAAGAGGTCTAAAAAAAGTCTAAAGATTTTGTTTGTACAAGAATATGGCTAGAAGCTGAGAGAGAAACAACTACAAGACAACACTTTTGACTTTTGAGGACACTTTGTACACTTCTGTAGCCTATATGCTTTGTCATTTTAGTGGCATTTTTAACCTTATAGCCTACAAGAGACTGCAGTATTTGCACCTTTCTCTATAAGTTCCACTCTTAACTCTTTAGGCCTAGGGCAGTGGGATATTATTTCCCACCACTTTTTAAAATCTACACAATTAAATCTGCCAGTTTTCCATACTTTTAACCCAGGTAAAAAGCTGTATTGTTTTGTTTGGAATTAGTAGAATTTTTCCACATTAAATTCTAATGATTAGAAGAATTTTTGGAATGGTTCAAAAATCCAATTGGGAATGAAAACACTTTAAAACACAAATTTCCGGGATGTCCCGGATATTTTGTTTGTTTGCCAATTTGAACATGCAAAAAAAATTTGAAATATAAAATTGCAAAAAAAATCTAATTTTTGAAAATTAAATACATTTTTTGTATTTTTTTCAACTTTGATGTCAATTTGGAATCCACAATCAGCATTTTATTCCTAAACAAAAAGGGAAAAAAATCTTTAAAAAATCCTAAAATTCTTAAAAAATCCCAAATTTTAAATTGTGAAGCTAGAAAGCAAAATTTTGGGTCCTTTTCTTTTGCCCTATAAAGGGTTAAAGTATGACCAAATACTTCCCTTTGATCTACCCATTTTAAATAAACTCAGAACATAACCTAAAAGCAGTTAAAAACTGACCATGCAACTGTGACTTTGAGTCCAAATCTTCTTCGTTCATGGCCATGGAATGGCACATGGCTGTTTCTTTATAGCCACTTGCTCATCAGTAAGTTTCATTGGTTTCATCAAGAAAGTGGCTATGACAACTGATAGATACTTTAAACATTATTTAAAAATAGATTCCCAGTTTTGGGGAAATTAATTGGCAATGAGGGAATATTCCCATCATGGGGAACATTCCCACGGGAATATTCCCACCTCCACATCACTAAGCATGGGTCATCGTACACTAAAACATGTACATGCCTCGCACCAATACTTTGCAACTGCCAATGATTTTCTAAACCATGACGATAAATCGAACATTTACTACCCGCGGGTAGCCCGGGTATCGATCACGGGTAACCACGGGCTGAAAATTAATTTAAAGAGGTCTTAAAAAGTCTAAAGATTTTGTTTGTATAAGAATATGGCTAGAAGCTGAGATAGAAACAACTACAAGACAACACTTTTGACTTTTGAGGACACTTTGTACACTTCTGTAGCCTATATGCTTTGTCATTTTAGTGGCAATTTTAACCTTACCCACACTTACAAAAACTTGTAAAAAGCCTGCCAAGCCTTTCACACCTAAAAGGTTTGAGATATACTTGAAGAGCCAAGCGACGTTTCATTCAGCAGTTATGCCCTACAAAGTATTGATATCATTTCGCCCCGTGACTAACGCCAAGCAATGGATTTCAACGTAGTGTTCCTGTACAAAACATAATGGATGGAACATAAATTACAGTCAATTCATAAATCAAAGTATCAAATATATATTAAATAACACTAATAAAGCTTGTCGCATTGACAACGGCGAGCGTGTGGCAAGGTTCGAACCTCCGACCAAGAGGCCATCATGCAATACCGACTGTTTGACAAGTACAATACAAACAGTAAAGAAAATATGTGGCTTTGCGGTAGTAGATATCTGGCGAAGACTGTGGGGTGTGGCAAATGTCTAAGAAACGGAGAGCGTGCACAAAGGGTAGAACATTTTTTTCAATGCGCCAAGCTTTATTAGTGTTATTTAATATATATTTGAATACTTTGATTTATGAATTGACTGTAATTTATGTTCCATCCATTATGTTTTGTACAGGAACACTACGTTGAAATCCATTGCTTGGCGTTAGTCACGGGGCGAAATGATATCAATACTTTGTAGGGCATAACTGCTGAATGAAACGTCGCTTGGCTCCTCATGTATACCTCAAACCTTTTAGGTGTGAAAGGCTTGGCAGGCTTTTTACAAGTTTTTGTAAGTGTGGGATTTCAATACTTTTTTTAAGTTTGGCGCTTTAGCTACTTGTTGTTATAGATATAATAAATTCATCGTTAGTAATCCATAACTTAAAACAAGGTTAAATGTTAAATATTTCCTCCGCCACTCGCGCCAATTAAATTTAGGTTGCATTGTTATATTTAATAATTCGCCCACCACTAGCACTCACGACACACGCCAGATATATATTGCCGAAATGTCATATTTTCTAATTGCTGTCAAAGTAAATTTAAATTATTGTGCTTGTCACCGGTATTGACCACCTCTTCTTAGGAGGTTCGATCCTTGCCGCACGCTCTTCGTTGCGTAGGCATCTACCACCACCAACACTTTTTGACAGATGCCTGGCTCGCCGTCTGAGCAATGGTATGAGACATCGTTCTGTATCTTTCTTAAAACTATAAATGAAACACTAAAGAGAGGAGAGGAGAGAGAGCGAGAGAGGAGAGAGCGAGAGAGGAGATAGATAGATAGATAGATAAGGGTCTTTATTGTAAGGCGGGATTAAGGCTAGTGAAGCCTTATCTTCCATCCAACCTTATACTAATAATAATAATAATACATTTGATAATGAAGAGAACATTACATGATTATATAAAATATTGAAATAATACATTAAATACATTATGGTAGCATTATTGCAAAGTTAAAATTTCTAGGTGTATAGTAATGTTATGCAAATTATGAATTTTGAATCGATTTATGCAAATCTTCAATAGTTTAAGAAACATTCATTCATCCATTCACACAAAAGTACAAAATTAATATAGCTTTAGACATTGTGTGCAGAAATACAGGTGAGCAGGAGAAGGTTGTGGTATGCATACTCAATCATTAATTTAACAAAGCTGTAGCGGCTGATGTTTATAGCTATTAATTAATTATAATTACTCAAGTAATGTTGATGTACTTTATGCTTGAAAGTGTCGTAACTAATTCCGTAAACATCCCTGATGCTCGTTGGGAGAGTATTCCAGACTCGAATAGCGTTTATTGTAAAAGAGTGGTCAAGAAGATTGGTTCTATGGGTTGGAAATGTTACTGAGTACCTGATCTAGATCTAGTGTTGAAGGTATGGTTTGAGAATAGGTATTGAAAATTAGATGCTAGGTACGAAGGTGTTGATGTTGAGAGCAGACGATGAACAAGGGAAATCGACGTGTAGATTTCTCACGGTCATTTAGACGAATCCACGCAAGATTTTGAATCCAGGGTAATATGATCATATTTTTTTATACCAAAGATGAAACGAACACAGGCATTTTGAGCTCTCTGAAGACGAATAGAGAGGTCTTCAGTAAGGTCATTGTACACAACGTCGCAATAATCAAAATGAGGCATGACGAGGCTTTGTACGAGCATTGTTTTAATTTTGTTGGGAGGAAGTTTTTAAACGGTTTAAAGAGTGTAAAGATGCGTAGGTTTTCTGACACACGTGTTTGATATGTTCGGTCCAGGTCATGTCATCTGTCATAAAGAGTCCCAAGTTTTTCTAAAATGACGCTGAAAAGGTATAGTCGTGCCGTTTAAGGTAACGGGGTTGATTTTTGTGCGGTCTATTTTTGCTAGCAGTTTGTGATAACCTAGAATCATAGATGAGATTTTATGGGATTTATAGTCAAACAATTTTTGGTCGCCCAAGCATGTAAAGATTGCAAATCCTCGTTCATCATTTGAATTGCTTGCTTGCACACTCCCGCGGCTCCGCTGCACATTTTACTTGACGGTGTAATCTTTGAAATATAACAAGAACAAGAAGTTAATATATGACTATTGGCTTTTAAGACTAATAACACGCAGTATATCTCTTTTATCTTCACTTTTACTTATATATAACAATAATTATTTATGTACAATTATAATATGAAATTGCCAATTTGCATGACTCCCCGTTAACTTTTTACACTTTTTTTTCCAAAGGTTTGCGAAGAAACTCGTAGTTCAATATCCATGCAAAGTTTGAATGGTGTACATTCACCCGTTCGTGCACAATCGTTGCTTATGTTGAATTGGCGAATTATACAGTAGGAGTAGTAACTAACATCCTGAAAGTGATTTTAAGCATGTTTCAACCCACGTTTTCGCCCAGAAAGGATGGTCTCACCTCAACCAAATTTAATATATGTTGTCAGGTACCCAAACCCCCTCGATTAAGACGGTTTTTAACTTCATGTCACATCCCGTGTTGCCTGTGCGGTGCCTCGAAAATGGCCCAACTCTGCTTGCAGTATAAGGTGCCTTGAGTGTTCTAGCGCACGCTTGCTTGGCAGCGGTGCACTAGCGTGCACCTAAATAGCCTAAAAGTGACTGCAGTATTTGCACCTTTCTCTATAAGTTCCACTCTTAACCCTTTAGGCCTAGGGCAGTGGGATATTATTTCCCACCACTTTTTAAAATCTACACAATTAAATCTGCCAGTTTTTCATACTTTTAAGTTTTAACCCAGGTAAAAAGCTGTATTGTTTTGTTTGGAATTAGTAGAATTTTTCCACATTAAATTCTAATGATTAGAAGAATTTTTGGAATGGTTCAAAAATCCAATTGGGAATGAAAACACTTAAAAACACAAATTTCTGGGATGTCCCGGATATTTTGTTTGTTTGCCAATTTGAACATGCAAAAAAATTTGAAAAAATGTAAAATTGCAAAAAATCGAATTTTTGAAAATTAAATAAATTTTTTTGTATTTTTTTCAACTTTGATGTCAATTTGGAATCCACAATCAGCATTTTATTCCTAAACAAAAAGGGAAAAATCTTTAAAAAATCCCAAATTTTAAATTGTGAAGCTAGAAAGCAAAATTTTGGGTCCTTTTCTTTTGCCCTATAAAGGGTTAAAGTATGACCTAATACTTCCCTTTGATCTACCCATTTTAAATAAACTCAGAACATAACCTAAAAGCAGTTAAAAACTGACCATGCAACTGTGACTTTGAGTCCAAATCTTCTTCGTCTTACTACTATTCATGGCCATGGAATGACACATCGCTGTTTCTTTATAGCCAGTTGCTCATATCAGTAAGTTTCATTGGTTTCATCAAGAAAGTGGCTATGACAACTGATTGATACTTTAAACATTATTTAAAAATAGATTCCCAGTTTTGGGGAATTAATTGGCAATGAGGGAATATTCCCGGGAATATTCCCATCATGGGGAACATTCCCACGGGAATATTCCCACCTCCACATCACTAAGCGTGGGTCATCGTACACTAAAACATGTACATGCCTCGCACCAATACTTTGCAACTGCCAATGATTTTCTAAACCATGACGATAAATCGAACATTTACTACCCGCGGGTAGCCCGGGTATCGATCACGGGTAACCGTATTCGGGTCTGAAAATTTCCGGGTATTGACATTCCTACTTTGTATTGCCTCTAAGTGTAATTTTTTGCCATTCGTGTTTTACTGAGCAGAGCAATCGGCAAACTGCCTTGCGTCTGCGTAATTTTATTACAAGTAGCAAGTTCATGCAAATTTACTTGGCTAGGCTAGTAGCCCCTACAAATTTTAAAGTAGACCCACCGGTAACAACTTGGGCATAGGCTACTTTAGCCCATATTCTGACATACCCTTAAAGGCTTCTTACTTTTAGGCCAGTGCTAATATTAGGCTTATTCAAATTTCAAACATGTAGGCTGCCTATTATTTAAATTTTGCACGTTCTACAAAAAAAACAATTCAACTTCAGGGTGTTTTGTTTTAAAATGCATGAGGCCTATCATTTTTTTTTGTAGTTTTTCACTTTCTTAATCATACCTAAGTATGGTTTTTGTAGCGGTAAATTAAGATGGTAGGTATTGCTAGACCTACCCGATATCACTAACATTAAATCCTTTTTCATAGCCTACGCCACAAAATCCTCACAATGTCATGTTTATACATACTCAAATCAATATTAGTACTAATAAAAATATACATAGGCCTACCTACTCAGTAGGCCTAAATGCGGATGTCCATGATCATGACGTACGTAAAAAAAAACACTTGCAGCTAAATTCATATAAGCCTACACAAAACTTGGCCAAGTAAACTCTGACTACGGTACTTACATAAATCTCTTTATAGCCTAATCATCTTCCATACTCAATTAAAAACATTTCAAGCTATACCATTTCAAACAATAATTGGATGAGCGAAGCAAAGATTCCATTTCACTACATTGGAGAAAAAAATCCGTAATTTTTTTTTTTTTTTTTCTGTATTTTTGTGTGTTTGTTAACACGATTCCGGCTAAACCGATACTCCAATTGCGACAAAATTTTCTGGAGACCTTCGAAATCTCTGAACTTAGAACTGCCACGTTTTTTAGCGCAATCGGAAAATTATTTTTCATAAAAATTGCAATTTCACGATTTTTTTTGATTTTTAAAAAATTTCTTCGACTTATAACACCTACATGCTTTATCCGATTTTAATGATTTTTTCACATGACCTTAATTTTATGAATTAAGATATTCGTGTGAAATTTGAGCGTAATCAAAAAATTAATTTTTATGAAAATCAAAATTTTACGTGTTTTTTTCTTTTCTAAAACAATTCTTTGACTTGTAACACCTACATGCTTTATCCTATTGTAATGACTTTTTTACAGAACCTTAATTTTATGAATTAATATATTCGTGTTAAATTTGAGTGCAATCGAATAATTATTTCTTATGAAAATCGCAATTTTACGATATTTTTCTTTTTTAAAAATTACAAATAATTAAAAAAATTAAGTTAATTTTTTATTTAATTTTAAATTAATTTAAAAAAATTCTTCGACTGAGTAATGATTTTTTCACAGAACAACAGAAAATCCGCATAACACAATGGCAGCTCAATGCACCAATTACGCTCATCCAATAACGCGGCGGGACTTAAGTGTTTTCCTAGTTAAAATAAATATTAATTCTAAAAGCCTAGGGCTGCTATTGTCTTAACGATTACCTTACAGATACGCTCACAGAAATTTGCTCTATTACCTAGGCCTAGGCTACTTAATATTATTGATGCCTGTTAATTAATCTTATCACTTTTCTTTAGTGATTATTTACAATTTATTACGTATAGGCCTATTATGTGTTTGTAATATAACGACATTATCTTAGTTAGTAAATAGGCCTTAGTAAACTTTAAGTTTGTTGTAAGCTAAAAGGACACATAGGCCTACACTATAAATTGTGTTATTGTGATTTAAAATGTACAAACGTCCTAGTAAAAATTTGAAAATTTGAAATTTGAACTATGTAAGTATGCTAATACCTATTTAAAAAAAAGTTAACATGTATTAAAATGGCCCATGCGATCAAAAAGACAGTGCACAACTAATAGGCCTACTAGGCCTATCTACTCAATGTCTTGACATTTAGATACCACCAATATAGTATGGCAATAGGGTATAGTACGGGTTGATTATTCTCAGTTGTTTGCAGGTGCCTCTTCTCTCAAGATGGAGAACAGTTGCTGGTCGTACTGGAATCAGGCTCATTGCAGATCTACTCCTTAAAATTTTATGGTTCTAAACTACCTTCAGAATCAAATGTGATTCAGTTAGCGTCAATGTTAGGAAAGTTTGGTATTGGTAAGTACTTACCAAAAATTCTGAATATATGTAGGTATATATTTCATACTGGTACCAGGCTTCAACTTGTTATGTACTAGGAAGGCCTACTGTAACATGTTTAAACTTAAAATACCTACTTTGTATAATCAGCCATAATTTGTGTACAATCTATAGGGCTATCTAATAAAATACCTAATAGACTAGGAAAACGCTAAAGTCCCGCCGCGTTGATGGATGAGCTTATTTTAAGTTTTTAGTTTGCGTGGGATATCTTTACTTTTGCAAGTGCTTTGTTTTGCTGCCTACATATTGTAGGTGATTGTTGTCAAGTTTCTATTGTTTCTTGTCAATTGGTATTATTTACCGTAAAAAACTTATATTAAAAGCTTTATTTCTATGGATTCTGTCTAACTTTTTCAACTTTTTCTTTCAAAAGGTACTACATCACCATAACTTTAATGTCCATGTATAATATGAACGTTGTATCCCCACCCGTTTGGTCAGAATTGGCCCAAATGGCACGAAAATATCGCACAAAAAATCAAAAAACTTATATTAAAAGCTTTATTTCTATAGATTCTGGCTAACTTTTTCAACTTTTTCTTTCAAAATGTACTAGGTACATCACCATAATCTTAATGTCCATGTATAATATGAACGTTGTAGCCCCACCCGTTTGGTCAGAATTGGCCCAAATGGCACGAAAAATCGCGCAAAAAATCGGAAAAAATCGTAAAAGTACGATATTCATGAGAAATATTTCTTCGATTGTACCCAAAAACGTGGCAAGTCTAAGTTCAGAGATTTCAAAGGTCCTCTCAAATTTTCATCAACATCGCATATGCCGTTTGCCCGGTAGAGAGCGAACAAACAGACAAAAATACAAACAAAAAAAAAACCCGAGCTAAATTTTTTGGGGGGTCAGTGAAATTGAAGTCTTCGCTTCGCTCATTCAATAATACATCAAGCAGGGTGAGGCCTGAGCCTCCCTATACCAACAAAATGTTTATACAAAAAAAACTTTTTGGATGAGCGAAGCGAAGACTTCAATTTCACCGACCCCCAAAAAATTTAGCTCGGGTGTTTTTTTTCTTTTTTTTTCTGTCTGTTTGTTTGTTTGCTCTCTACCGTGCAAACGGCATATCCGATCTTGATGAAAATTGGAGGAGACCTTCGAAATCTCTGAACTTGACTTGCTACGTTTTTGGGTACAATCGAAGAAATATTTCTCATGAATAGGCCTATCGTACTTTTACGATTTTTTTGATTTTTAGTGCGATATTTTCGTGACATTTGGGCCGATTCTGACCAAACGGGTGGGGCTACAACGTTCATATTTCACATGGACATTAAGGTAATGGTGATGTATTGCTTTCTGAAAGAAAAAGTTGAAAAAGTTAGCCAGAATCTATAGAAATAAAGCTTTTATTTTTGTGCGATATTTTCGTGCCATTTGGGTCAATTCTGACCAAACAGGTGGGACTACAACGTTCATATTATACATGGACATTAAGGTTATGGTGATGTAGTACCTTTTGAAAGAAAAAGTGGAAAAAGTTAGCCAGAATCCATAGAAATAAAGCTTTTAATATAGGCTAAGTTTTTTACAGTAAATAATACCAATTGACAAGTAACAATAGAAACTTGACAACAATCACCTACAATGCGTAGGCAGCAAAACAAAGCACTTGCAAAAGTAAAGATATCCCACGCAAACTAAAAACTTTAAAAAGCTCATCCATCAACGCGGCTGGACTTTAGCGTTTTCCTAGTTTATTTAAATACCACTATTTTCATCAACTATACTAGCCTAGGTCAGGGACCCAAGTTTTGAAACATACGTTTGCAGTCACCTCTGACTTGGTGGTGGTTCTGAGCCAAATGCAAGTTTTGAAGTCACAACGAAATGTACGTTTCCACCCTTGGCCAAAAAGCTAGTGGTATGATCATTTGTTTTTACATTACCGATATCGTTACCACTTATCGATGATTCACTTTTAGCATCTTTTAAATTTCAGGCAATGTAAGTTAGAATTCATTTCACTTGATAAACATTGTTAAAGAGTAAAATGGATGTTTACATTGAACAGTATTTTTTTTTGAATATCATCTTTTAAAACAAACTTTCCTAGCTTATGCTTACTATATAGGTATCATTTTATATAGCCTACTCAAGAATCAACATTCTACTCTCACATGAGCAATGACAGCCCTCGTAAGCAATATTTTGCACCTTGGTTCTTATTTCTAGTGCTAGGGCGCTAGACGTAATAATACGCAATTCTAATCGGTTGGGAGATGTTTTACATTCACAAAGATTAGACTCTTTTGGAACAATCACAACGATGACTAACAGCAACACCCATTTATCCCACAATGTACGTTTTGATTTCAAAACTTTCTTTTTTCTCAAGTCACCTAAATGAGGTGGGATAGGTTTACGTTTTGACGGTGGCTTGTGGCTGAAAACATGACCCTCTGTGTTGGGAAGACAATTCCTTAAGCTGCAATGCAAGGATGATAGGCTACTGTCGTGTCACACGTAAACTGTACATTATTGATTTATTGTATGTTTCTGTTTCAGAACTTAAAAACACAAGCAAGGTTGTACCACTAAACTTCTCTCAGTTGCACATAATTATTTCAATTAGCAATAAATGGCTCGTCAGTTTAAAGTGGCTAAACCTGAATCAACTATATGTTGTGTTCACCATCGAAACATGTTCTTGTACAACTCCGGTTACGAGTAGAGAGTGTGTTTATTTCCTTACTGATGGAGGAAGTATATGTATCCTTTAAAATATATGTGTTAGTAACAATTTTAATCATGGAAGTTTTTTTTAAACATTTAATTATTGTCAAATTAAATTGACATTTAGAGACAAGTAAAATCTCCCATTCCGTTCACCATGTATTCACAGTGGCCTATTATGTGACTTAAGCCGTTTGCTCATGTTTAACTCATAAGTATGTTGTCAGTTGAAAAGTGAAATAAAATACTGAACGTTTGCCCCAGGGTATATGACTTAATGCCAAACAAGTCTCATTGCTCAGTGTGTAGCAGCTGTATTGTTCCACCACAAGTGTTCCAGGAGTACATTATTGATTATTTAGTTGAGCAAAAGTCAAACATGCTGGTTTCTCTACTTGCTTTGATCTAGATTATGAATAATTTAATTTTTTCTAGTACCTGGGGTGTAGAATTGGCCTATCTAGACTTCCTAGCATTGGTTAGAATAAAGTCATCTAGTTTACGTATTACCTTAAAATTGACTTTATTGCACTGTTTCTTGTAGATCATAGCCAGCCCTAACGAAGTGTATAATAGTATCCTTTATAGCCAGCATTATTTATTTTACTGAATGACATAAGAAATCCATATCAAAAACAAAATAATAAACATTATTTTATTTTATCTGATCACAACTTTCCGAATTGTTTGTTGCACGGGCTGTGTTCTTTTTTACTAATGGCAATTTTAAACATTTGCAATCTAGGTTCAAATTTTTCACATTTTGCTTTCTTGTATTTAAATCGCAACGGATTTTGCTCATTTTGTTAGCAGTTCTCAGTTAACTGGTCACGGATGTATATATGTTTAAAATTTCAGCACCATCTGTTAGGCCGTTCGGCTATTTGGCATCGAACAGACGGCAGACAGACAAACATTGTCACAACGAAGACCCGTTCGACTTGCGTTGCAAGACTACTATCACTGCGCTCACTTGTCTAAAACAAGTGAGAAAATATATTTTCACTGTTGTGTACTGTTATTTGCTACCTAGTAAACAATAATATATAATCTCACTCTCAACAGAGTTACCAACAATAATTGTGTGTTTTAGTTTTAGGGCTAAGCTTGTTGGGAGATTCAAATTCCCAATGATTAATGAAATCATTAAACATTATTGATCAATGATCAGTAATGATAATAACAGTGATCTGTAATAAAATGCTGGCTGACTTATCACTCAATTTCTGTATTGTTGCCTACTTGTGTGGACTATTGGGATAAATGTTGGTACCGTACCGTACCGGTATCGGATTCCTTTTCCAGTTGGATCCAGATGTATACCAAATGTATGTATATTTAGTTAAAAAGCTAACCTAGATTAAATAAAATAAATAATAAATATATAGCATACACAACGACAGTGTTGGCTCGTGTAAAGCTAGGCTAACTTGTTCGGGAGGTTCCCTGGTTCGAATCCGTCAGAAGCAAATCCTGACTGAAGTTTTTTACCGGATTGTTTTCTCAGTCGTTAAGCGAATGCAAGGTGATTGTTCCTTAAATAGTCCTGGACATCCCTTCACAATTTCCTATCCGCACATACCTAGTTCACCTGAAGAGCGGACTATTGCACCCTATACAGGTTTCCCTCAGTAAAAATTAAAATTTAGCAAAGTAACATAGAAACGGACGGACAGGTATATACAAAGAGAAGAACTAGCAGGGATTGTTTTGAATACTTTTGAATAGTGTTATCAATTTCCTCAACTTGAAACAGTGGCTTATTCCCTGAGGGACGGAAAGCAGCTTGGTGTGATCAATCTACATTCGGCTCTTCCTTCAAATGGCTCGCTCGACGCTACGAGAACGTTTCAGAAGACTGCGGTGTCCGACGACGGTACATTGATTGCCGTAGCAGACCGGACAAACGGAGTGTATATCGTGAATACAGAGCCCTACTTCTTGTCCTCTGATAATCAAGATCTGAGTTCACGTTGGAACTGTGGCGACAGTGACACCATGTCAGTGTGTTCTTCCACTCGCACGACTGCTAGTGTACGTTCACATCTTTTGGGTAAGTCATCACTTTTGCAGGATTTTTTTTGCAAAAATTCTAAATCATTTAAATTTGATCTAAAACATTACTTGGGCTAGGGCCTACTCAAAAAATCCTTTTATTCCCTTCATTAGTTCCTAAACCCTTCCCCTCCTTTTGAGCCATTTTGTAGCATATGTTTTTATAAAAATAATTTGTAATGTTTTTGTATTGTAATTGACATTTTATTTTTGTTAGTTCCTATTTCCACTTAAAGTGTATTTGTATAAGGTATAATTTATATTTTTTAGTTCCTATGTGTAGCCTACCATGTACACGCCCATGAATTGTAATACAAATAAATAAGATTCATCTACACCTAGGAAAACGCCAAAGTCCCGTCGCGTTGTTGAGCGAGCACCGGTACGTGCAACACGACCCGAGTACGACATTCCCATAATGTTACATAACAATAAGTCTTTAAGTTCTTGACCGATTTAGCTGAAAATTTGTAGAATAGGAGAGAATGTTGTACTTATTGACCCTGCAAAATTTCATAACGATCGGAACATTTTTTATTTATTTTTTTAAATTTTTTATAACCAACGATCGGATTTTGTTCAAAAACTATACAGCAACCCGCATAGGTGGTATGTACATGTGTGCAAAATTTCAGGTCGATCAGAGAAACAGTGCAACCTGTAACAAAGCAGTAACAGAAAAAAAAAAACAGACATTTGAGCCATAAGAGTCAAGTGGAGATGCTCGGTTAAACAAGATACACAACCATACAACCATGACAATGTTAGGCTATCCGTATTTTTAAAATTATCCCACCGGTACAAGTATAATACGGTACTCTTAATGTACCGTTATACAATTTTAATTTTCATGTGAACACAGTGTATGTAGTAGACCTAATATTGGTACACCTATGAAGCAAACACTCCTACCATTAGCTTTGAGTATTTAATATCCCTTTGGGGCCAATAGGGTTTGCATTTTGCAATCACCACAGTTAAAACACTTAAAAGAGCACAAATTCGAATCCCCGAGTGAACACCTAGTTTTAGTGAGAAAACTTAGTTACTATGCCCTATATTTTTGAAGATGTAATTGATTATTTATCGTGTAAAATCCAGAAATGACCAAAGTCAATCTTCATCGGACTATGAACCCTGTTCTTCCACTAACTTTACTAGACTGCTGGGACCAGTACTTTTATAAGTAGCCTACTTATTACCACCAGGTACTAATTTTTTGTTTATTGTACAAAAATGCAAAATTCATAGGCCTATGGTATTGTACTGCACTTTCTTTGAAATAAGTATGTATAATGTATGTAATAACGACACAGACAGACCTGTATATAAATGAAGGATTGATTCAAGGTAAACATTATCATTGAAAAGCACTCTTTGTAGGTAGAATAGACCACCGCCGTAACCAGGGGTTGGTAACCCGGGTACCCGGTTAAAAATCTGGAGTAGACCATTTTGAATTGCTAATAGTCCAGTCACCACTAATTTGTTTTATAAAAAAAACATGCCTAAAACTCGTTAAAATACTCCAATCACACTCTAGGAATCGAACAATTTTCTGGCGCTGTGCGCTCCCTACCCGCATTATTTTGGGGGGCCTCCTCACTAGACCCCCCATTATGCAAGGTCATGTACGTACCACTTTACCCAAACAATCACATTCCGTTTGCTGCCTCGCTGTCTTCGATGCCATGTGTTTGGCTTCCGTGATCGACTGATAGCTCATTTCCAAACATAAATCTCGAGTGTGACAACATCAGCCCAGCCAGTGCATGGCACAACGTGAGATAATCTCCATCTTAAGAGTTTTGGTTCGTGTCACTATTGACCAATTATTTGATATTTCGATTATCGATAATGAATTTTGGTTATCGATCAACAAAATTATATCCATTATTGATTATTGATCGATAATATAGATTATCGTGTGCATCCCTAATTATAACAATTCATGGTTTAAACCCGAAACACACTCGCCCACTGGCTACAAACCTCGTGTCTGAGGGAAGAGTGGATACTGCCAAAATATCATGCACTGAGTGAGTGCATTTTTAGCAGGGGCGGACTGGGACGAAAAGGCCCCGGGATGCTGGCACCTATTAGGGCCCGTATGAGGTTGCGTAGCATAGCAGGGGTCTGGGGCGAAGCCCCAGCCGCCGGAGGCATTTTCGCCAAAGGCGAATTTTTTTTTCGGGGGTTTGTTATATTTTATGGCCTAAAACGCTATTTTAGGACGCGATTAACAGGCGCCAACTAGTAACACTACCCGAGCGCGCAATTCAAATCTTGCGAAAATTATATTCGAGGAAGCCTTACAACCAATAATGTAAATCGCAAGTACCAAATTAACACTCGCAAAATGCGAGCTTGTAAGTGGATTTTGCAAGGTGGCGGTCAGCGGCGAGCCTCCATGACGTTTACTGGACATTTTGATTGAATCATGCATAACTTTCCAATAATAATTTTATTGCATACATATATTTATGTATGTATATATTTTGTCAAGCTTTCGTGATCCATTGGTATTAATTTTATAACTACGTATACGGTAATGACTAATGATCATACAACTTTTTGTTCTAAACTTGTACGTTTTGAAAGTCTAAGCTTTCATTCTCAAGAAGATTAGGACATATAAAAGAAAAAGAATCATCAGAAACCCTTCTTAAACACTAGTAGGACCTATATATTAATGAAACTTGTTCCTGCTTTCGGGTTGTCAATCGCGGCGCGCGGTATTTCAAATACTAATCGAGCGGGATTTGAATTTTTTTAGCAATAAATAGAGAAGTCTCTATAGGATCTTTTCGGTGCCGGTACTGTGGGATTTTGGGGCCCCTAAAGAGCATATTTTAGTTATATTTACATAATACATCGGATATAAATTAATTGCGGGGCTCCGAGGCAAGTATGCCTGTGTAAACGCGCTAGTGGCATTGCATTTTAGTTTAAAGCCCGTGGACCCGGACTGCCATAGGGCCCGGGATGCGATCGCATCCCGGCATCCCTAGCCAGTCCGCCCCTGGTTTTTAGTATGGTTTTAAGAACTCTGTGGTGTAACTTCTATTTTATATCTATCCAGTTAATAAGTCCTAATTTCTATCAAAACAATGAAAACATGCATTATGTTTATGATTACAGGATCTGCAGTAACTCCAAAAGGAAAAACATCATACAGAAGTACATGGAATACATACTTAGGTTCTTTGCGAAGGCCAAAGCCCCAGGCCAGCAAGCGTCCACAGGTAGTGGGTCTTGTTGAACCTCCACCTCATCTAGATGTGCAGTGTTTGAGCATGACGGCAGCAGGACTTGCAGTGTGGTTCATCCAGGCTGGTAAGTCTCATGTCACGGCCCGCGGACTGTGGAAGAACAACATTCATCATTTGTTATTCATCAATTGTCCGTTTTTACTTATGGCATTTTCCATTGGCCGTACTCGTCCGCACTGAATGTGAACTAACGTTACAATCATCATCCATTGGAAATTTGAGTGTGAACTGAGAGCCAGTGCATGAAAACCATTGGCTGTGCATTAGGAAGGAGTGCTGTACTGAGCCGCACTGGAGTGCAACAGAGTTAGTGCAATATGGCGGCCCTTGACGTGCATGATTTGATTTGATTTGACGCCATGTTTGCACAATCTTTTACAAGTCGTGTTCCATCTATTGGGGATTGAACTTGATTGCATGAGTGCTATACTGGGTGCAATGACGACAAAGTAACGTTTTGGTGCAAACTTTATGGACACTCAGTGCATGCCAACGGAAAACATCATTATACTTATAATTAGATATTTGTGAATTTCAGTTTTTAAGTTTTCGATATTAAATTTGTGGACGTATATTTTTGTTTTTTTGTAAAACGCTACAAAATGCTAATTGGATGAGCGAAGCGAAGACTTCAATTTCACTGACCCCAAAAAAAAATTAGCTCGGGTGTTTTTTTTTCCTGTTTGTTCGCTCTCTATCGAGCAAACGGCATATGCGATCTTGATGAAAATTGGAGGGGACCTTCGAAATCTCTGAACTTAGGCCTGCCACGTTTTTGGGTACAATCAAAGAAATATTTCTCATGAATATCGTACTTTTTTACTTTTTTTTCGTGACATTTGGGCCGATTCTGACCAAACGGGTGGGGTTACAACCTTCATATTTTACATGGACATTAAGGTTATGGTGATGTAGTACCTTTTGAAAGAAAAAGTAGGAAAAGTTAGCCAGAATCCATAGAAATAAAGGTTTTAATATGAGGTTTTTGAGGTGTATAATAACAATTAACAACAATAGAAACTTGACAACAATCACCTACAATGCGTTCAAAAAGCACTTGCAAAATTAAAGATATCCCACGCAAACTAAAAACTTACAAAAAAGCTCATCCATCAACGCGACTAAAAAAAGCGTTTGCGAAGCTTTCTAGTTTTACTAAATAATTAGGGTTTCCCGTACTTACTGAGAACTAGTTTAGCATTGTGTATTTCTAATGTTTTAAGGCTGTTCCACCCTGTTTCTATTTTCTAAAATATGCAACTATGTAAAAACAAAACACACATCATGTCGGGCTACCATTATTTTGAATCACAGAATCATAAATTGTGGGTTTTGAATTGTGATGGAATATGATGTTTTGGGTTTTAGTCTAGTATTTAATGTTGCATAATTTACTGTATTTACCTACAGTCAAATTTGATCAATATCATTGCATTTTGGTGGTTAGCGTCTTCTCAACAAGCTACGCTCCCTGACTAAACACGTTAATTAAAATTCAGAACAAAGCCACACGTTGCTGGGCACCAAATGTGGTGGCTAGCCTCCGACTGCTCTTGGATTCAAAAATCCCACTCAAGAAGTTTCCAAATAGATACACTCAACACCAAAATTAGAAACAATCGAAAATACACCATCAACCTACCCTTGAATCAAGGTCGCTGGATGATGCTCTCCACTCCCTCTCTGGGTATCTCAGTCTCTCTCCTCTCACGTTGGACCCTCTTTACAATGTTGATACAATAAATAATAATATACCAACTAACAGGTCACCTGAAGCTAGTTTATTTTAAATAGAAAATGTCAATGATTTCAGTCCATACCATAATTAATGTTGCATGGCACATACTCTTTGACTTGATAAGTTTAATGAATTAATAGAAGATGCTATGATATGTGACAATATAATTTGGTGTAGGTGATGCCTAAAAACAAGGGGTTTACTATACAAAATGAAATATCTGGTTGTCGACCAAATGAATGTTGTACACCGTGATGTCACTTCCCTAAGGGTCTACTAGGTAATCCATGGTAGGCTCTAGGGAGCTCTACCACAGCCAATCACAGGCTTCGACAAACATCTACTAACATGCACAGGTAAACTCAATGGCACGGTAAGGTGAATATGGAAGCTGGAATTAGGAAAAATGTTATGTCTCCTCCCAAGCAGTCTCAGCCTTCATCAGAACAGTGCCTATATTGTCACAAGAAAGAGTACAAATAAAAGGTTACGACCTACCTACAGTGGTACCACACTACACATAACAGTTATGTTTCCATTTCTTATTCCCCTGCAATTTCCCTTTATAATATGGCATAATGTAAATTTAGATTAAACCCTAATGGCCAGTAAAATCGGTACTCATCGCTCAATGATGGATGATCAGCGCCTTCAGATACCAGTCTCCTGACAGGCAGTCTTGATGATGGTGGACTCGAGTTGGTGTACCAGTCGGATTGACGGGCAGACTCGGAGGTCTAATACCAGTCAAATAGACGGGCAGACTCGGAGGTCACAACGCTCTCGGCTAATTGAAACAAGGCGTTCGTTTCTCCCTCGACGCATGATTCCCTTGCTGCGCGCTCTAGTTCACTTCCACTGTCTCGGCCAAGATTCGCGGAGATTATTCACCATCGGTTTGCCACAACTTTACTGTCCCCCACTCGCGCACATTCATTCGCCTGTCCCTAGTGTTCCTGTTCTATAGCGCCCAGCGCTCTGAAGACCTATCGCTCAAACTGCCGTCACATTAAACTCGTTTGCTACTTCATTCCTCTGTCTCTACTCTATCTCGCCGATCCACTTTGCTCATGTCGGATCAATTACTTTATGACGTGGTGATATAACTCACTTCTATCTAACGTTCAATGGTGTTCAACTTATTATGCTGATGACTCACGGGTAAGACTGACTCACTCAGTAGACTCGCGGACGGTCCTCTCTCACGGCCGACTCGGCACTACGGTGCGTATGTAAGGCCAATTACACACTTGGCACGCTTTGTTCCAGATGCGACCCGCAATCACTATCTCAACACTTGGCCTTGGCCCTCTCGTAACTGTCTCGAAACTGGGACTTAACCCTCTTGTAATACGCAGTTCTTACGCTGGGCTTTAGCCCTCTGTGAAACACTTCCGACCTGGGCCTTAGCCCTCTGTGGAACGCTTCCCTAATCTGGGCTTGGCCCTCTGTGAAAAACACTCCAGCGGCAACCTTGCCGTCCAACAACTTCCACACCAGTCCCTCAACTGGGCCTCAGCCCTCTGTGAAAAACACTACTTTGCCCCTCAAATTGCAAAACGGTACAAAAACATCATTTTTATGTGTCTCTCGGGACACTGGTACAATTGTTCTGAAAACGGGTATGTCTGGTCACCTTACTACTAATAGGTGGGTTTGATCTGATGACAATTGCAGCATTTTGAAAAATATTTTCTCAAGTCATGTACAGTCAAATACGCATGTTATATCTTCATAATAATATTAAAATGTATAAATGTGTCTTGTTCATTCCAAAAATTTAATCCCTCGTTGCTCCTTTTACTTGTACCGGGTACGATTGAACTAAGTACCGGTAGTGTATATTATCACTTGTATGTGTTGCTATCGATTCTCATGACCTGCAGGGCACAGCTCTGGGGGAGTCTACCGGCTTTACGACTTGACAACCGGAGCTTGCCTGATTGAGCAACAAGTGGGTGAGGATATGATGGTGGTGGAGAGAGGACTTGCGTCCCAGATGGATGCCTTCGTCTCTTCTGATGGCATTTCGCTCTTCCTGGGAGTACTCTTCAGAGACGTACTTGTCAAGAAGGTAAAAATATAGTAGAGGCAACAGATGCACAACCATCACTTGACATTAGGTATCTTGTGATTATCTTTCACTAATTAGCCAACTTGGACCAGCAGTACATGCAGGCATACGTACACAGTACACCTTGCTGGAAGTAAGCAATTTATATTTTTCAACCAATTCTTTTTACAGACATGTTAGGTTAACCTAGGCAGCTGCCTTTAGGGATATATATAATATAAAAAAAACTGTTCACTTTTTGATGTTATGTCACTATTTTGAACCTCCTGAAAATTGACCTGTTTGTAGCTAGTTCTGACATTGCTCGTTCGCAGTGCTGCCTCGAAACCAATGCTACAGCCTAGGATAATTGTTTTTTCCCATTATTAATTATTAGGTATATTAATTATATATATTAAGCACTTACAAATAGGTATGCAATTGGTTTTTAGCAAAGATGTCTAAGAAGGAAGGCTATTAATTAAAACCAATCAGGCAATCACTATGATCACTATTGTTTAAAAGAATTTCTTTGGTTTTGGATAGGTCCGTAAATGACAATAAAAGCAATAAACAACAAAAAATATGAGTTTAGGTACCTACACCTCGTGCTGCCACCTAGGATTGATGACGTTATAACGAACAAGCCCTACTATACAATAAAAGCACTCTTTAAATAGATACCACTAATTGCAATTTAAGAAAAAGTCAAAGCAATTCTGGGTTTGTTTACTCTAATTGTACAAAACATGCACTTTTCACTGGTAGCCCTATATACTTACAAATGATTTTAGAATTACATCACTGATTGTTGCTAACGATTAGTGTTTGTTTGCAGTTGGTTCACTGTATGGATACAAAATCGTTGGGTCAACTGCTCAAGACGGATGAATGGGGTGATGTTATGGTACCTCTACCGCTACTAACTACTAGCTTGAAACAACGTGAGGTGGATGTCGCAAGGTTGGCTCTCAGTTTACACACTCACTGTAAGTTGATCTTTTGGTTTACTTTATAATTAGTGCCCGTAGCTAAGGCTGCATGATGTATAAAACTAATTGATCATTGAAATGGTGGCATCTTTCTCTCCATCACTATCAATCTATATTGTCACATCTTTGATTATGATCTTTGGGAGGTGGGAGGTGTGCTGTCTCATGCTTATGTAAAACAACTATCAAAAAATGTTTGGGAAAAGGCACAGGATTACTATTTGCATTTTACAATAATTTTACTTTTACTGTGTTTTATGGAGTTAACTTCTAATCGACTCCAAAGTTGTGCTTGATGTCATCTCTAAGATGTACTCTGTAAATCTACTAGTATGCCTACATAGACCAATTGCCAGCATTTCTGCCAAACTCTTGACAATAATAATAACTGTCTTATTTTCTTACAGCATTTAAAATTGCCCTTTTAACAAATCCGGCAGAAGATGACTTACCACACTGGCAGAATCGAATCGACAATGTTGTGTCTCACATGGACAAACTATTCGATGTGATTCACATTGCGATCCAAGAGAACGGCGACAACGTTGCACTCTCTGAACAGCTCTTGTCTTCGGCTCTGGATCACGCAAATGACTTGCTGCAGTTCCTCGAGCAAAGCAGTCACGGCATTGACGCGGTCAAGAAGCAGGTACTGGGCCAGGTGGTGAAGCTACGAGTACACCTAAAGCGACAGAGAGAGGAGACGGTCGAGGAGGCGGAAGAGGCGATCGGCGACCACAGAAACGAGCTGAGCAAATGGAAGACGATGGAAGATCGTCACGTCATTCGTTTGGCAATTTCTCAGAATAATGTACCCATGGTTCATACGTATTTGTCGAATTCTCACGGTTGGAATCGTAAGAAGGTGGAAGCAACGATTCAAACAGAGTTTGATGTTTGGTTAAATCAACTGCTTACAAGTCATGATTTTGATACCGCAAGACAAATGTTAACAAACATGGGACATGATAACCCGATGGAAACACTAAAAGGGCAATGCTTTCAAATGTTGGATATAGACTTGCGTGACAATTTGGCAGAGTATCTTGCAAATCAAAATGTTATGAAAGAAGAAGAAATCAAAGCATGGGAATTCATCAAGGTGATAGAAGACATTTTAGGAGAACCATCTGAAACTTCTGGTCGTTTAGTTATTAATAATTTAGTAAATCAAACTAACGAATCTAGATCTGTGGTCATCGTTGAGTTGTTCTTCAAGACCTTAAATATGAAGTTAAAAGATAAAATATCACCACCACTAGCTTGGAAGTTTTTGCTTGAATTCAATCGAAAAGATTTGTTGATTGACTGGATTGATACTTTCTATCACATTTCACACCAAGAAAATACACAAGTAAATGAACTGGCTGAAGTATTTCGTTTGTGGGAAATAACACAAGAAATGGTTGACTTTATCAAATCATCAGAGTCATTAGACATGATAAAAGACTGTGTATTGGATTGTTTGAGCACCCATGGCATCTTCTGTACAGATGAGAAACAGCACCCGGGATCAATTCTACAAAGATTGATTCGAACTACTTCTCTTCACAAACTTGAACATGTATTAAATCAAGCATCGTCCAATGTTTCGGTACAGGAGTTTTACGACATGCTTACATCATTCTGTATCGACCACAAGCTGTACGGCATGGCATTCCCATGTCTCTCAGACCGTGAGTTCTCGGAAGATCAGCTCACAACTTTGTGTACCAGCAGTGACAATAGGCTCCACTGGTTCAAGCTGTGGTTAACATTTCGAGATTTGTTCAACGATCCGCTGAACGAGAAGCTTGCCCTCAAAGCTATTATTAATCATGCACATTTCTTATCTGAAGACAGCAATAATTTTCTCAGTGAACATCCATTGTTGGTAATAGCTCTTGTAATATACGGCCAGGAAACAATTAATAATGTATTGGACATGAAAGTAGCTACTAACTTCCCTGTCAGCCAAACTCTACTACAAAAAGCTTTGTCACAGATTCCTCTATTGCAAATGGCTTTATCACAAGACAATTTCAGGCTCGCTCCAGACGTTACAGTGTACCAATTACTAAGAGACTGTTCTCTGTTTGACGTGTCTAAGCTATTCAAGTGGCAAGAGAACCGAGATAAAGGAGAGATTCCTCACTTCTCCTCTGCAAAGCTAGTATCCAAATATGGACACAAAGACACATTGAACTTCATTTACTATTTGAAACAAGGGAGACCAAGTTTTGCTGCCAGCATGTGCCTGGTTGAGCAGTTCAAAACTCACAGAAATATAAATAGAAAAACGTAAGTCTTCATGAAGTCCGCTTTTATTCCAAATTCATCTAGGTTCTTAATTATATGATCATCATCATTATCTGTTGCCACGTCCAACTGTGCGTTGGGTCGGCATTGAAGACAGGCCTCTCCATCTTCTTCTGTCTTGACTGCCACCACTCCTCTCCTTCTACCACATTCCAATCTCCTCCTCGTTGTTCCACATCTTTTCTCACACTATTCTGCTATTGTTGTCGTGGTCTGCCCCTTCTCCTACCATGGAATTTGAAGGAATTTCAAATTCCATCATCCTTATCAGTAATCTCGCTCTTGACATGTCCGAACCACTTTAATTTTCTCTCTCCAATTATAATATATAATAATAATATGTAGATAAAAAATATGCATGGGTTCCCTCTTCCCTGTTCAAGATATATTTTTGTTTGATTTTTTATTTAATTTTAACATATAGTTTTATGCTATGATTTACAATGGTTTATGATTATTGATTGCAGTATCTGAGTGTTGCAAAGTATATTTTGTACCCCTGAACATTTTTTACATACATAGGCCCTACTAATTAGCCTACTGAGTACCTGTCCAATGTCCAAGCATGTTCAAAATTAAAACAGGTATCAAACATTTTATATTTAACTAATTAAAATGTATACTACTGTTCACCCACTGGGCCACATAAAATTATGCTATACTTTTCCTTCTGATTTTAGGTTGAAACGCCTTTGCAATGTAGCCCACGGAATGGCACTTGAAAGCTTCCACAACACAAGCATTTGTGCAGCTTGCATTGCTTTCATCGAAATGTTAGGCAGAGACTCGGAAGTTGTGAGGGTTCATGTTGCTTGTGGAAATACAATTCTTTCCTTTCGGAATTCACAAATGTCAGATTCTAGCCGGACCTCCATTAATGTTGAACAAGTTGGTAAGAAAATCAGCTTATTAAGTATTATATTACATTTATTTTGTAGATGGGTAAAAGGAATACTATTTTCAAACCAACGTTTTAGCATTTGGATTCTCAAATTTATTATTTTGAAGTTTTGAAATCTCTTAGTTATCTCTTTATAGTTAATTGATAAATTTGTGTTCCCTTCCCTTCTTCTTCTTTCATAATATGTATGATGAGTTTTTTTGTACTTATGGACAAATGAAAGCTATGCTTTCTTTTGCATCCAACCACCTACTATATAATGCCATGTCTGCTTGTATTAATTATTTCATGATTCGTGACAGTGCATTACACAGAGATCAGTGGATTGTGATTAAATAAATAAATTGTATTTAGAGTCTACCCACTCAGTTATATAACTGATTTTCAGTGGGGGACAATAAATCAAAGCGACCAAGCCAATTGAGGCTTCATGCTCCGAAAAAATCTTCCTAAGTCCTAACTATCCTTCTACGTATTGTTATTGACCTCACTTGGAGAAATTTCACCCTCTAAAAAATTATCTTTAGGAAAGTTTAAAAAATGCTTGCTTCCAAAAAAATGAACTTGTTTCTTATTTCTTGTTTGTTTGTTTCTTTCTTCTTGTTCTTTATTTTAATTTTTATGTTTTGTTGTGCAAGTAACACTACAATTTGTCAATGCATTATAAATGTCCACGTTTCATTATTAAAAATGCATTTGAAAATCTCAACCAAATATATGTTGAGTTTTTTAATTTAATCTTTAAGAGTATGGATTCTACACCTAGACTGTCTTAAGCAAGTTTCAAGTGCATCTTGCACTCCTCGATTTAAAAAAATTGTTTAAAAAATTACCTACATCCTCAAGTAGGCTTACTGCAAAAGTTTGTACGTGCCAATAGTCAAAGTGTTTATTTAAAATTTATTATATATAAAATGTATCAATTTTTCAAATTTATTTGTTAACAAACGGGTAGCTAGCTGTTCTTATCAATAATGTTTTGTTTCTTGACTTCAATCGTTTTGCAGGATTGCTTATGCTTGGGCTCGTATTAAATAAAAAGCAGAGCGCTCCTGAAATCCTGTTACTGCTCGAAATGGCACTAGAGCACTCAATGGAAAGTCTGCAACCTAATGTTGACACTGTCTCGATGATAAACCACTGGAGCTTGGCTGTCAAGTTTGCTCGCATCCATTTGCTGAAGCTTCCCGAGAAGTTTCTCAGGTTGTGTGCCAAGAGAGATACGTGGCTGCCGTTTGTCCTCTTCATTCAGCTTCACAAGTACCCAGTCGATCAGGTGTGTACACTGTTCATCAGAACTCAAAGTTGCTAGATGTGATTTACACTGTTATTAATTAATTTGAATTTGATCTTTATTAACCATCTGTCACACACACACACATTATTGTTGTATAATATACTTATAACAGGGAATATACGTGACTTCATTTTATCATTCTACTGCAATAAGGACTTGTTTCTGAATGCGTCAATTGATTTATGTTTTTATTTAGATAATATTTTCATTCATAAAAGTTAGCTGAAAGTTGCACCAAAAATTTGGGCTGGAAAAACGGGCGCATACGTCATAATCTGGTATGGCCAATCTACCAATTACATAACGAATAATCATAAAACAAAAGAAAGTGACGACAATTGTTGTCATAGCAACACGAGCTATTTAGCGACCATGCAGTAAATTTAGATGTGTCATCTAGAAGGCAGTTGTAAATTTCATTCAAACACCATGGATTTACAAGGCGGTAACTATTATAAGCCCATGCATAAACCATGTGGCGACCAAAGAAGTGAAAAGAGCTTACTTAGAGCTTACTAGTGGATAGATTTCTTATCTGAATTCATTGGCGACGACCTGGCCGTCACATGCCGTTTGAAATAATAAACGCGGGAAATAATAAACGAACAACTTTGTACCTCAATAAAATTGAAATGGTGTACTTTGGATTGGTTTACATTGCGGCAATGGTGTTGTTAAGTGGTTTTCTATTCATTCTATACACACAAGTCAATATCTGGACTTGGTGTATGTTCCCTAGTAAGTAGTAGAATTTCCAACTACTATTAATTTAAACATAATAGTTCATCCAAATTCTGTTTTTCTAAATAATTTAAACGTAATGGTCATGAAAATTCTATTTTGCCAAGCTTTTCTAGGATGTTGTTACGGAACACTGTATGTTTATGAATTAAGAATGCGCAAATATAGAAGGGTAGATGAGCTTGGCCCTTTTTTAGATCTCATTTCTTTTGATTGTGTAAGGTTTGGCTGTATTTTTACAAGTTTTTGTTATGTGTGAGATCTCATTACTTTTTAAAGTTCCATTGCAAAATTATTTGTTATAATATAATAATTTTATCAAAGTCGATTTAATTGCTATGAAATTAACAAACAATAGAATGTAAAATATCTAGTGGCCCAAAGTAGGGATGACATCGATTAAGGTTTTAGTTAACCGATTAACCGATTGTAAAAAACTGTTTTTAATCGATTAATTAATTTTAAAAAAGCTCTTAAAATTATGAATTACGAGCGCGAGTGCTCTAGCGGACTAACTAGCACTGCAGTAGAATCTCAGTCACGCTCAGCTCCGCCCATCGCAGGCATAACCAGCGCGTATCAGCCGACATCGTCATCCATGTCCAAACAGCTGGGAGCAAGCTGTGAGCCTATAAACTTTAGGCCTAGGCCTAGCGCGTAGACAAAGAAACTAGATCAAATTATTTGCTCCGGAATGAACAAAAACAAGTGTTACCAACAACTTTCGTGAAGACGTGAACTACAAAGACTAATAATGAATTCTTTCTGTGACAATAAAATATTAATAAATATCTCGTAAATAGGGCCGATCGGCGTGACAGCGATAAAAACATTCCAGTAGAGCAAGAGATAGCGAGCGACGCGCTGCGCACAGGCTCTGTGCATGCTCTTCTCCAGGCAGACGAGTGGCGGCTGACGTCATGATGTTGCCAGCTGAGAAACAGAGAAACAACAACAACCAGTAGCGGCCCGGACGGCGGGGTGGGAGACAGCGCGGCGAATACAAATGAATACAATAGTCACATAATATCGCTGTTTAAATAATCGGTTATTGCCCGCGTAACCGGTTACAAAAATTAATCGGTTATTAATCGGTTAACGATTAATCGTCGTCATCCCTAGCCCAAAGACATGCTTTTTGTAAACAATGTGGGCGATCATTGTCAAGTAACTATAGTTACTTGTTGATTGTATGCCTGTATAAGGCTTATATTAAAACCTTTATTTGGAAGCCTTCCAGCAAACGTTTTTTAACTTTTTCTTTCAAAAGGAACTACATCACTATTACCTTAATGTCCATGTAAATTATAAAAGTTGTAGCCCCACCCGTTTGGTCAGAATCGCTGGGCAATTGAAACTGACGAATTAGACAGAAGTAGCCAGTAGCATGTAGTAGTAGTAGTAGTAGTAGTAAGTAGTAACTAACATCCTTAAAGTGATTTTGAGCATGTTTCAAGTCATTTTTTCACCAAGAAGGAATGCTCGTACCCCAACCAAATTTGGCATGTGTTGTCGGGTACCTAAATCCTCTCGATTTTGATAGTTTTCAAGTTCACATCACGTTTCATGACGGCTGGGTAACACCTCGAAATCACCCCAACTTTGCTTGTTGTATAAGGTGCCCGAGTGTGAGCGTACCGCGGCTTGGCTGCGGCGCCCTAACGGGCACCTAGATTGTCGCTATACTTACCTTTAATTATTTGACTTTCTAGGAGAGATATATTTGTAATATTATCTAATACGTATTATATGATGTATGTAGTTGTATAAAGAGATACACTGATCCTTATATAAAGTTATGGTTCTACTTTTTGTTTTAATTATTTTCCCATCTTCTTCATAGAGAAACACTGGTACTATTAATTATTATTAAAGGGGCTAAAAACCCCAAAAATTATTTTTTACCACGTGATCTATAGCACAATATACTACACTTAAATGACCGTTTAAAAAATTATATCTTGTAACTGTGATTTAACACGAATTTTTTATTTTTTTTGATCCAGAAATTTGCGAAAATTGGTGTTTTGGGAAATTTCTAAAATCGGCTTTAACCTGCTTCTTTTTTGGTCCACATAGATACTAGAGCATAGTACCAATCTAAAATGCCCCTTTATAACATCGTGTCTTGAAACTGTGCCCAAATATACCCTCAAACACGCAAAAATATGCATTCCAAAATCACACCCCATCTTGGTAATCGGCATATTTTGACCGAACTACTTGCCCAAATTACTAAACAAAATATAGAGAATTTACAGAAAAGGCTGTCGAGTACGTCAATAATGGCCAATATTTTTTTGGATCAAAATCCTCCAAGGTCACGGGGCATAAAGATCGTCCCCATGTTATTTCTTATGGGAGATTTTTGCGGATGGGACCTAGCTCGAAAAATGTCATGTTTGACAATTTTTTGGGAGGTCATGGTGGCCCCAATAATTTTTCTGTTAATTGCTAAATTCATTACTAGTTAGCCTGAATGAAATATATTTTTTTGAGTTTAGCGGTTAAATACCCCTTTAAGTGGGTTGATGACAAAGGAATTTTACTGTCAACCCTATTTAATTCAAATATCAAGGGATACTAAAAAAATGCATTTAGGATTTTTAAAACTTAATTTTAAAGAACATTCCTAAACCTGTACTCAAAATCCAAAGCTTTTGTAAAGAATTTGTCACTAGTTTCAATTATAAACATAAATTTGAACTAACCAAGTTTGAATTAAAGAGGTTTTACTCTGTTAGTTTAACAAAAAATATAATATAAGATTGTATAAGGCCTAGTATAAATACTTATCATCAGACTCTAATCTAAAAAATGTATGCACTTAGGTACTTTACCTTGTCAAGTCATTCACCTCTGTGGAACTTCAGGATCATCTATACCATGCCCTTAGTAATGTCCCCATTGCTTCCAACCAAGAAGACAAGACCAAGACGAAACTCCATCTTCGCGACTCTCGCAAGGTTTTGTACTCGCGTATCGGCTTGCATAAAGAGGAAGATGCTCAGAGCACAGCTTCCGAGACTCCGAGTGGTACTCAGGCGAGCAGCAGTTCGAGCGATGAAACGTATTCCCTAGCCGGGCGGGAAGTCGTGCAATATGACTCGAGGGAAGACGTGTTACTCACTCTACTCCGGTGTCACCGTAGTCCGGACCCTCCTAGAATGCTGCTCAATGCGTGCCGGACACTCAAGAACCCATTGTTGGCGGTGCTCGCTACGTGCTACGAGCCGTCGTCTTTCCTTGCCTGCTTCTGCACTTACCTGCTGACCTCGCTGCACGGAGAAGTGTCCGCACAGCTGACAGATCAGCTGAGCGTCGCGGTCCAGCAACACACCTGGTCTTCGCTGCAAGTGGAGGCTTTGTTGGTGGAGACAGTCTCGGCTGGTTGTGTCAATGCCCTCGCACAAGGATTCAAGTTGTTTTTGCCGGTATGTAAGAGATTGAAATACATATTTATCTATGAATACTACATCAATCTGGTCTTTCACCAATAATGTGTGGATGTATTGCATTAGAAATTGTGTTTAAATTGTGATTTTTGCTATGCTCGCATTTACATTAATATGTCATCATCAGTGGCTTAACTAGGAATAATTTTGCGGGGGGGGGGGGGGGTAAGTACCCGGTAGCTGGGGTCTGGGGCAAAGCAGTTGCTGGAGGCCCTTTAAGGCAAAACAAAATCACCATACTACAGTTATTTCGTCATGTTTTGACTGAAAAATGGCAAGTCAAAGGATCACTGTGTTGTTTATGAAGAATATATACTTAGGCCCTAGTTGATTTTGGACATAAAATTTCAATTTTATTACCCAACTACTAAACCATCATGTGTGTAAAAGTGGTATGTTAAATGCACAATAATAGAGGCAGTTTTGAATTAACTTTAATGAATAGCTCAAAAGCTAATTTAAACTTCCTGCACTCGGACTTTGTAAATGATTTTTTACAGCAACTATATCTGCGCTCTAAAAACTTTTTAAAAAAATGAACGGGAAGTGGCCCATTTTAGTAAATTTCAACCTACTTTTCGATGCAATGGCAAAGCATACAGGCAAAACATATTCATTTCATCAATTGACTGTCGAATTGTATAAGTGAACTGTTGTACCCCCCACATACTACTGTTTCTGCTCTTTAAAATATGAGCCTCGGAAGTGGTTTCGGAGAGGGTTTTAACCCCCTAAACCCCCCCTTAGTTACGCCACTGGTCATCACTTATCAAGTTATCATGCTTCGAGCTGCCCAGTAGAGATTGCATGCTATGCATTTGCTATATGTCTAGTTAAGCAGATAAGTCCCTTATATTTTGCACTGTGTACCATTAATTTATTGTTTTTTTCTTTGTAAAAACTTTACGCAATCATATATATTTGAGATAATTTGAAGTTGAGCATAGACTAAGCAAATGACTCTGGTAATAAGGGTATGCAAAGCTTGCATTAATAAGAAGACCTACCTGCAAGTGTTTAGAGTGCACACATTGTGTGTCAGGACTCTGGAGTAGCCTACCTGGAGACAACTGGCTACCATCTGACTAGCTATTATTGAATTTTATTGGATCTTGTTTTTACATAAATAATGCTTGGGCATCGTTGTTTAATGGTGATATTTTCTTGTTTCAGGACAGTCCCTTGTGTGCATTCAGTGAATGTTTAATGCAATGCATTACTAAGAAACTCTTCAAAGAAAGTGTTATGAACATCAAGTTATTTAAAGCATCTTGCTTGAACCTGAAGAATAATGTAAGTACTAAACACAGTCTTGAAAAATGGAAACAACATTGCGGTTTATTATACTTATGTTGTGTCTTGCAAGTTATGATATTAATCGTAATTTGTTGTTGCAGCCCTCGGTTTGTGAAACAAGTGATTTTGAGGAGACCTTCCTAGTAAATGGCCACTGGATTTCTTCAGTTGCTGTGCACTTAGTACGAGTGGCAGTTAGTGAATGTTTTACATCTTCATATCATCAGTTCATGTTCTTGCGCACTCTTTGTGAAGCGTCATTCAGTGACCATTTGCCAGTGTCTACACCAGATTACGGAAGCCTAGCCAAACTTGTCGAGTGCTTATCTGGCACGGGCGTTCATGCTAATCTCGGCGTGCTTAGTTTGGGGCCCACTGAGGAATATGAGGCAGAGTTGATGCGCTGTGTGGATCAGTTGCTAGACGGCCAACAATTCCAACGAGCTCGATCATTCGCATCTCTGGTGGGACTTGGATCTCAGCACGTGATCATCACCGAGTGGTCTCACAACTTTTTGAACGTTTATCAAACCACCTTTAACGGACACGTAGAAAATGAGATGGATGACTTTTGGGACAAGTGTGAGTCAGACTTCAACTGTGCCGAGCTAGACCCAAACATGGCCGCTAGATTTTACTATGACCATTCTGAGAAAGTACAGTCACTGAAACAGAGATGCCACATGTTGCAACTAGCATTGGCCTGGTTAAGGAAGGTCAAGAGTAAAGCGGAATCCTGTAATACAAACAATCTAAGTGAAGATAAGGTCGAACTTGAAATGTGGAAGTGTTGGCTTCAAATCGATGAAATTGTACCAATACATAATAAAACCTCATCAAAACCACTGATAATGTGTAGTCTTAAGTCTGAACTAATGACAGCAGCTGAGGAGTTGTCAGTGGAGAATCATGCTACGTTGAGTAATGATCAACAGACGATCAGGCTTGATATGGTGATTGAAAGTTTGTTGGATCGCGGAGAAATATCTTGTGCGTGTAGAATCGAGGCAATGTTCGGTCACAAAAACCAGGATTTGCAAATCATTTTAACATCGTTGAGTTTGGCAGAAGGGGAAATTAAACCATATCAACTGCCCACTGAGTTAAGAATGCTTTTGTCGGAACCTCGCAGTGGCTCAAACATCAGCTACCGACGGAGAACATTACAAACCGTCGGGCGGTTGTCTACTTCTTCGAGTAAATATGAAGCGTCGCTCAGTTGCAGCTTTGGGTCAGATTTCGTAGCCGTGGGTGGCGATGTTTTATACCGGGAGCGGCAAGACACGTTGTCAGTGCTGGAGACCCTAGCCGAGCGACTGCGGCATGGATTGACGGTAGCTAACCGTGTGGTCATGTGTTACCGAGTAGCTATGAACCTAGACAGGCCCTATCAATACATCATCATCCACGAGAACCCGTTAAGTCTTCTCAACTTGGCTGTTTCCAGTGATTGTATAAATAAGTTTTTAGTGGCTAGTGATCTGATGTCGGCCGCACAGACCAGTCCCAACGACGTGGCCCAACTAATGTGCTCCGAGATTGTGATTGCAATCACAAAAAGTGAGAATATGTTGTGGGGTAGTGACCTTAACACAAGTTTTCACCTGGTATTAGAACTCTGTTCTGATCCCTCGCTTCTTGGCAATAAACTCCTAGCCATAGCAACAAAGATGGCTGATGAATCCGAGGAAATAGTTGAAGGTAAGAACAACAGCTTTTCTGTACGTACTGTCAATTGGTAATTGCAATTATGTGGGTATGTGTACTTTGTTCCTCATTGTTCTCAGTGAGTCGACTTGTGTCAACTTGTTTTTGTGTTGTTGTGTGACTTGACAAGTTTACATATCTGTATTATTTTGGAATGGCTCAAGTCCACAACGCCCTCTGCGGTGGCTCTTGCGATTGGGGCGCTGGTCCTAAGGGTACTGTACCAAGGGATAAGGGTTTGAATCCCGCGTAAGACACGGGTTTTTGTAACTGTCCTTCACCCTCTCTATCTCTACCACCACCACCACCACCACCACCACCACTCACAACAGCAATAGGCCTATTGCAATAATAAAGACGTTAAGCAACATAAACTGTTTCGGTTTTCGGTTCAAGACAATAATTAATTCAGTTTGGTTCGGCCTCTCTAAAAATACCGGTTCGGATCATAGCGGTTCAAACTGGTTTGACTCTGATTATGTTTTAATTTAATACATTTTAGAAGTAAAAAAATCTATAAAATAAAATATTTTTTGGATGAGCATAGCGAGTCAAGCGAAGATTCCATTTCACTACACTAGAGAAAAAATCCGGAATGTTTTTTTTTTCTTTTTTCTTTTTCTTTTTTTTTGTCTGTCTGTTAACACGATTCCGGCTAAACCGATACTCCGATTGCGGCGAAATTTTATGGAGGCCTTCCAAATCTCTGATCTTAGAACTGCCACGTTTTTGAGCACAATCGGAAAATAATTTCTCATGAAAATTGCAATTTTACGATTTTTTTTATTTTTAAAAAATTTCTTCGACTTATAACACCTACATGCTTTGTCCGATTGTAATGATTTTTTCACAGAACCTTAATTTTATGAATTGATATATTCGTGTGAAACTTGAGCGTTATCAATAAATTATTTCTTATGAAAATCGCAATTTTACGACTTTTTTATTTTTAAAATTTATTTGACTTATAACACCTAGGCTACATGCTTTATCCGATTGTAATGATTTTTTCACAGAATTTTAATTACATGAATTTATATATTCGTGTGAAATTTGAGCGCAATCAAAAAATTATTTCTTGTGATAATCGCAATTTTACGATTTTTTTAAAAAATATATTTCTTCCACTTATAACACCTACATCAGGTTGCCACTTTCAGGATGATTATCTTTTCTCAGATTTTAGAGTGTCATCAAGGATACAGGATTTTGGGCAAATCTTAGGATAATTCTACTGTCTGTAAAAAAACATTAAATTATACATTTTTTAAATTCAGACAAAAAAAAGCATGTAGACAGTAAAAAAACATCAGGTTACTAGTAAAAAATAAACATAAGTGACTGCAAGGCTCCACTTTACCGCAAGTGTGGTTATGTTGAGTAGGCTAAGTAAAACGTTAAATATATTGAAGAAAATTCTGATCTCTATTGCAGTTGCATTATTTTGACTAGATCTCGAATCAGCTGGCATAACATATTTTGGTATGAACTGAATTTGTAACATTCCTTCGGGTTAAATAGCAAGCTGAATAACTGTTTTCAAGATTCTCAGGATTTTTTAAGTATCTTTCAAGGATACAAAAAAATTGACTTGGTGGCAACCCTGACCTACATGCTTTATCCGATTAGAATGATTCTTTCACATAACCTTAATTTTATCAATTAATTTATTCGTGTGAAATTTGAGCGTAATCGAAAAATTACTTCTTATGAAATCTCTATTTTACGCTTTTTTTCGTTTTTAAAAAATTACGCTCATCGAACAACGCGCCTGAAAAAGCATTTGCGAAGCTTCCTAGTTTTAAATCATAATATTATTTACCGATACATGCGCATACTTCACATGCTCCACCTTCTACCTTCACTGACAATGGCAACCCCTTAATTATGGTATTATAATGTTAAGTAAGTATTAAATGAATCGTCTCTAATTGCAAAGTTCTTGATTTCCACTTCCCTGGAAACTAATTTCGTTTTTGGAAGTGTTTTGTTACCGTACACAAGGAGGCATATGAAATGCACAATTCTACCCCTTCCCATTGTCAACAAAGAATGTAAGCCCATTGGTTAAACTATTGTTAAAGGGAAAATTTCGTTGATTTGGCAATTTTGAAACTTTGTGATCCAAAATTGCCAAAATTCTAAATTTTCCGTTTACATTTGTGGTTTTTGTTCAACACTTTTTGATAACGGTTTTGGTTTGGTTTTCGGTTTTTAGTTCGATATATTTCGATGCCCTGATTGAAAATGACTGTTGTTTCTAATAATGTGATCACCGCTTGCTCACCAAGTAACCAGCTTTGATTGTCATTTAGGCTAGTGACATTGCCTAATGTAATCTTTGACAATATTATATTTATTCATATGGTAGGCCTACCCTACCCGTAACTGTTTTATGAAATAAAATAAATGTGTATTCAACTGTCTATGAAATATGAATGCTTGTTAAGCTTGTAGGCCTACAAGAATGGATGATGATTTCAGTTGGATTTTAATCAAACAAATATTTTCCATTATATGTAAACATTATCAATTTATCACATTTATGTTATTTCAGTTGTGGAGCTCTTAATCCGAGGTCACGACTGTTACACTGCCGCATGTAACATGGAGGGAATTGCCGCCACATTGCACTTTGCCCGAGCCATAACCGAACGCCTGCTGAAAAACCAACAATGGGCAATAATGGTAACATTTTAACCACATATTCAGTTATTGTTCATTCTGATATATTGTTATTCTATTGGTAAGCAATTATTCATGGTAATTGGTAACATTTTTCCACGTACCCTCATTTTGCAGGCAATCATGGTATGCGTGATGCGTCTGTTACAATATTAGGGCTTACCGGACGTACCTGGGGTCACGGGTTGGTAACAATCATAGCCGAGCAGGAACCTGTAGTTGACTGATTGACTCAAAGAGAGCAGCACCTTCGAAAGCACTGTAACAGTCATGTTATTGGCGAAGAAGGCGGTGATGGGCATTTCCTTTTCCTTAAGCGCCTGTCAGATGATCGAGAAAATCGCGCGAGTGGGAGTAGGCCTGCACTCGTTTACATGAAATTCGCCGCCTCATTGTCAGACAGTTAGCCAGCGAGCGTAAGCTCGCGCTCGCTCTCGCCTCGAAAAATGTCCAGCTTGTTCAACTTCCTAGCGAGTCGAGGTAGTGAGAGCCAATCAGAACCCACTACCATAATACGTGACCAGTGAACACCAATAGATGGCGTTATTGTTACCTTCATTGTCTGTCATGTGACAAGGATGGTAATTAACTTGCGTGAGCCAACTCGCGTGATTTTCTCGATCGCCTGACAGCCGCTTAAGAGTTCCAATGGTCAGCCTCAGCTGTCCAGTAGACCTACTTGTATTTTTTTTTCCGGTTTTCTAGTGCCAAAACGCCAAAACCTTCTCAAATCCCAGCTTTGAATTGTTTTGGGGTTTTTAAACCACTCTAGCAGTGCCTAGCGCATTCGTAAATACTCTTTAGTTCAGAATAGAACACGTTTACTGTGAAAAACTTTTCCCAGTGTCTTTTTCCCTGGTGGTAGTGATAGCAATATTGGATAATGATGAACATTTTATATCCCAACAGGTCTCCAACAGGTCATTCACACATGTAAAAATGTTACCATTTGACTAATGTAGAGATGTTGAACAGACAGCCTATGAAGTTATGTAGCTACCCCACTATAATATGTTGAAATAAAAATATTAAATACTAATGTGCAATTTTGTTTTGTAGGTTAGATTGTTGACGGGAGTTGGCAGATACACGGAAATGAGTTTCATTTTTCAAATACTGAAAGAGAACGAACAGTTTGAGTACCTGCTGGTTAAGGGAATGGACAAAGTTTCGGGCTTAAAGCTGGCCGTGCTGGAATTCTTGAAACAACGTTGCCCAGAAAATCGCGATCTATTTCGCATGGTTGCTCTTCACTTTGCACTGTTTGCCGAGGTTTGTACTATGCTACATTATTAATATTAGGTATCTATGTTCTGTGTTCTCTTTTTAATTTGCATGTACAATGATGCAAAATTGATCAAATTAAAATTATTGATAATCGAATAGATGACTGTATTATCAATCGATAATATTGAACAATAATGTCGGATAACAATGCACACAATAGAACACAGAAGACTAGATGTCTAAAAAGTCAACAATAAAATATTTTTGGTCAGAAATAATAATATGAAATCTTTTCACGTGTGTGATTGCAAATGGCCGAATTATTCATTTTAATTTATCGTCATTTACACAAGACACATAAAATAGAATATAGAAATACAATAGAAAGTATGCAATTTCATAATATTTTGATTATTGATTACTATTGATTGTTATAGAATACTAGGAAAACGCTTAAGTCCCGTCGCGTTGTTGGATGAGCGTAATTGGTGCATTGAGCTGCCATGTGTTATGCGGATTTTCTGTTGTTCTGTGAAAAAATAATTACTTTGTTGAAGATTTTTTTAAATTAAATTAAATTAAATTAAAAATTTACTTAAAATTTTTTTAATTAATCGTAATTTAAACAAAGGAAAAAATCGTAATATTGAAATTTTCATAAGAAATAATTATTCGATTGCGCACAAATTTAACACGAATATATGAATTCATAAAATTAAGGTTCTGTGAAAAAATCATTATAATCGGATAAAGCATGTAGGTGTTATAAGTCGAAGAAGTTTAAAAAAAAAAAAAAAAAATCGTAAAATTGCAATTTTATGAGAAATAATTTTTTGATTGCGCTCAAAAACGTGGCAGTTCTTAGTTCAGAGATTTCGAAGGCCTCCATAAAATTTCATCGCAATCGGAGTATTGGTTTAGCCGGAATCGTGTTAACAGACAGACAAAAATACAGAAAGAAAAAAAAAACATTCCGGATTTTTTTCTCCAGTGTAGTGAAATGGAATCTTCGCTTCGCTCGCTACGCTCATCCAAATATTGATTATCATGTGCATTGGTTGCCAGTACTTGCATAATTGGATGAGCGTAGCAAGCGTAGCAAGCGAAGCGAAGATTCCATTTCACTACACTGGAGAAAAAAATCCGGAATGTTTTTTTTTTCTGTATTTTTGTGTGTCTGTTAACACGATTCCGGCTAAACCGATACTCCAATTGCGATGAAATTTTATGGAGGCCTTCGAAATCTCTGAACGAAGAACTGCCACGTTTTTGAGCGCAATCGAAAAATTATTTCTAATGAAAATCGCAATTTTACGATTTTTTTCGATTTTTAAAAAATTTCTTCAGCTTATAACACCTACATGCTTTGTCCGATTTTAATGATTTTTTCACAGAACCTTAATTTTATGAATTTATGTATTCGTGTGAAATTTGAGCGCAATCAAAAAACTATTTCTCATGAAAATCGAAATTTTTCTTTTTTTTTTCTTTTTTAAAACAATTCTTTGACTTATAACACCTATATGCTTTATCCTATTGTAATAATTTTTTCACAGAACCTTAATTTTATAAATTCATATATTTGTGTAAAATTTGTGCGCAATTGGATAATTATTTCTTATGAAAATTTCAATATTACGATTTTTTCCTTTTTTTAAAATACAATTAACTAAAAAAATTTAAAATTTAGGTTAATTTTTCATTTAATTTAATTTAATTTAAAAAAAAATCTTCAACTTAGTAATGATTTTTTCACAGAACAACAGAAAATCCGCATAACACATGGCAGCTCAATGCACCAATTACGCTCATCCAACAACGCGGCGGGACTTAAGCGTTTTCCTAGTTAAAACATATTAGGTCTGTACTTTAAACTAGGAAAACGCTTAAGTCCCGCCGCGTTGTTGGATGAGCGTAATTGGTGCATTGAGCTGTCATGTGTTACGCGGATTATCTGTTGTTCTGTGAAAAAATCATAACTAAGTTGAATTTTTTTTTTAAATTAAATTAAATTAAATAAAAAATTAACATTAATTTTTAATTTTTTTAATTAATCGTAATTTTAAAACAGGAAAAAATCGTAAAATTGAAATTTTCATAAGAAATAATTATTCGATTGCGCACAAATTTTACACGAATATATTAATTCATAAAATTAAGATTCTGTGAAAAACTCATTATAATCGGATAAAGCATGTAGGTGTTATAAGCCGAAGAAATTGAAAAATTCGTAAAATTGCGATTTTCATGAGAAATAATTTTTCGATTGCGCTCAAAAACGTGGCAGTTCTTACTTCAGAGATTTCAAAGGCCTCCATAAAATTTCATCGCAATCGGAGTATCCGTTTAGCCGGAATCGTGTTAACAGACAGACAAAAATACAGAAAAAAAAAAAAAAAAAATCCGGATTTTTTTCTCCAGTGTAGTGAAATGGAATCTTCGCTTCGCTCGCTACGCTCGCTACGCTCATCCAATTATGTAGTCAGTGGACTCTAAGGCAAAGATTAGCTCTAGTAGTATCTAGTCGGGCGTCAGATGTTCAAAAATATCTCGCACTTCACGCAGAATGGCCAACTTTGATTTTATTTCGGAAATCGATTATTTTCATAAAAGGAAGTATTTTCTCACTTGGTGTCACACTGACACATTAATAAAATCCAAGATGGCGGCTGAAACATAAATTTTAAAGAAATAATTATATCTCAGCAACCAAAGGTCAAAATAAAAAACACAAGAGGTAAAAAATACTGGAAATTGTGTTTAACTTATGAAAAAAAAATTGAAAAAAGTAAATTTCCAAGATGGCGTCGGAATTTTGAATTTAAACATATTCCGTACTTTAAAATGGATAACCAACGTTAATATTATTTTTTGAGTCGTTTAAATATGTATTAAGCTAGTATTTAACGAATTGTTTTTAAATAAACGTAAAAATTAAATCCAAGATGGCGGACCAAACAAAAATATAAAATTAATAATTATATCTCGGCAACCAAACGTCAAATTATAAAAACACACAATGTCAAAAGTATTGAACTAATGAAAAAAAAATGAAAAAGGTAAATTTCCAAGGTGGCGCCTGAATTTTGAAGTTAAACATATTATTCTACCTTACAATAAACAACCAACGCCAATATTATTTGTCTAACCGATTTAATATGTATGTTAGAGTATTAAATGGATGGTGTTAAATCGAAGGGGGAATAAAGTACAATATGGTGACCAAAATGTATATTTAAACAACATAAATAAATAAATAAATTGTATTTAGAGTCTACCCACTCAGTTATATAACTGATTTTCAGTGGGGGACTTTAAATCAAAGCGACCAAGCCAACCCTGTAGGCCCCGACGCAATCGACGAGTGAGCGATAACCAACCAAAGATCGATATTTTTAATAGGAAATATAGCAATCAGTGGTATGGACAGTGCGAACACCCGCAAATCAACGCCAGAATCAACAAGGCCGATTCAGAACAACTCTGAATTTATTATGTGCTTCGTTGCTAGGACGGCTCCAAAGTCACCGTTTACAAACTCCTAAGACAAGAACTGATGGACTTAAGTCCAAATCAGCAGTTAAAAAACTTCTGACTTTAAAGGGAATCGAACCCTGGACCTTCTGCATTGGAAGCAGATACGCTAACCACAAGACCAACGAGCCACACAAAATATTTAATATTTAATGTCTCAGAAACCAATGCATAAATGAAAAGACACATGATAACAATAATATTAGCAATTGAATCAAGCATTCGGGAAAATATGATAATGAAACAATAAATATTATCAAAATGGCACCTAAATTTTTAAGCGTACACAAAGAATAAGAAACGTGATATTTTATCATTTTGATTATTGTCAGAAATAGCATTACTTATGCCTTACATAGACAAGATCTTGTAAGTGTTAAGTTTTATAATCGTCGTCGTTATGGGTTGTAGAATTTTACAATTATAACGATAAAATCTGCAATACTTTCTCGTAAAGTAATTTTTCTGAAAAAGATAATGTAATTTGGTTATGAAATAATACTAGGGAAACGCCAAAGTCGTTGTTAAACGAGTGAGTGAGCCATGTGTTGAGTACCCGATTACATTACTTTTCTTCCCCCTACCTTAGGCCTACCTAGCCTATCATAGGCTAGAGAGGCGCATTATGACCTTACAGTTGACGCGCCCTTCCCCGTATGCCAACTAAACTTTAAAAAACTATTATTTATACGAATATAATTATCAAACTTAAATGCAAATGTTCCCGGGTACTCACCACATGACTCGCTCACTCGTCTAACTACGACTTTGGCGTTTCCTTAGTCTAGTTGGCTACGGCGCCCTTGTAGCCGAAATGTGAAAGAAGTGGGTTCAATCCCGTGGTCGGGAAAGGATTTGTAATTTCTAGATTGTATTTAAAAAATAATTAAACATGTTTTGAAATGCATATAACGCAGTGTAGTCCATCATCTGTGGCAATAGGGCCTACTATGGTAAACATAGCCAGTACGAAATACGTGAAAATATTGCAAGGTTTACTCAATCTACGAGCGGAATTTGGGGGTACCTTGACGTGCAACATTCGACAGACCTTGCATGGGCACGGCATTTCATGGCCAGGCGAATAACAAACAAAAAATATCTTTTCAAAATCTAAAACATTGTCGTTAAAATAATTTCTAAACATTGGAAGTCTATTTTTCAGTTTATTATTTCTTGTAGGTTTAAATCGCAATGAATCTTGCTGATTTTGTTAGCAGTTCTCAATAAACTCGTACCGGATGTCCGTTTAAAATTTCAGCGCAATCTGTTCAGCGATTCGGCTGATTTTCAACGTACACACACACACACCACACAGAAAAACCATAAGGGCCGTTTAAGTCGAATAGAGATCACATACGTTCGCTACGCTCACTCGTTCAATAACATTGTCAATTAAAGAATTTATGAACAATAAATATCTACATACTTACACTCACTTCAATCTTCATCAGTGTCTGAATCATCAATTCCCGAGACTGTCTCATAATATGCATTCTCACATAGGTAGTCCTTTGCATAACGAGAATGACAGTATAAAATTTGGGACAAAGGATGACATATATCAAATGAAAGCTTACGACGAGCACTTTTCAAAAAACCATGATATACCTCTGGCAAATCCAGCTTTCTCTGTCAAAACCGAGGTCAAATGTCAAATTTGTAATATTTTAATTAATTTTTAATGAAGTAACAGAAAATGTTTGAAACCTTCAATAAACATTTTTAGGAAGATAAATGTTAAAAATTTATTAAAAAAATATAAACATTACCCACTTGACCTTTTTTGACCTTGATTGGGGTCGATTTCCCCAACTTGGTCAAATTGCGCAATTTCTGTCGATTTCTTGCTCTATATTCATTATATACACGTAATTACTTGTAAATTCTTTAAATTTAAGAGTTATAATCGTTATCACACTGTTAATATGGTATTCATTCAAAATGGCGGTCAAAGGTCAATAGGTAAGGATCGTCAAAATCCGTCCAATTACTAAATGATTACTTGTGGGTACTCTAAAGACGTAGAATTCAAATTGTAATAATAATTTAACAAAAGTGAATAATAGTAGTACGTCATAGTCTTAATAAAACGTATTTATAGTATTTCTTCTTAGCATATTAAGAGGCCTCGGGATCGCAGACTTCTGCCACTTTAGGAATAAAATCTAAATGGGTAAAGATAATTACATGAAATCTTTTGTAACATATTAAAGAATATTTTGTTTAGGGTCCTAGTTTATCGTTTATTTTTTCGGTGCGTAAAAAAAAGAGTTATTGAATAAAATGTAAATGAAAATGCAGTTATCACAAAAATACAAAATTGGGTCTCTACATAATATTATATTTAAGAACGTCCTAAAATTTCATCAAAATCGGATGTATAGTTTAGACGCAAATATCTTAGAAGTTATTGTCAATTTGTTGCGGGTAGTCTAGCTCCAGGGGCACTTGCTTTCATTCGCAAAGTTAGCTCGTGTCTCGGAGTAGGAGACTCGCTCTTGGTTTGTCGCTAATCGCCGCATGATGTGCATGATTGTGTTGTGTGTTGGTTGTGCGATGCGGTGAGTCATTGACGCACGATCAAGCAATGTAATACGGACAATTGTGTGGTGAAGGCCACGCATACATTCCACTCGCAATATACCCAGAGCTTTCAGCTCACTGGTCGATTTTTAAATTTAATATTTTAATATTACTGTTCCAGGGAAGGTATTGCTAATTAGAAAACGCTTAAGGAGCACGTAACCTCAGGATCTTGCAAATTATAGTTATCTTATGGGAACTTATAAATAATTAAAAATGTATTCTACTTTTAGTGTTTCTAACGCAATCGAAACTTGCTTGAATTTAGAAGTAAACATAAATATCATAAACGTATTGCATCCCTAAAGGCTAAGCCATACTGTTTACATTTCACCGTTTGTGACTTCCGCGTCTTTCCGAGGATGGCAGGAACCCATTTCAACTTATTGTTTTTTTTGGTAATTTCTATGAATTTGTATAGGTAGCTTGACAGGAACTTTAAAAAATGAGAACCTGTTTAGAAAGCTGTATTTTCATATTTTTAATATGTATGAGAGGGAGTGTGACTAAGTTCCCTTTACGAAGCTCTTTATTTGTGGAACTTGCCGTATGGCCATCAAAGCGTATTACTTTGTGCCGTTGTGCGGATACCTTGTGATCCTTGTAATTTAAATAAATTGTTACTTGTTGCGGAAATGATCTAATAATTGGTCTGGTAACACTGCATGAACGGAGGAAACCTCAAAGTATGTACCCTATATAAAAACATTAGCAGGAGAACTGTGGCGCCGAAAGGGAGACACGATAGCGGTCAGAAAACGGTTTTCAAATTTGAAAATACGGATGTTGGGAACCACTCTTTTGTGGTTCGACAATTGAAATTGGAATGACATGGGAAAACGTATATTCAACCCTCTAGCAAACCTTGCTGTGTGTGTTCAAGTAAATATTAATTGTGATAAGTTATGAACACGTGTATTTAATTTTGTAAGTATGTTTGTAACCAGGTATTGGAAATAGAATATAATAAAACATAATGGATTATATACTGTTCTTCAGTTCTATACCTATCCAGCAAAAGAGATCTAAACTTGAATAAACATAGACAACAATTCAATCGGTTGACTGTAGTTCGTTGTTGTGTCTGCATTTATGAAATTAGATTTATTTTATTTATTGATTATAAGTTGTAAATCAGTTTTCTAAGTAATAGGAAAGATATTATATAAATAAATATAATAAATAAAATATCCTATGAATATATTTTTCTCGTTTGTATTCTTTTTGTATTTGTTTGCGCCTTGCCTTACAAATAACTACCGGTACTTTCTTTTTGCGTTTTTCAGGGATCCTAGAAATATCTCAAACTTAGACCTCATACGTTTTTGTGTACCTTAAAAAATAATTTCTTATTAAAGTGGCACGCATAATATTAAAATCTTTAGTATTATGTTTATGAAAACCTTATAGTAACTATTCGTTAGTATATTTAAAAAACGAAACTAGACAAATCAAATTACACTCGTACATGGGAATTTACGCTGAAAAATCATGTATTCACCACAAAAAACAAAAGAGTAATTGACAAAAACCTTAAAATAGAAGTTTGAAACAATTGCATAGTGTGAAAATATCTCTATCTGCATAATATCTTCATATACAAAAATTGTGCCCCCTCGACCCAGCCCCATTATTTACGCCGCTGGCCGGGACTTTTCTTTCCTGCGCCAAGTGACCTTGGCTATAGATCGCGTGTTATGAGACGGACTGGGAGCTTATGTCTCCGCCGTCGCCGATCAGCTCTGTCGTGCTGGTTAAAAAACTCTTTTGTCATTTACTTATTTGTCAGCTAGTAGTGCGGAGTGCGGTATTCGAAATTATAATGGAGAGCTCTGACAAGCGACGTTCGAAATCTAAATTATATCCATCTGCACACCGGAAGAAGAGAAGTGGTGCTAGCTTAGCGGGATGGAGAGCTAATAAAAGGTAAGAAGCTATTATACTAACAATTAATAATAAATTTGATATTTACAATTTTATAGTAAATCGGTTCGGTAATGCTTACTTACTTCGAAGTTTCTACATTCCAGTCAGCATGTATTAATTCACGATTATTAGCTCTGTGTACGACTGCTAAGTGCTAATACGTGATTTACACTTGCTTGACGCTGGTGATTGTCTTCCGATACCGTGGTATGGTGGTATGACAAAACTGATGAACGAACAGTTGTTTTTTGTTCTATGGTGTGGGGTAGGGTGGTAATGGCAACTAGCTTGACAGCCAAATGGCTATACAACTTCCATGTGACTGTTTTCTAATCAGAATTCACGCCAAATATATCTATATTATTCGATTAATTCCATAGTATTATTCATGTTCCTGTAACATTGTGAACAATCTATTTTTGGTGGTGGTGGGGAGGGGGGCTAGGAGTATAATACATTACATAATGTATACCTCGTTGTTATGAAGGCTTGAACAGGCTCAACCGAAATTGACTACTACAAAAAAAACTCGTGTGTTGCTCGCAATAAACAGAATGTGAAGATGAAGACTTGAGTTTTTCTGGCGGGGTGGGGTGGGGGTGGGGGTGGGGGGTGGGGAAGAGATATAATACATCGCAATTTCCAGTTACACATTATAGTGCTGATGGCTTGAAAATAATTAAATAATTGAAGCAGCATTAAACTTTACTTGTCGTTTCTCTACGGTTCTGAGTTGAGTTTTACATAATATAATATTATTACGATATTAATTTTGTTTTCATATAGAGATCGCAGTAATAATCCAAACCAATCTATAAATACTTCCTCCGGGTTGTTTAATGTTGAAGAATGTATGCCAACAACAAGTGGAATTGGTATTGAAGATAGTGAAGGATCAAACAATGTGGAAGAAGTTCCAATAAAGTAAGTAATGTTAAAAATATTTTTATTATTGTTGTTTATTGAATGGCCACAGAGTTATAAACATACAGAATAATCACATAGTTATTATTTAGCAATTATTGTCGTAAGACTTTTTCTCCGACTGGGAACTGAACCCATAATCTAAAGCTCTACGTTGTGATCTCTATCTATATCCAACTGAGCTATCGGGCCGGGGCGCCCACACAAACCTTCAGGTAAGTTGCAATTGGTTGTGATTGTTCAATTCTATGATATGATACTGTCATGTAGCAGTAATGACTGAAATATCACACAGTTTTAGTCAATCACCATTCATCTCTCGTGAGTTGGGTAAAGTGGGCGTATTCTCAGCACAATATTACTTATTTCTTACAATTTATTCACAATTTTTTTTGTCTTCTTCTGTATGAGTTAGAATTAGAAATGTAATTTTGTATGGCATACTGTATTTGACAACAAAATAAAGCTTCTATTATATTCTTTTCTGTTCTCATGTTATACCTAAATAGTTTTGTAGGTGAGTGGGGCTGGAAGTATAATACATAGTTTTTCTACATTATAGTGTACCCTACCTCTTTGATACGATGGCCTGAAAATAATTAAAGCAGCATTAAACTTTAGTAGTCGTTTCTCCCAAGTTCTGAGTAGAGTTATACATAATATTACGATATTAATTTTGTTTTCATATAGAGATAGCAGTATAATCCAAACCAATCTATAGACATACTTCCTCCGGGTTGTTTAATGTTGAAGAATGTATCCCAACAACAAGATGAATTGGTATTGAAGATAGTGAAGGAGCAAACAATGTTGAAGAAGTTCCAATAAATTAAGCAGCGTTAAAAGCTTCACAAGTTATAATAATTGTGGTTGTTATTACTATCATGATTATTATCTACTATTATTATTATGATGATGATAATGGTGATGACGATGATTTCGACAAGTAGTTGCACGTGTCGTAATGTTATATAACCCATTAATTATTTGTGTACATCATGAAGTCATGCTTATAGCGAAATCGTCTATATTTAGCATAATTTTCTGTATTAGGACGTACCATGAGAAATCTCCAGCAGTTCATTCGACCCCGATCAAGGAGAGAAAGAAAGTTAATGAGTGTAACTTGTCTCCGATTATGAGCCAGAACCTCCATCTGACATCAACAGATAGGTAAACATATTCCATATAAATGGTCCATCAACATAATCATTTAGAGCACCACGTGACGACATTTTTTATTTTGTTTTCATGTGGATAGAGAGGATTATTTGAATATATTTTTTTCATTTTCAGAAGCATTGAAACCCACGAGTTATTAACGACATTTACTCAAGAAGACGATCCTAATGAATGTTTGAACAGCATGACTGGCCGCTACTATGCCGACATGGGCCACATCTTTCGCTCTATATTTGCTGACGGCAGGCATTGCGGGGGCTATGGCTGCTCTTTCCTTGATACCGTACTTGTTTCGGAGAGATATTATGGTCTCCGGTGCAACTGGGTATTTAAATGTCGTGTCTGCAAAAATGAAACGAAACTATCTTCTGAGGATCACGCAAAGATTGGCTACATGTCGGTTAACGATGCTGCAGTACATGGTATAGTTGCCATAGGGGGTGGTTATACGCAACTAGCTACATACAATTCTGCAATGGACATACATTGCATGGATAGCAAGACTTATACTGAGTACTTCAAGAACGTGTCTAGTGCAATACATGATGCCGCGTGGTTAGCGATGGAGAAAGCTGGAAGAATGGAAGTTGAAATTGCAAAAAAGGAAGGAAACCTCGACAAAGATGGCAATCCTCTTTGCATTGTCGTTGGAGACGGCCAATGGTGTAAACGTTCGTATAAAACGAAATACGATTCACTTTCTGGAGTGGTAGGTTACCAATGTTGTGAAGCAAATTGTGTTAGTATTAAACTTTCCAGACATATCAATTATGTAACTCACCATTTAATTTATGTTGTAGGCATCGATAGTTGGATATCGCACAAAGCGAGTGCTATTTATAGGAATCCGCAATCGGTATTGCTGCATATGCGCTAGAGCGAAGTCTCGGAACGAGAAGCCTCCCGATCACCTTTGCTTCATGAATTGGGATAAAACAGCAACAAGCATGGAGGCCGATATTATCGCAGATGGATTTTCTAAAAGTATGATGATGCATGGGCTTAAATACGATAAACTCATAGGTAAGTCATTGCAATCTATAACTCAAGCTCATGAGATTTGCCAAGTTATAATATACCCTGAACTGAGTAGGTACCAATGTATTTTTTTTTTATTTATGTAATAAGGAGATGGGGACAGCAGCGTGCTCAAAAGGCTCTTAATTACAATGCCATATGGTCCAGACATGCCCGTTGAAAAGATCGAGTGCAAAAACCACTTGAAAAGAAACTACTGTACAAAACTGTATGAACTGGCTAAACGAACTAAAAGTGGCTTCCCTGTTGAGCTGAGGTCTGCGTTGAACTCTCGAGTGCTAAGACTTCGAACATCGGTGGCTGCTGCTGTACGTCACCGCAAGATTCAGGAGGGTCCCCTACATGTACGTGTCGTTGAGCTGAAGAAAGACCTTTCAAATGGCCTGTATCATGTATTCGGTTGCCATGATGGATGTGACGAGAGGGGATACTTTTGTACTGGGCCAAAAACGAAGAGGCTAACCTGGTTCCAGAGTAAAAGGAATGTGGTCTTTTCCAAGAAATTAACAACTCATTGATCTGGTGTATCTCTCGTCATGCTGGCAGCTTATTGTACGACGTAGACAATAATCCTGCAGAGCAATATAACAGTCACGTCAACATGTTTGTAGGGGGTAAAAGAATCAACTTTGCTTTACGGGGCTCGTATCAGGCGAGATGCGAAGCTGCGGTTGTTTCCTTTAACCAGTCTGGAGAATACCTGCGAGCTGTTCACAAGGCTATGGAAGGCAAGAGTCCAGGTGTGTTATTTGGAAAATTATATTTCTTTGATATTAAGAAGTACATATCGCTCTTTGACAGTTTTTGTAGATAAACAATTAATATTGTTATTTATTTCTAGGTATGCATACTTCAAAGTTTGTCCAGAAGAATGTAAGACGCATCGAATTATCGAGAAAACGTCGCCTGGAGTTTCCAGAGTCCCAGTGCAAGAAGAAGAAAACCGATTCTGGCGTCGATGGTGACTATGGACTACTCGAGACCGATGTTACCACAAGTCTGACTCCCGAAGAGTTTAACGTTAAAAAGACACTATTTCTAAACACACTTAGTATGTCTCAGTTAGAAAGAGAAGAGCTGGAGAAAGCAACGGTCCAGCAGTCAAAAAGTCGGCTATGGTTCTCTGCAAAGAGAAAACGATTGACGGCGTCTAGATTCGGAAACGTCTGCAAGATGAGGCCTACCACATCTTGCAGATCCATTGTCAGCTCAATGCTTTATAAGCAAGTTTCTACTAAGGCCATGGAACATGGCATTCTAATGGAGCCAGTAGCTAAACGTAAAATGGCCGAAGATCATAACATTAGGGCTCAAGATTGTGGACTCTTCGTTGATGAAGAGTATCCCTTTTTAGGCGCCTCGCCAGGTATGAATTTCAATTATACATTCACCAGGTTATGAATAAATAACAGATTATTTACTATAGTTTATTGGAGTAACGTTCTATTACAGACGGTTTGGTTGATGAAGATGCTATAATGGAAGTGAAGTGCCCATCTTCAGCAGATCAATTTCTTACACCAAAAGAAGCTATCGAAAACAAGAAGGTGACAATAAGTTTCGTTCGCTGTATTTCAGTGTAAATTATTGTGTATATGCCGGCATATTATCAATAATCTATAAATAATCCTTTACAGATAAGCTACTGTGAATTGGTGGATGATAAGTTGTTGCTAAAGACATCTGCAAATTACTACTACCAGATTCAAGGGCAGCTTCATATTACGAAAAGAAACTTAACGTACGAGGTAATAGAACGGGATGACAACTTTTGGAGGACAAAAATGTTCCCTAACCTGGAGAGGTAAGTGTTACGTTAATGAAATCAAACAAAGTTTAAACCACATCAGTAAACTTATGTTCACCAATAAACCTTGCAATCCCCGGAAAATGTAAATCTTCAAGCAACTGCTAAAAATACAAAGAAAAACATACACTTGTGATTTTGTTTGTGATTGTAGTGAAAAATATGTATTCTCACGCCTCGCATGCTCTTCTTTCCGTTCTTCCTTCTACAGTATAAGCTTCGAATTGATAATTTGCTCCTACCCACGCACTTCCGACCGTATGCCTACCGTCTTGTGATGAATATCACTTTCTCATTTCTCAAACATTTCTCGAACAAATTATTACCAACATCAGTTTGTGCTAATGAATGAAATCGCAAATTCTTACTGAAGTTCTGTTGAGTCCGATACACCCATTTTAATATTCGTTTATTTCCCTGAGTTTTTGAATGTCAGTTAAAAATATACTTTTTTAATTGTAGTAATATTTTTACATGTTCGTTGATGTACCGGGCAATGAATTGTACTATGCATCAATACTGAGTCTTAGGCCTCCTATCTTATAATGTATTTAATGTGGTTTAATATCAATGTAGTAAGGTGTTTACAATTGCATTAACATTTTTTTCTAGGTTTTACATCAATTGTCTTCTGCCCGAACTAATCGAACCACAATATGCTAAGAGGCTTGTAATAGCGGACATCAAGGACCCTCCCTACATTGTGGAAGCACAGGCGGCTGCTGCGAAAGAAAAGGCGTCGAAGGCTGTTGTACAACCTAAATCTACTAGAACTAAGTCCAAGTGTGTTGTTCGCAATAAACAGCGTCGGACAATCAAAACTTGAGTTGCATCAACGCAGAGGAGAGATCATCGAGTTGGGAAACAAATATTCTGAGTTGGCAAAATATATGCCGTATTTACTTTTTATTGATTAAAAGTGAATCATTCGAAATACTAGTATATTTAACAACAACCCCCCCCCCCCCCCCCCCTACACAAAAAAATGCCACTCACAAGGAAAACTAAATATTTTCTTGAAATTGTCATAATTTATTACTTATGCTAATCGATACTATTCACTTATATTTTATTCGTATTGCAGCAACAAAAAGAGATCTAGGCGGCTAAGCTTATATTGTCATTTTATATAAAATATATATTATGATGTGCGAATTATGTGTATTGATTATTGTAGACGCACTCATGACAATGTGTACAGTTACAGGTACGTATTGTTTGTATAATCAGGATAAATTGGAATTCCTTCTTTGGAATTTCTTTGTTTCTCTCTGTCTCGTTCTCGTATAATTATTTGATGACTGATCTGTTCTGTTCTTTACATACTGTAATAATTGTTCTGCAATATTCAAGTCGATCTTGTCAAATCATTTCAAGACGGCCGGTACGTTTGTCGGACTCCGAAATATCAGTGGCTGAGATTGATCTTAGAATCAGACTTCAAAGTAGGTATTGATTATTGAACAAAATGTCATTGTCTGGTCAAAAGTTATAGTCATATTCACATCCATTTGTAGATTATCACGATGATAAATTATCACATACCGCGAAATAATTACTCTGATCTGCTTAAAAATCGATTGAAAATGAAAACATCTGTACAACAATCATTGTATGTATAATGGGAAATTTTTATAAAATACCCTCGTCAATGATAAGACACATTTAATATACTACAGTTTTATTTTTATGGCATTTCATTTAATATACATCAAATTATTACTTTTTGTTGAAATTGAAATGATTTTTTTAGTGTAAATAATGACGAACACGTAAAAATATTAGTTCTCTTCCAACTATTGCTGTGTCCTTCATTGCTCGCTTTACCCTTGAGGGCATAGATTTAAAGTGAACGAAATAATAATATAATAATAATATTAATTTTGATGACAACTTATTGTGTGTTTTCAAAGTTTAAATTTAAAAATATGAACGAAATAAACGTGTGCGAATTGGAAGATATAAAACTCGCTTGAGAGCGCATAAATAAACTTTATTAGAGGATTGCCGGTGGCTGGGATCGGACCGAAGGCCTCTCAAATAATTATTTGAGTGTAAAAGGTAAAGACAACGAATATACTATTTCTATCAGTAATAATTGCAGACTACATGCTATTAATAATGGGGACTATAACATTAATATTTCACATTGTCCTGCAATTGTAAACTTATAATACTATTATCTCACCACTGTTATATGAAGGTTATATGTAAAACTGATTACCATCACTCAACATTGACTCATGGCCTGCCTTTAGCATAAATCTCACCATCTGAAAGCTACTGCCACTCCACAATGATCTTGGATGGAATTGTAATTAGTATAGCAGTTTACTTTGTGATTGTCAAATAAACTATTTCATACACAAAATCGTATTTCTAAGTGTGGTATTGATTACAAATTCAATTACTGGCAATGATATTCAGGCACTGGTATATTATAGCTCACGGCCTATGTCCGATGCCCGACTGTCAAAATAAAAAAGACAGTGCGTCGTCATGGGTCAAGTTCAAGACAATGTGAATTCATTGCAGTTTCGTAATGTTTAACTGACCCTGACCTACCGCTATGTAGTTATATTAGATAGCTCGGAGATCGCGGCTCACACAGCTCTTGCTCTCTCGCTCGGGCTGGCTGGCGAGTCAGTCACAGCCATCGAGACCACGTGACTGATACGAGTCGGAGCGCGATCTCTGGAGAGAAGCATGCGTTACGCGGGACTCCCCAATGGTGTTAAGAAATAACTGAATATATTTGTAAGTCTTCAACGTTCAGGGTATTTTGGAATTGGTGTGCTGCTGTAACAAAATAAATGCATTTCTAAAACAAACATGATCATGTTCAGATCAGTGATATGATAAGAATGATATGATCACAGATAATAGAGTACAATCTGTGATATGGTGTTTTACCTAAGTAGTCACTGTCCAAATCGTCGGGTGCATCATCTTCTGAATCACTGGAATTACCATGCTGGGTGCCGACATTCGAACAATCTTTCAGCTTACAAGCATGGGTACACTTCAGTTGATTGGCCAAACACTCGCAGGTCGGCATCTTGCAAATACGGGAACTGTTGCAGGCTAGGAGATCCATGAAGGCCATAGGTGCTGGAGTTCCAACCTTCCACTCGATGCTCAGATCTCCTTCTGCCATGGTTTGCATCCATAGCCACTTGGATCAGGAACATCAGGATTGGCTACCAAGCAACGTATCCAGACCGCTGTTTGGTAGTTCGCTCGCAGGATGTGAAGCAGTAGGCAGTCGTACAAGGTGGTAACCGATCAGACTTGATATCTCCACACTTACTCCTAAAAAGCTCGTAGCGCAGCTGGTTGACGCTTGATAGAGACGTAGTCAAACAGTACAGTTTACAGACAAAATCCTCGAGTTTTATATTTATATTGTTAGAAACTCTCCAGTCCTCACCCAGCTTGCTTATCTTGACACGAAATGTGGATGTTTTCATGGTATTCAAAGCTCTCTTTTTTTCCTTTACCACTGAAGGAGCTCACCGAGTCACAACCAGATAGTGCATGGAGGCCAGGGAGGGCGTTGCATATTTCGAATCCCGACGAACTTGCTAGTTTTGACACATCAGCAAAGTGTGTTCGATTTTCGGTGCCTCTTTTTAAGTACATTGCTATAATTATTCTGAAAGAAGCCCAAATGCTTGGAACTAAGACATCGGTGTCAGCTGAAACAATCACTGCTGATTTAAACCCATTGACCGATGCATGCTTGGCGTGAAGAAGAATGCGAGTATCTGCTTCTTCATGTGAAGAAATCAGTTCTGTATTGATCGTTGAGATTCGAAATATGCAACGCCCTCCCTGGCCTCCATGCACTATCTGGATGTGACATGGTGAGCACCTTCAGTGGTAAAGGAAAAAAGAGAGCTTTGAATACCATGAAAAACATCAACATTTCTGTGTCAAGATAAGCAAGCTGGGTGAGGGACTGGAGAGTTTCTAACAATATAAATATAAAACTCGAGGATTTTGTCTGTAAACTGTACTGTTTGACTACGTCTCTATCTAGCGTCAACCAGCTGCGCTACGACCTTTGTTAGGAGTAAGTGTGGAGATATCAAGTCTGATCGGTTACCACCTTGTACGACTGCCTACTGCTTCACATCCTGCGAGCGAACTACCAAACAGCGGTCTGGATACGTTGCTTGGTAGCCAATCCTGATGTTCCTGATCCAAGTGGCTATGGATGCAAAACCATGGCAGAAGGAGATCTGAGCATCGAGTGGAAGGTTGGAACTCCAGCACCTATGGCCTTCATGGATCTCCTAGCCTGCAACAGTTCCCGTATTTGCAAGATGCCGACCTGCGAGTGTTTGGCCAATCAACTGAAGTGTACCCATGCTTGTAAGCTGAAAGATTGTTCGAATGTCGGCACCCAGCATGGTAATTCCAGTGATTCAGAAGATGATGCACCCGACGATTTGGACAGTGACTACTAAGGTAAAACATTATATCATACTTTATCATATCACTGATCTGAACATGATCACGTTTGTTTTAGAAATGCATTTATTTTGTTACAGCAGCACACCAATTCCAAAGTACCCTGAACGTTGAAGACTTACAAATATATTCAGTTATTTCTTAATTAGCTAAGAAGAAATACTATAAATACGTTTTATTAAGACTATGACGTACTACTATTATCTCACTTTTGTTAAATTATTATTACAATTTAAATTTTACGTTTTTGGAGTACCCACAAGTAATATTTTAGTAATGAGACAGATTTTGATAACCCTCATCTATTGACCTTTGACCGCCATTTTGAATGAATACCATATTAACATTGTGATAACGATTATTACTCTTAAATTTAAAGAATTTTCAAGTAAGTACGTGTATACAATTAATATAGACCAAGAAATCGACAGAAATTGCGCAAGTTGACCAAGTTGGGGAAATTGACCCCAATCAAGGTCAAAAAGGTCAAGTGGGTAATGTTTATATTTTTTTAATAAATTTGTAACATTTTTCTTCCTAAAAATCCTTATTGGAGGTTTCAAACATGTTCTGTTACATAATTAAAATTTTAATTAAAATAGTACAAATGTGACCTTTGACCTAGGTTTTGACATAGAAAGCTGGATTTGCCAGAGGTATATCATAGTTTTTTTGAAAAGTGCTCGTTGTAAGCTTTCATTTGATATATGTCATCCTTTGTCCCAAATTTTTATACCGGTCATGCCTTTTTGGAGTGTTATGCAAAGGACTAAGGTGTCCACACCCACACATGGGTGTACATGAGAACTTATAACGCCGGCAGCCGCAAGTTTTGTTTGGTGCATCCAGTTTTACAACTACATTTTTGTAGTTCTAATATGGCTTCGGTTGCTGATGGATTCAGATTATAAATCGGTTTCAGCCATCTATTTTCAGTTTGCCATCCATAATCCGTTGGAGGAGGTAAAGATGGAAGCGGCTTATATAAAACTTAACACTTACAAGATCTTGTCTATGTAAGGCATAAGTAGGGCCTAATGCTATTTCTGACAATAATCAAAATGATAAAATATCACGTTTCTTATTCTTTGTGTACGCTTAAAAAATTAGGTGCCATTTTGATAATTTTCATTGTTTCATTATCATATTTTCCCGAATGTTTGATTCAATTGCTAATATTATTGTTATCATGTGTCTTTTCATTTATGCATTGGTTTCTGAGACATTAAATATGTTGTTTAAATATACATTTTGGTCACCATATTGTACTTTATTCCCCCTTCGATTTAACACCATCCATTTAATACTCTAACATATGTACATATTAAATCAGTTAGACAAATAATATTGGCGTTGGTTGTTTATTGTAAGGTAGAATAATATGTTTAACTTCAAAATTCAGGCGCCATCTTGGAAATTTACCTTTTTAATTTTTTTTTCATTAGTTCAATACAATTATGAATACTTTTGACGTCGTGTGTTTTTTTAATTTGACGTTTGGTTGCCGAGATATAATTATTAATTTTATATTTTTGTTTGGTCCGCCATCTTGGATTTAATTTTTACGTTTATTTAAAAACAATTCATTAAATACTTGCTTAATACATATTTAAACGACTCAAAAAATTGGTTATCCATTTTAAAGTACGATATATGTTTAAAACAAAATTCCGGCGCCATCTTGGAAATTTACTTTTTTCAATTTTTTTTCATAAGTTAAACACAATTTCCAGTATTTTTTACCTCTGTGTTTTTTTTATTTTGACCTTTGGTTGCTGAGATATAATTTTTTCTTTATAATTTATGTTTTAGACGCCATCTTGGATTTTATTAATGTGTCAGTGTGACACCAAGTGAGAAAATACTTCCTTTTATGTATATAATCGATTTCAGAAATAAAATCAAAGTTGGCCATTCTGCGTGAAGTGCGAGATATTTTTGAACATCTGACGCCTGACTACTATATAAAAGAGAAGGCAGCCTAATAGCATCACTGCATCAGTTGTTTCATTTGACATGAAAAACAGTTGCGTGTTACATTTTTTATTAATTGTATGAAAACACTACATTTCAGTGTATGAAAATTTATCACAAGAAATGCACAATCTCGACAACGTTTAGTACTTGTCAATGGTCAATCGCACTTATAACTATCTACTTATATTGGTATTACTATTAAGTTTTGGTATGTACACAAAGAAAACTTATTTGCATGTCCCGTAATGATATGCAAACTTTCTTGACTACCTTATCATTGTGGTATAGGTGGCCAACCTGTGGGAGAAAGATGGCCGAAGTGGTGTACACAGTCTCCTGAGTATCGCTGGTCTGGAGCAGCAGCAACAGCCTACAATGCCCGTCCTCCTGCTCAACACGGAAGACACGAAGCAATGCCTCCACTCGACCATGCAAAGCTTCACGCACGCCGCTGAACATTATCTCAAGGCTGACAAACTGACGCGAGCGTCCGCAGCCGCGTACCAGGCAGAACTACTCGCGCTGCAGATATCCCTGGTCAGTTCTGCGCCCGTCGGTCAAGGTGCGCTCTCCGTGCTGGAACTTAACTCACAGCAGGTCACACACATCATTACTAACCAAATAAGGTGCGTACGTCCAATACAATAGCTATGTTAACATATATGTAATAAAATCCATTGACCATTACTCATGTCTTGTCTGACCCTAAATTTTAGACCATGTACCTATGAAACGAATAGAACATTACGGTAAAGCTCATTCACTGATTGAAGAATCAGGCGGTTTTTCGGAAAGTACGGCCGTAAATAGATCCAAAATTGGTCAGCAATTAGCCACACAATGCCACAAACGAGCCGAAGACTTGGACCTGCTTGACGGGCGCCACCCTTTGCGACCATCGAAAACAGGGTTGCTAAGGTTAAAAATAATAATATTGTGAATTGGCAATAATTTTGTTTAACCTCATCAAGGGCGGGATAGATAGGGTCGTTCAGTCAGCAAGCAAATAGCAACTGCGCGGGGCAAACCGGGAGATGTTTAGCAAGGATTACACAAAAGAGGATATACACTTACACGATTGGATTGCATTTCAGTTATCAATCACTTCCATTGAATCCAAAATCCCTTCAAAAACCTGCCTGGTTCTTATTTCTTCAATCAGTGAATGAGCTTTACATACTATTATATGATAAATAAAAATCTTGTGTCTTCTTATCCATTATCCACTGGACTAATAAATAATAATTCTTAATTCTGATGTGCTTTCACAATGACAACCAATAATTTAACTGTTTGTACGTTATTTGCTAAGTATGTACAAAATATAATAAACTGTATTTGAATGCCATACAAAAAATGACACAATCTAATCTATATAGGAAACGCTCAGTTTGACGCGTTCATAAACGAGCACATTCTATAGCTAGACCCACATTGCACATTTTTTTTTAATTTAAAAATTTGCGACGTTCGCTGTCCACGGGGCCATGTTTCCAATATTATTTATCATTGCCAAGGTATTTGGGTGAACCCGTGGGTAAACATTTACTTTTTGTGGATAAAATCCATTGCCATCTAGAGGACCTTGACATCATTTCCTTGGGAAAACTATTTTAACTCTTTGGTAACAAATAATACACTGCTTCCTCGATAGTATTTTGATTACTTAGGTGGCATTGCATAGTGGCCAGAAACATAGTGCGACTTTTCGTTTTGTTGCCATGGTAACATTACTTTTGTTAAATTGTAATTTCCATCTACACTACTTATCGGATCCAAATAAAATTAACATATTCGTGATCGGACGGACATTCTAATGATTTGGCCACCTCAGATTTTGTCGCCGTTTAGTTTGAAAAAAAAACTTTTGATTAACTTTAATGTAACTTTGTAACTTTTTAAACGATTTTGCCACAAAACTAATGGCATTCAATCCAGATCGAAGCTATTTGAACTCGATCCGAACCTCCGTTCGAACGTTATGGCGAGACATACAAACATACAAAAAAAACAGTGACTATTTTTTCTGGCAGAGTCAAATGGAAACGCTTGCTTAAATAATTTTTATTATTATTATTATTGTAGTGAATTTGTGTGCACCTTTGTAAATTAAAACTTATATTACCTATCCAAATAGTCTACTAAATAGGATTTACTGTATATGGTACCTACTTTTAATAGATATTATTCCTTTAGTGATTAGGAATTATTAATTAGGTTTCATATGATCGTGCTTTGTGTACATCGCTGGCTTGATAGCAACCGGACTGCTCAATTATGACTATTAAGTGTGTGCTATTCCTGTCAGCTTCCCACAAGCTAGTGAATTTGTGTGCACCTTTGTAAATTAAAACTTATATTACCTATCCAAATAGTCTACTAAATAGGATTTACTGTATATGGTACCTACTTTTAATAGATATTATTCCTTAAGTAATTAGTAATTATTAATTAGGTTTCATATGATCGTGCTTTGTGTACATAGCTGGCTTTATAGCAACGTGACTACTCAATTATGACTATTAAGTGTGTGCTATTCCTGTCAGCTTCCCACAAGCTTGGATCGTGGCTCGTGCATACAGCCACCCTGTGGACTGGGGTGCGGCTCTCTACCAACATTGCCTGGTGCAAGGGGACGCTTCTTACCTCACGGACTTCACAGAGACTGTTACTCTCACTCCTGCCTTGGTCGAGGATGTTGTCAGAAGGTTTGGATTTATAATCATGATTCATGATGCTAAGGATCTACCAACACCACAAAAGAAAGGCCAAAACGGCCAAGTCCAAGTCATTTTGAATGCAGGTCATAAGCGTCCTGATTTTAACACACGTGATCTATAGAGACTTCAATCGCGCAGCCGTAAGTCCTGAGCTTAGTGGAGAGATGTGTCCCTCATGGCTGTTGACGGGAACTGAACACCTCTTAAACAGATAATTGACTAGGCTTGGACGCATGCAGATTTAATGGAGTGTGTTACGGTGGTGTGGATACATCTAGTCCATAATAAATAATAATGCAACATATATTATATATATTTGCTAGTTGCAGAACATAATATTAACCTTCATATAGTACTGATATATACTACTGTACCTACATGTTTTTTTTGACATTAACTAACATTATTGGATGAGCGTAGCGAGCGTAGCGAGCGAAGCGAAGATTCCATTTCACTACACTGGAGAAAAAAATCTGGAATGTTTTTTTTTTTTTTTTTTTTGTTTTCTGTATTTTTGTGTGTTTTGTTAACACGATTCCGGCTAAACCGATACTCCGATTGCCGATGAAATTTTATGGAGACCTTCGAAATCTCTGAACTTAGAACTGCCACGTTTTTGAGCGCAATCGGGAAATTTTTTCTCATAAAAAACGCAATTTTACGATTTTTTTCGATTTTTAAAAAATTTCTTCGACTTATAACACCTACATGCTTTATCCGATTGTAATGATTTTTTTACAGAACCTTAATTTTATGAATTAAGATATTTGTGTGAAATTTGAGCGTAATCGAAAAATTATTTCTCATGAAAATCAAAATTTTACGGGTTTTTTCTTTTCTAAAACAATTCTTTGACTTATAACACCTACATGCTTTATCTTATTGTAATGATTTTTTCACAGAACCTTAATTTCGTGAATTAATATATTCGTGTTAAATTTGAGCGCAATCGAATAATTATTTCTTATACAAATTGCAATTTTACGATTTTTTTCTTTTTAAAAAATTACGATTAATTAAAAAAATTAAGTTAATTTTTTATTTTATTTTATTTAATTATAAAAATTAAGTTAATTTTTTATTTAATTTAATTTAATTTAAAAAAATCTTCGATTAAGTAATGATTTTTTCACAGAACAACAGAAAATCCGCGTAACACATGGCATCTCAATGCACCATATACGCTCATCCAACAACGCGGGGGGACTTAAGCGTTTTCCTAGTTTTTATTTTTGAAAGATCTACCTTGTTTTCTTAATTTTGTTATCTTTTCCCTTTCCTTCATTCCCTATTCTTACAAGACTAGCAATGGACTAGCAAACGATTTTGACATTGACTAATACGTATTTCTCTCCAACCTTTAGATTCCAGCAGGAACCTCACCCGACTTTGGATATGACAAAGCAAATGAAGAAGATGCTCTCATGTGTGAACTGTGTAGAAGTTACCTATCGCATCGCAAGTCAACTGGGCTTCCGAGACGTAATAGACAATCTTCTCTCTGGCCCGGAGCTGCCTTACCTTAAGGACACTGTGTGGAGAAGTGGTTACTCCAGGCAGAACTATTAGGCATTCTGCCCCGTCCCCCAGTCTGTGATCTCTGAAACCTTCTTTTGTGAAGGCTTTTACGTGTAAGTTGTTAATAAATAGGCACCTATTATTTATTATATTTCATAATTAACAGGTTTACTGGTTAAATCTAGTTGATATCAATTTTTAAATGTAGGCTATCATGTTGGGAATAGCTTTTTGGTACTTGAACATTGATCACAAAATAACACCAATGAAGTGTTGAAGTACACAAAATAAGAATGAAGCTTATGAATATGCATTCACAATAACAATAACAATTAATAAAATATAAATAAATAACAAACATTCCGGCTAATTTTGATTTAAAATTTAAAATTCAGATGAATAATTAAGTTTAGGTGGAAGCCCCTCTAATAAAATAGAGAGTGAGTTTTGTTTGTATGTAGTTAGCTGATTTTTAGTTGCCACCATCTGCCTGACGAGTCCCATAAGGATGAAACGCGTCATGGATTAAGGTAACAAACCACTTTAAATTAGCTGCAGTTGTCATCAGCAGGTGACAAGTTTTGTCGCTCCCAGCCCTTCAGGCTCAGCTTTATGTTCTCTTTTCTTTCTCAACCTGTCAATCAATAAACCTAACCTACAAAGTTGATTGACCTAAACCATGGTGGTATATATCTTTAGGTGATTTCACTTGCGTATCCAGCAATGCTTTTTTTGTGGTCGCTTAATGCACGCAGTTCAGACGGAATCCGCCAGGATCGCGACGTGTCAGGTGGTAGTCACGTGACGAGAGAGTCGATAAAGAAGTTTTTCCAAACTTCTTTATCGACACTAATACCTTGAGAGATGGCGGTGTGTTTACACTTTATTGAATGCCGTGCATTCAGATCCGTAGGCGGAACATTCGAATTTTCCGAATTCGAGCCGTCTGATTGGTCCCCAAGGCCGCCATCTTGTAAGTTCTACGTCACGTGACTACCACCTGACACGTCGCGCATTCTGTCGGCGACTGTCTGCACTGCGTGCATTAAGCAACCACAGAATTCTGGCAGTGAAATCACCTAAAGATATATACCACCATGACCTAAACTGTTCCTCCCCTTAATAACTGTAATGTTGATAATTCAGTCTCCATTTTATAAGCTGAATTCAGTTGTGTGACCAATGACCATGGTATGTTAACAATTCTAATATGATGTACCGGTACTTCACAGTATGCAATCCTATCATGTTTGTAAACTTTGTAATAAATATGCATTTACTATTCATTGGGTGTTAAAAGTACCACCGTTTACCTTTTTCGCAAATGCACCAGCACAAACAAGGCTGTTATATTACTAAGAAAATGCTTAAGTCGTTGATTGACGAGGGATTGTCTCATGTTTCATTCTGTGTTGGACTTGATTGTTGTTTAAAGTTAAACGATAGTGAATTTCACATAACCCTCAATTAAAGATTAAAGATTATTTTTATATTTTATTCATGAAATGACTATAGAACATCTATTCAAATGCACAAAATACAATAAAAAACACAGCCCATACCAGAGTTTCAGATGACGGACGTCACACCGACTGTCATGGCCGACTAGTAGGCATAAATTACATTGGCGCCATCTAAACACTTTCATGTTAAAAGGGTGATTTTTATTAAAGATTCCTCAAAGCTGCATAACATTTATCAGTTCAAACCAATAAAATTTGTATTTTAATACATTTATCTGTTATTAACGTTTTGGTTTTAGTAAGGAAACATTGGAAATTGAATCTACGGTTTTAAAAAACAAACAATTAAAAGCTGGGACACTGTAAAAACAGGTCCGAGGGCTATGCCAGCTGACCACTTTCAACGTGTTAGAAGTAGACCTATCGTTTCGTGGCTATCAAAAAGTATTGCAATATTACTGGAAGAAACTTAGCTATCAGATATATATTAATTAACATTTTGCGTTGTACAAACATTTAATCAGTGTAGGCGATGAAAAATACGTGATTTCGTCTTATCCGCCTATCGCAGCCATGTTAAAATTGCATTTGTTGCCCACCAGTCCCCCAAAGTTAGTTAATACTGCTCCACCAAAGCCTTCCTGAAACTCTCATTTACAAAGTACGAGGTAAGATTGCAAGGCCTACTCAATATACTGTACCAAAAGAATTTTGTGGACTGCTGATCGTGGCAATTTGGTCAATCATGGTCACCTCCATGTGAGTTGCCTGACATTTTCCCATAATTTTATAATATTGATTGTAGAACAAGCGCCATTGCTGCTAAATTAAATGTTCCACATTACCAATTTTGTATATTTCTTGTAGGTCTGAATCTTGACTGAAATGTTGGCACTGCACTACAAAACTGGTTGAGGATGTTCGTTTAAAATTTCAACGTAATCGGTTCAGTGGTTCGACTGTTCTTTGACGTACACACAGACAAGAGACAACAGACATCACACAGAGAAACAGATACAGATCACAGAGAAAGACCCGTTTGAGTTGAATTGTAAGATTCAGTCACTGCGTTCCCTCGTCTAATGATATATTTTGACCCTCTCCACTAATTAATAAGTAGTTAATAATAATGTGCAAATTCATAAATTATCAGTGTGTGTCTTCCTGATGTTCTGTCGTATGAGCTGTGCAGGTTTCCATGGTCACATACGTATTGTAAGAGTAACTTAAGCCTGTTGTAACTGTAATACTTTTATTTTGTTAAAGCATGTGTTATGACTGTGCTGGCCACACAACACTGGTACAAGTTTGTCTGCAGCTATTGTCATGTGGCTACTATGTAGTTGGATTCCTATGTGTTACGAAACAATAACTACCCGTTAAAGTTCTATAACAAAAATGAACTGTGACAATTTTTTAATATGAATATTGATACTAATTTACTTTATTCAAAGGAAAAAGCTCTAAAATTTTTTTTTTAGTTTGATAAGTTGCTCGTAACTAGGGCCTTTTGAGAATCACAAATAAAAAAACAAGCGCACAAATGCCTTTGAAATATAATGAATGGCCACTGCCATCTCATCTTTTAAGTCTACATTTCCAACATACTCCCACCTTTCATTTGACATAATAATGACAGCAAATGAAACAATAATATTTTGACCATGACAGTCTACTGTGGGTATGTGACATCACTCTTGCGCTCGTGTGCGAATTGGCATCATCTTCACTGCGTTGTAGGTCGGGAAGTTTTGACACTTCTAGGGATATACCGTTGTATAGGACGCACCAAGATTCCATGCTGCGTCTTCACCCGAGCCACTCTGACGTATCCGTCATTGCCGGGTAGAAAGATCCAACACTTTTGCCATTGGCCAGCCCCAGTCTCTTTTTATTGTCGGCTCCCACAACACAATCTCGCCGACTGATAGTTTCCTGTGTCGTTCCCCTTGCCTTCCCGCGTTGTACCAGTTGTCCCAAATACTCTTTCCAAAATCGGCTTCGTAGATGGTCACGGACAATTTGTCTATAACGGAAACGGCGTTGGAAACCTTCAGATTCCAACATATCTAAATCTGGCACGTTCTTGTTCGCGAATATCATTCAGAAACATCGCCGGAGTTAAAGGTATCAAATCGTCTATGTTGTCTGTAATGTAGGTGAGAGGTCTCCCATGATGACTGCCTCAGCATCACACAATACTGTAGAAAGCTCTTCGTAGTTCAAAGAAGATTTTCCCTAGCACGCGCTTGAGTATTCCTTTTACTGAGCGAATGAGACGCTCCCACCATCCTCCCCACCATGCTGCTGATGGAGGGTTGAATTTCCAGTGAATCTTGTCCACTGCGAATTCATTCTTCCCTTATCCCAGTCCAACTCTTGAAGAGCATTAGCACACCCAACAAAATTGGTCCCGTTGTCGCTATAGACCGTAGTGGGCCTTCCCCGGCGAGCCACAAATCTTCTTACTGACTGAATAAAAGCCTCAGTGCTGAGTGAGCTTACAAGTTTCCAAGTGAATAGCTCGGTATACTGCACATGTAAACAAACACTAGCCCAAACTTTATCTTACCCTTTAAGATAAAATTGGGCCAGCTAGGTCCACCCCAACAATCTGAAACACTGCTGCGGTGGTTACTCTGTCTTGAGGTAATGGAGCTGGGTAAGTCGTTGAACTCTTGGCTGCAAATCTCTACATCTTGGACTTTTCAAAAGATTCTTTTATTGTTTGTCGGGCTTTTCACAATCCAATATTTTTCTCGCAATTTTCCCATTAGAAAACTGTACTCCTGCGTGACTTTTTCTTGAGTGTTTTTCTCTGATGATCATATTCACCACATAGATGTTTGGACGGTAGTAGCACAGGGAATATGAAATCAATGATATCATCTTTCATAGCGAGTTTGTCTTCACTCGTAATAGTCCTACTCCCCTTTAAATACTTGAAGACCGCAAGCCACTTCTCCTTCATAACGAAAAGATTCCTGTTGAATGTTGATTAGTAGATCTCTTTCTGCTGGCGTTGAGCTCGTCCGACTGTCAGTGCACCCTTGACACTAATCTTCTTGCGAGACTTGTTAATAAATCTCTGCATCCATGCTTGCCCTTTCACTAACCGATTGTATGATGAGAACCCTTGTTATGTTCCATGGGTCGTCTTCACCGGTTGTCACGTGCATGGCGTTCATACTTTCTTTTTCTGTTCAGAGAACACTAATTCCTCGTTGAATTAGTTTCTCCCACTGGCCATTGTGAAGCATGTTCTTTGAGCCACTCCGGTCCCTCCCACCATCTCGAATGTACAAGGTCTTGTGAGCGGGCAATCCTCTGGAGGAAGATCAGCAGGATTGAGAGAGCCTGGTACATGCCTCCAATTTTCCGGTTTTAGTGAGATTGCATATCTTTTTTAAACCCGATTCCAACGAAAGTGCCCCATTCATCATTCCTCCGTATCCATGCTAACGCTGTCGTTGAATCACTCCAAAAATGGAAATCAGTTTTGTCTTCTATATGCAAAGATTTCTTACTGATTCCGATAAGCGACTTCCAATTAGACAGCTCATTAACTCCAATCGAGGTATTGTTGATTTCTTCAGCGGGGCTATTCTTGTTTTAGTTTGTATAAGTTGTACAGTAACTCCCTCAGACGACTCTGTTCTGAAAAAAAAAAACTACTGCGCATATGCATATCCACTTGCATCACGAAACGTATGGAACGACTGTGAAATCACATAGCTTCCTACGTTCACGAAGTGTCTTGGAATTTTAATATTCGATAAAAATCGAATCTCGCTTAGCCATTTTAGAAACTTTATTGTAGATTCTTCATCCAGGATTAATCCCATCCCATCTTACTAATCCACATTTCTTGCGCTTTATTTTTTGGTAGCAGTATTACTGGGCAACATATTCCTAGTGGGCCCGAAAATCTTTTGAGTCATAGATAAATGTTCGTTTTTTTCACTTCCTGAACAATTCGATGCTGGGTATATCAACACTCAAACTGTCCAGATGACGATCCCAATTCAACCCCAAAACAGAAGTTATTCTGCCGTCTTCCATTTCAGAGTCTTCATCTTTCGAATTTTCCCATTCTTAGGTCCATCTTAGCGTCTTCAAACAGTTTTACTGATTCCTCCCGAAATTGGCAAACTTCTTCTACTGTATCGACGGAAGTTACACAAATTTTCAACATAGAGCGAAATCTTGAAGTTTCTTGGCAATGAGACTTTTATCTTCAGGTACTTGGTTGTTCAAGTGATAAACTATGACACTACCAAGTAAGAATGGACTACAGTTGAGTCCAAAAAACTACTCTTTTGTGTCTGAACACCTTAAATGGCGCTTCATATCACTCTCCCCACCATAAAAACCGCAGAAAAAACTCTGTCCTTCTTGTGTATTTCAATCATGAGAAATGCCTTACGAATGTCTGAAGTGACTCCATTTCTTTCTCTCGGAATCTTGTTATCATTGAGGGATCAACTCTATGAGGTTCGATCCCTTCTCCAGACAATCATTTAGGGAGGGTGACTTGTTGCATTTACTTGATGCATCAATACAGGGCGAAAATGGCGTTGTGAGACTATCTGGCTTGAAAACTGGACGATGAGGCAAATAGTGACTTGGTGTTTCTATCTCCGCATCAGGTAAATTCCTCGATTTTCCCTTCTTGAAACCAGTCTTTTTAAAAATTCTCCCGTAAAGTTCCAGTTTCCCTTCTTTCTTAATTATTTGAGGCAACAACAAGCCTTTTTCCGGCAACTTCCCCATTTGTAGGTAGAGGGGGGTGACCCTCAATCCAGGGTAAAGCCACCAGATACCTCCCCTCTTCTGTGCGCGACACTGTTTTCAGAAAATGATCTTTCGTTGCAGCCGCGCTTTTTTTCCTTGGTAACCCTCTCTATAGGACGCTAATACCAATGGATTCTAGCTCCCCTAACTCTGCAACAGATGCATCACTGACTTTCATAGATGTCACAACATTGATACGTTGTATCTTCAGCCTGGTTCTAATACGTCCCATCAGCGTCCAACCTAGTTCCGTTTTTACTTTCTGTCATACCATTGTCCAACTTGTATATACGTCCAGTGAGTATCTGTCCGTATACATCAGCTCCAAGTAACAATTCAATGTCACTAGGGCCCACCCTTTCCTATATCACTAACCCAAATATGATTAGTTCTCAATTGATTCATCCATTCTCCTTTTGCAACTCGTGGTATTTTCCCGCAAATCTTACTTTGACTTAGGACATCAAAGGAAATAGGCCTACTAGATAATCCCTCCCGGCTTCGAGAGTTGGGTTGAAACTTATCATGAGACTTGGGCTCGGTGTTGGTACCACCAAACAATGAATGTGTGATTGTCCCCCTTACATGAGATACAAATCCAAGCTGATCTGCTGTTGACTTCAGTACATACGAGCGTTGAGATCCAGTATCAATAAGAGCTCTAACTGTCTTTGACTCTCCGTTAGTAACACCAACCAACAGAGTCTAAGAACAAGTCACTTGTACAGATCTGGTTTGACATTGAACTTTGCACTGTCTTCTCCACACTAGTAGACGTAGGTATGAGACTTCTCATATTTTTATGAGAAGGCAATTCAGGACACATCAAAACCAAATGTTTCTTAGCACACAGAGAACATCTAATGACAGCTTTGCATTTCTTGGATACATGATTAGAGCGGAGACAAGTAAAAAAACATTTTTTCTGTGTGAGTTTGTGTTTCTTTTCGGCGATGGACATGTCTTGTTTCCCGAACACAATCACGACTTTCGTGATGTTTCTCGCAAAATACACACTTCACACTATCGCCATTAAATAGCCTGCAGCTGTAGGCACAACAAGATCATAAACGTCATGTTTAGTCTTGTTCCCTTTCTTCATGTCTCAACTCCATGTACCGGTTTCAAACTCAGATTTGGCTAGATCTATCCTTACTTCGCTTTCAACTTCTCTGTTGAGGAATTCCATTAGACACGATAGGCGATTTTCACCTGGGCCCCCCCGTGTATCGCTCCCGAGACGATAACGAGCTTCTCAGCCAAGCCCTAAGAGTTTCATCAGGTAGACTTGACTCTACAAGAGGAAATAGTACTGCAGCACATTTATCGGTAGTCCAGACCCAGTGTATCTAATGCCCTTTTAAATGACCTTCTATTTTATCAAAGATGCTGGAAAGCGTTGGTTCCCCTTGTTAGAGACGTTGCTGATTACTAACTTCAGCAGCTCTCTAACATAAACTTCAATTAAGAGATCCTCCTTACCGATCTTTCTTTCAGTGCAACTATTACCCTCGCATAGTTTTCGCCCGACTGAGGGTAGCTATCGACAAGCTCGCTAGCACGAGTTCCACTTATCATTGACTGGACCAAATACTGAAATTTGTCACAATCATGAATCTCGGTGTCCTCCTGCACTTTCTTAAACTGTGACCAGAATGTCAACCACCCTGTCAGTTCACCATCAAACTTCTTAAGTTCTATCTTTGGTTTGAGTAAATGTCCGATTGGACCGGCTGTCAACCCCACACGTTGGTACACTGACATCTCTATTTACATAAGTGAGAGCTCTACAACTTTACTCCTTACCCCCTGCCAGACGATCTTCATAGCCCTCAATGGTTCGCTTTCCATGGAATAATCCTCGTCACTACAGTTTATCATCCAGAAGACTTTCTAAATATTTAGAGGTTTCCCGCTGCCTCAGATCGGTCATAACCTTCTCCAGTTTTGCTAACTTCAGAGACAAGGTGTCTTCATCTGGGGAAGCTTCAGCAAGCTCCTGCTTGACCCCATGTAGTGTCCTGGTAAACGAAGCCCCACAGGCGTACGCATCTTCTTGAGTCGATCCATAATATCAACCACTATCACAAATCACGTCGGGGTCACCAAAAATGTTACGAAACATAACTACCGTTAAAGTTCTATAACTAAAATGAACTGTGACAAGTTTTAATGAATATATTGATACTAAATTTACTTTATTCAAAGGAAAAAGCTCTACAATTTAGTTTGATCAAGTTGCTCGTAACTAGGGGCCCTTTTTAGAATACACAAATAAAAAACAAGCGCACAAAAGCCTTTGAAATATAATGAAGGCCACTGCCATCTCATCTTTTAAGTCTACATTTCCAACACTATGCTTGCACCAATGTAGGCCTACCCAGTGCTTTGCATTCTTCATGACCGAGTTTGGCACAGTATGCACAAGCATGCCCTCCTGTGAAGACCCAAGACATAAACTAACCTGATCTCTTCACATGCTAAACACCCCTGTGATTGGCAGCTGCTTGGGTAAATCCACAATAATTATCATACCTTTAAATTTCTGTTGGTGGATTGTTGTAACTAATTTAGCAGCTTTATGTTTCTTGTATGTAACTCCTTTGCAGTTCTGCTTTCTATCTTGTATGCTCAAGATAAATCATTGTGTTAACATGGTTTTAGTCAATTGCATGTGGTACTCCCTTATTTGCAGTGTACGTCGAGCAAAGCCACAAATCTATAAAGCATCCAGGTGGTATTTGTTGTCATTATTAAGTACAACCTGTGCAGGGAATGAAAATACACCGGCATTCTGAAAAGATATTTGGGTTCAAAGAAGTGATTGACAGTCAATAGAGTTAGTAAGTGGATACCCTCTCTTTGTGCATCACTCACCAGTTGGCTCCACCGCATCGCTGTTGCCAGATTTGCTTTACTGACTGAACCTCATTTAATATAAGTACAAAATATATGTTTTATAGTAATTTAAATATTATTAGTTTTGATTTTCAAATTTACACCTACATAAATACTGCATATGGGTAATATTTTATTTGTTTTTAAGACAAAATCAAAACTTTCACATCTTCTTTCATATTGATGATGGTAAAACGTAACTTGATTTTGTGATTATTTATAATCTAACACAATAATTTGTGAATGCAAAGGAGATGATTATAATGAAACAAACATCCGGAAGATAAATCTTACCCATACAGACAGTAGGAATCAAACACATATGCAATGCAGTATCAGTAACAGAACATTTTTTGTTTAACACTGTTCAACATGTGAAAAAAATAGAATGGTCAATGGACTTGCATTACAGCAGATGATGACATGGACAATAACACCTTTATTATTGACATGCGTGACAGCGACACGAATAGCGACTGATGAAAATTAGCCGCTCCATGTGTTGGTAAGTTAAATGTTTTAATAATTTTTAGTTTCTATGATCGAATATTATTTTTTAACCTTGGCAACCCTGTATGCGATGAAGGCAAAAGCGTGGCACGTGCCAAGATTGGTCGAACCCTTCGGTTCTGTTGTGGCATTGTCTGGGTAATAGCTGACCAATATCGAGTCTATTCACGGCCGATCTTTTCAAAAATCTACTGTACTTTCATTCCCTGCATAGACGCAATCCCTCGGTGCAACTTTATGCAAACATTTTTTTCACTTTCAACCAGGTTGAAATGTAATACAAATCTTAACATAATACGTAAAAGGATTTGATATGTAATATTTAAAATCCCGCTTCTGACAGAGTCATCTTGGGTTTCCACTTCTTTTTATCCTCCCACCAGGGGCGCCGGATTTTGAAAATTCCGAGGGGTGCTCAACTTCGTGGAGAAGGACCAAGCACGGGGGGTTGGGGGGCTGAGACCCCCAACATTAGCGCCGCAGGCAAAATTTTTGAAAATCACGTTTTTAGAGTGCATTTAGTGCGTTTTAGACAAAAATAGGGGGCTGGATGCAATACCGAAATACTGTAGTTTTTGTACCCCAAAAACTAGAAAACTACCAACAAGAGAATTGGAACACTAACGAGATAGATCATCATGTTACCAAAATAATGCAATTTTTTACAGTAAAAACTAGAAAACCGTAAAAAAAAATATGGAAGTGCGAGATAGACCATGTTACAACCATCGAATATGCATATCATTACGTTCGCGATCGCGTCCAACAATCATGAGCCTTCCTGCATGACTCAAGTGAGTTTGACGTTTGACTAGCTCTAGCATAGCATATCAGTTCTCAGCGCGAGCACTGTCGAGTGTCGAGCATGGCCACTCTTTTGGTGGGGATTCCGGTTCGAGCATATGGAAGTGGAGAAGGGCATGTGTACAAGTGAAAAATAGAAACTTTTTTTTTTAATACCTCAAAACTTAGATAGTTATAGGCCTAACTTTTATTTTAGTCAGGATTTTTGGAGGGGTGCTTCAGCCCCTGAGCACCCACATAATCGGCGCCCCTGCCTCCCACAATCGTATCCGTATCTCTTAGTCTTCCACATCTTCCCAGCTCTCTCCTCTTGCCTCTAAGTCTTCTACTATGGTATCCTTATCTTATATGTATATACTGTACATTTTACTGACCCTTCCCCAAATGTATTGTTGTGTCCACAATATATGTTAATAATATGAATAGTACCGGAACTAGGTAATATTAATACATTACAATTACATACGTACCGAGCTAGTTTTACAAGATAAGACTGTGATATGAATAAATGTTTCCTATGTTGGTATATGAATATGTATATAGGCCTTTACCTGCTGTTATTCATTAGTTCCAGTATCAGTAGAAAATTCTTAACCCTTGAGGCTATATATCTGTATTGGATTTGGATGTATTGATTATTTATGTGTATGTCGGCACAGTGTACATTTTATGTTTTTCTAATCTGCAATCTTTACTGCTCAATGTATAAACCTACTGTAATTATTGGTTAATTTTGTATTTTACATATTTATATTGTATATTATTACTGTATAATATTTTTAGCTATAACAAAAGAAATATAATATACGTACTATCATTTATATATACATACATAATATGCTTATACATGTGTGAGAGTTGTTAATGATATGCATAATATATTGTTATCAATTTTTATTTTTTATTCCAATAATACAAACATTGCAACCCCAGAAAATAAATTCAATTTCCCTTCCAAATTAGGTAAAATGTATTTTGGAGTTCTGTTGGTGTGGGCAGGTGGGTGAGTACATGTCAGCACACAGTCTCTCATAAACTTTTATAACATCAAATGTAATTCAACAGCTGCAAATAAAATACAGTACAACATGCCATATAGAGGTCAAAGACTATCAAATGTTTCAATTCTCTGTGGTAGACTTGCAGAGAAACTTTCTGATTCTGTGGTTTTCTTTCATTTTCTTGCAATTTATTACTTTCGTTATTTTATTTTTCATATTCAAACCTGACCTGACCTGATCAATTCACCAAGTGGAAAAAAATTATGCTTAAAATTAATGACTCGATAGTCATAAGAAGAAGAAGAACAACAACAACAATAATAATAAAAGTAATAATAATAATAATAATAATAATAATAATAACAATAATAATAATAATGTATTATAAGTATAGTAAAAATATGTCATGAAAGTCAACAGTCACAACAAATAGCAGTTTCGTAAAGGTTTGTTCTGTGGTCCCGGTAGCTTAATTGGTAGCTATGGCTACCACAGCTACAGCTATGGCACGTTAAGCCGTAGGTTCTGGGTTCGAACCCCAGTCGGGGCAAACTTTTTCGACTACTGCTATGAATCAATAAATCATAATAATAATAATAATAATAATAATAATAATAATAATAATAATAATACGTAATAATAATCAATGGTGTAGACTGTAGACAAAATGGGGAAAAAGTGTACATATATCCCAAACAAAAACCACACACCAATCTATGTGCAAACAGTTTAGGTGAAATATCCATATTCTTTCTAGTGGTGACCAAGCCAAGTTTGTTGGGAGGGGGACTACCACTATTGGGGACCGTATTCCCCTTAGCAGTGACTTATCTTCAAGTTAGTTAGTTAGTGGGCAGAACAGCAAAGTTATCAGTGCCCATGTACATTCTTTAGTGGGGACTTATGCATGAGAAGGTAAACTAGCAGAGGGCATAATAACAGAAGTAGATACTATATATTCAGGCATACTATATACTATATATTCAGGCTATTTATTAAATAAAATCTTTATTGCGTCATGTACACCATCGACCATATTTTGCAATTGTGATTAAAGCCTCAAATCTCCGATTTCAGCCTAATGACTTAAAAGTTTCATGTCGGCCATTTGTTAATTGTATTAATAATAAAATAATTATCACTAATTTTGACAAAAATTGTTCATTGAAGCAAAATATTGACACGTGAAATCACAGTTTCAAAGCAAATTTGAGGCAACATTTACAAAATGTTGTTTTATAAAATTTTGGTTTGTGTAGTGTAACCAAGGAAAAAATCCAAATTTATTTGGAGGTTTCCAGTCAAACCTACTTCAGTATCATTCCTCCTGCCACCAGCCATACCTTCAAACCCCAATTTTTAGCTGCATAATTTTGCTATTTTATTTATAATCATACTTTCCATTAAAAATATTTGTTCCTATAATTCCAGCATACATAGCATTTTGTTTTACTACCACAAAATAACTGTTCTACACCCAGTCCTTGCTTCACTGCTGGTTGATTGAGTACAAATATATGGGATAACCTTGTACTAAACCAAGTAGTTGTTATATACTGTAACTAAATACTTAAGCCTTTTCTTGTTCTCCATTACTTTTAAACAATATAACTATTTTGTATTACTGAATGGAAATTTTCATTCAAAATCAATTGCTGGTGATGCTTATTTGATGCTTATCGGTGTCGACAACGTTGGTTCGGAGTTAAAAAGTCCCCCACTATAAAATTCAAGTTCAAGTTCAAGTTTTTATTAATCCGTTGATTTATACAAGGTAATCAGTTAAATGAGTTGTTAAAAATACAGATCCATAATGAAGAAAATGGTTCTATAGGCAGAGTGGGAGGTGATAATTTACGTGAATGAATGAGGCGATGTGAGTAGTCGGGTGTACAAGAAGAGGGATATTATTTTAGGCATAATTGGATTGGAAGAATGATCCTAGTGGTCTTGATAAAAAAAAGGGGGGACGGGGAACGTGCCAACTATAGACTGCGACATAATTATGTCACTTTGCCAAGATTTATGAATGAGAGAATAATAGGTTTCAGTAGAAGCATAAAATCAATAAAGGGCACCTGGTGTTTGGAAGGGAAAGCCAATTGAGGACTTGTGTTATTATTGTTGGGGGGAAACGATTTCAATACACACTCTTTTTTCTCTTTTTTAAAAGTCGGGGTTCGGTGAAGAATTTGGCCCTGAGCATGACTCTACTGATCGTAAGGCGAGAAAACTGTCAATCAGGGCATCAAATTCCAGTTAACAGCTTTCTAGTGGTTTGACCTGTTATAGTATAGGAGTTGGATTTTATTCTCTTTGAAGATACGCACTGGAATTCCCACTCCCCATTTTCGACTGTGGATGGTTCTGTGCAGCATAGGACTGTGCCACATTAAACTAATACGATGTGCTAACCAAATGGGTTTCATTTCATTTGAAATTAATAGGCAAATCGATTTATCTTTTTGTTTGATATAATCAAAATATTTGTTTTTATTTTGTGAAATCTAAATGGTCTGGATAGGGATAATGGAGCGATGGTTCAGAAATAACTTTCCTCTAGCATCTAAGTATTTTTTTTAGATTTTGTATAAGATTCAGAAATGTTTATTTGCACAAAAATATAGATATTATGCTTTGCGAGTGTGATACATGTGATACACATAGTTTAGATTGGAACATCAGTAATTGAGAGAAATATACAAAGATAACAAAGCAGAATATATACATTAAATTTAGTTTTAAAAAGAGCATTATCGAGAACCCTAAATGGTGGAGGTGCCAGGTTGATGGCGAAGTCCCCTTTGGTGGGGGTTAGCCCCGTTCCTGGGCTACAAGGGTCACCAAAAGCAAAAAAATTCTGTATCATCGTTAAAGGGCAATGTCAACAAATTATCGCATGTCAATCCGAGGTGAATGAAAATTAATGCGAGAACTACTTAAGTATTATCACTCACTTCTGACTGTCAGTTATAGTCCTTTTTCACTAGTCTAGTACTCGTAGGTTTAGTTATTGTGAAAGAGTTTGAGGCTATAAGCCCCTAACGTGGTGACAAGTGTAGTCTCCATGTAGACACCCTGAGTCCCTGACCTCATCTATGACTCAGACTCATACTTGAGGAAGGAACTTTCTAAAAGAACGAGTTCCACTTTCTCGGAACTTTTTAAGGGACTTGATCCCTTTGAGTGTTGAGGAACTTTTAAGTGATCAAGTTCATATTTAAAGGATTTTTTTAAAGTTCCATAAAACGTTCCAGTTACAACGGATTAAGTAGTAAATTTTGTACTTAGCACCACTTTTCAGTATTCATTAGCAAACAACCTTGCCATTACGTATCATCATGATTCAAGACCCCACCGCTCACTGTGCTCTTTGACAGCCGTACGCATACTTGCAAGTTGCACGTCAGTCACTCTGCAGTCGCATTAAATAAACTTAAACATAAAAGGGAACTTTATGAAGCAACTTTAGTTCCTTTTTATGAGGAACTTTTGAGGTAAGGGTGTAAAAAGGAACTTGAATTTTACAAAAGTTATTTTTTAATTGATGTAACTGAATCTTTCAAAAGGAACTTCCCCAAGATGCTCATACCCATACTAATCTGCTACCCAGGCGATTTTCTGCTGCATAATTAACTATCATTAATGTAATCTAATTGAATGATAGCTTCTGTGCGCCCCCCTCCCCCTCTACCCCCTCCCCCAAACCCCACTCCCATGAGTTGTTTGGTATTCAGTTGAGTAAACTCGTGGGCTGCTTATTGGCAGTTTTAGTATAAATAGTGGCATTCCATCTCCCTCACTCTAGGCGAACTCCGTCTGTGATGCGATGTGGCTACACAGTTTGGAAGTGTAATTAATTTACATCGAGGTCGAGATAGGAGGCAACATGGCGGATATTGCTGGCAATTACAACCGACAAGATTAACGGTCCCGTGGGGTGACGTTTTATTAAGCGCGCTGTCGCTCACTCGGCTGCTCGCATTCCGTGCGATTTTTGGTACCTCATTTTCATACGCTCTCTGTCTCACTCACTCCCTTTAGCTTTATACTCGCGTACGAGATGGTTGCCGTTCAATGTAGCGCGGGAATATCGCAGAAACATACCGACTCTGGCCTTGGTTTGGTAGGGACCAATGTCGTTGTTACTTAGGCTACTTAGCAAGCATTATGCAAATTTTATTACCCCCATTATAGCAATTTAATCATCGTGAACTAGTAACGCTATCGCAAGCTAACTATCAAACTTGTGTAGGCTTACATATCTCTTCATGCTACTGAATACTGATAAATAATAAGTAACATGCACGGGTAAGCTCGGGGACGCGAGTATCCAAAGGACCAAAAGAGGGAACGTGCTTCTTACTGAAGTAACAGATCGTCAAAAAGAATAAAATATCAAACAATACGTTTATGACCAGCGTTCAAATCTTGTTGGTGAAGGTGCTTAGTATAAAGGAGAATACAAATATGAAAATTCGTTCTGTTTTGGCAGCAAAACTCATTGTTGGTGGAGGTGCCGGGTATGTGTATACCAAGTTTGGATGACTAGTTCCTCCCCCTGACCTCCAGGGTCAACACATATGTGTATATCGTGAGACGTGACACACCACAGACGGACGAACAGAAAAGTGATGCATATACACGCATACACCTATAGGCCCAGTGTGGCTGCTATGTTACACCATGGTTATACACCATGTGGACCAATGGATTTTGGTGTAACTTGTAGACGTGCATTTTTTTGTTCGTGTTCTAGGATCTATTTTGGTGATCTAATTACAATCTAAACGTCTTATTCTCTTATTTAAAGATGGTCGCCAAGTGATTAGATTGAGATCCGCTTTGGCTATCAGTTTCTAAATGACTATACTTGGGTGTAGAGCAGCGGTTCTCAAAGTGGGGTACGCAAAGCCTAGCCGAGGGGTACGCAGAAACAATTTTAAACGTGAAGTTTTCATGATCCAGTTATTGCAAAAATAACTTAGAATCATATTTCTTCAATTACTTGCATCAAGAACGCATTTCTGCAGGATCTGTTGCTGCATTTTCCCAGCTTTGTGAATTCTGCGATGAAAACGAAATTGTTCTTACAAGTAAAATGACCACAATGTTTCGGAATCATATTGAGAAAATGAAGCAGAATTTTTGCGCTACTTCCCAGAAATTGAAAATAACACCTCTACGAATGAATGGGTCATGAATCCATTCTCGGAAATCAGAAGGCACAACTGTTTGAGGTTTCAACGGACAACCATTTAAAAACAAAATTCAGTAAGATCAGTGCTGCCGAGTTTTGGCATGGAATAAGTAAAGAATATCCCGTTGTTAGCCCTCCTGCCGTTTCCATCAACATATCTATGTGAACTGGCATTCTCCACGTTGACCGTGTTGAAAACGAAAAACCGATACAGGCCACCCTCAATCCCAGAATAAGTCTACTGATGTCAGAAAAGTGGGAAGGCCACGTTTCACATTAAAATGAGGTAAGGTCGCTTCTCACTTTGCATTAATATAGATGACAACTTACAATATTTATTTTTAAAAAAAGAGCATAGCCGAGGAGGTACGTTATAGTTTTGACTTACTTTTAGGGGTACTTGACCAAAAAAGTTTGAGAACCACTGGTGTAGAGTATACACCGACGCAAATAGAAATACACATAACTATATCAAAATGCACATTTTTTTCACATACCCATCGGACTAGTGGAGGGGAGCTTGTCTGCCTTTTTTCTATTTACCTGTGTCAGTTGTACACCCGTTTAAACTACTTGAGATTTTTATTAAATGACAACATTTTTCTTATGTGAAATTACTCGAGGTGGTGAGTGTTGACATTAGTACCAACCCGCATTATTCAACCCATCGTGTGTCGTGTTGACGCGCCTGCGCTTGCACGTCCAAGTGTGAACATAGTTGAAAATTACGGACGGTAAGGTTACTCATGTGACGTAGAGAGTAACCTGTACATGCAAGGAGGTGTTCATCTTCGTTCTGATGTATCCCCTCCCCTCCCCCCCTCGGGCCTCCATGGTGCGATAATGATTAATGATCATCACTTTATTAGGGAGCAAATAGCATGGCCTAAGTTTTCTGTCCGTTCGTCTGTGCGTGCGTGTGTCCCGTCTCACGATAACAACCGAACACAACGTCCAATTGACAACCTCATTACTCTTCAACAAGGATGATAATGAATGTTTTTGGTTATCCTGGGGGGTAACGGGGGAGTGGCTAGCCCCCCTCACCGAAAGTTCGAAAATTCATGGCCCATCAGCTGAATGTGAGAACAATGCGTCGGAACACCAATTGTGTTTATCTTGCTTTATATTTATTTGTTTGTTATTGCTTCCACTGCAGTGTACTTGATTTACAATCATTTGTTCTTATTTACATTGTTACTTTGTTTCCAACTTTGCAGCCTATGCCTCTATAATTTCTCTCTTAAAATATTATATTTATATTCTTTAAAGTGTTTAGGAAGTTTATTTATTATGTAAACTAGCAGCAGCAACATCTACGGTGCCTATGATTAATACAGTCTTACAGAGACACGTTATGGCCATTCGTGCACAATTGTATATAAGCTAACCCGGCACCTCCACCAAAAGTATTAATAACCGAACCCTTCAATAGTTTACTGTCCGAGATAGCCATAATTCTGGCGTGAAGTCCTTACCTAATTTGTATCGTTTTATACTTATTTGAAAATTGTGCATAGAATCACAATTTCACACGAAAAACCAATCATATATCTTACATAAGTTATTGTCACTCCCAAAAAGTTCACTATTCAATCTTGGTATTGTAGATTATGCCACTCAACGATTGAAAAGTAAAGCAAATATTTTACACCAAAAGCAAATATTGACTTGTTTTGTTATTGTTACTGAACATGACCTATTTAAATGAAAACTAATGAAATTACTTCCATATTCTCAAATATTGTACTATAATCACTGATTGTTGTGACAGGTTATATGGAGAATCATATTGGTGATACCATACCAAATAACATTTTACTTATAATGTTGTAGTTCGCAAAGTTCATTTGTGTATCAAAAATCAATTTAGGAAATAAATCTCCTTATTTCACAAAGAGAAACAATCCATTTTTGCAATAAGAAGCTATATGACGTTCATATGAAGGGTTCTTATATATAAAAAAAAAAAAGTTTAACATTTCAGTTTCACAAGCAAAACAAATACTTTTTTTCTCCAATGTCGATTCATTAAAAATCAAGTTTGTATATTACGTTCTGTAACCATTATTTTAAAGTCGCCTTATTGATTGTTTATTAGCCTTTACAATTGCCTAATTCTCGTTATTGCTCGATTAGGCCAATCTTAAAAAAAAATGTATTTAATAATTCAATTTTAATTTTGTCGTAACCTGGGAATGAGAGTATCTTCTTATTTCGTGAAACGTTTATTTTTTATAATAAAAATAGTTTTATCTACTACCACCACTATAGTGTGTGCAATCATTTGCAAAGTTTTGCATTCGCTGAATAGGAGGAGCATATTTTGCAAAAGAAGTGGAGTGACGACTAAGGTATATTATAAAGTAAGTGTGTAAAAACGAATGTAATTACCTGTACCGTTATACAATATTGTTAACGACGTTATTTTGGGCGTTACCGAAAAATGTAATTTGGAGCTTTACGTTACTATCCGAGCCTAAGGCGGGGTGTTATATACAAAATGTGTAGCGTTGATTGCTAACAACGGCACAGTGATGGAAATAAAAATATTTATACAAATCGCTGTGAAGTGAGGCATGAAAAACATCAATTTTAAAAAAAAAATTAGTCGTGGATATTGAATATAGTTCTCATTCATAAATGAAATAACCCAAATAGCTTTATATTTTTTGTTTACTACCAATATTCTCTTTAAAAAAAATAGTGATTATACTCTCTTTCGTCTTCCCGACTCTTGTCAGTCTTGAGCACGCTTGTACCTCAACATGTGTATTTTTTTATTTCTAGTGTCTCTCTCCTTGATGTTCAGCATTTAGACCCACGGAAGAAAATAAGATGCACATAATATACACCTTGGTAAGTAGGTCTAGCGTAAATGTAATACATAATTATTATTAATCGACTATAACTTATAGAAAATATTGTTGTGGTTCATTCAGCACATTGCAAGATAGATAGGCTATTTGATATTCTACAACATTTCAAACTCTTTCTTATATTATCGAAGAAATATTTCTCATGAAAGTAGTATACTAACGATTTTTTTTAAATTTTTGTACACTTTTTTCTCTATTTGTTATGCTGACCAGACAAAACCTTTTGAAAGGTTTTTTCCTCATCATAAGTCTGGAGTCAATTAACATTATTTAACTCCATGCTTCGATGACCTACCTTCCATTCCAGCACTCACGTTCGCGTTTGCCAAGATTTTGCACTAGTATTAATTACGATTCAGTAATTAAATTAGTCTGTGAAAGCACCAAAGTGATATTCAAATCGTTAAGTAGATTGGTGCATAGATAGACCATCTCAAGATATCCAAGTAAAATTTCGTTAATTAAGTTAAGTTCATTAAGACGTTGGCATGGTACTGGTATCATAATGCAGAATAGAAAACGCAATGTTACAAATGCCGTGAAATTTTCGAGAGGATACCTATAGGCTTTGGGTTTCTAGGTCCATAGGGCTATAATAAACAAAAATGAAATCGTACAGCAAGAAAGAAGCCGCCATGTTTTGATTATTTGGATGGTGATTAGTCACTTGAAGTTGATCTTGAAATATATTTTTTAAAAGAAGCTATAGTAGAACAGGTATTTATTCTTTAAAGTTTAAATAAGTGTTTATTGTACTTTTAACACTATTGCTCTTTATATCAATATTTATTTGTGATATTAGTTCTTATTAGTTATATTAGAAGTTCAAACTTCAACGACCAAGTTTATGGTAAGTCAGAAGATGTGAACGTTAACACAGAAATTCCATAAGCCGTACTTCGCGTTCTAAGTTTTAAGCGAAATTGTAATTTAGCCTTTAGATACAAACAAACAAAATTTCACACACACAACGCAATGTTGTTTTAGGGCACATTCGTACTGTTCAAAATGGTTGAACTTGAACCCTGACACCCAAAATGTAGATATATATAACAATGCACTTTTTAACTCTACCCTGGGAAAACTTACCTTTCGAGTGCAGTACTTCCGTACTTTTCGAATTACAAGCAGGAAACCCATTAGTTAGTGTTCCTTTCACCCTCGACCTCCGACTGATAACAGTCTAAATCCTTGTTTTTCATAGTTTTCCCTGAAAGTCGTCCATTCTAATTTGATTTTTTGATGATGTTTCCATATTTCGTGTGACCAAACAGGACCAAAATTTGTAAATCGGGTCATACGATGGTAGACATGATCGTTTTGAGCATGCAGCAAAAATACATCTTATTCGATGGAAAATATAAACGTATTACGAAAAGTACGAACGCATATTTTCATACACAATCGTACACAGTGATGAAGTGTAGATGTGAGTCTAGTCAGGGAGAATTTTGATTAGGAACCCTTTATAAAACGGAAAACCTCCAGTTTCTTTATCTTTGTCAGTTTGACCTCCCGAATTAGAGGCTTTTAATAACTCCGAGTTGATTCTATCGTGATGTAAATAATTTCCTAATTGTATTGAGGAAAGATAAACCACATACATTACAGTATAAAGAATAGGCCTTTATATTTGTTTATAGTGAAACAATTTGTTGCCAGGAAGGCGTTGCTAATGGTGTAGATCTCTTGGTAGAGTCGACTGACACTGACAGTATTGAACCCAGTTAATTTCTTACAAGGGGTACTAGCTAGGAGTATCGCTATGTGACAGCCATCATCATCAATTCTCCATACAACCTACTAGGAACTCGTACAATGCAGCAAGGCAATAACATGCACACCAACATCAGATATCTCGCTTGGTTTCGGACGCTTTTGATTTAAGTTAAACACGGAATGTTCTTATTTTGTCAATGGCTATTGTTAGGGTTAACCCCTTATCTAATTCCCCCCCCCCCCCCCCCCCGCCCCCCCAATAGAAGACTTTACTCTACAAATTCTAAAGGCTACGGCCATTATTTTACAAAACCATTTAATTTCCTAGGAAAACGCTTAAGTCCCGCCGCGTTGATGGATGAGCTTTTTTGTAAGCTTTTAGTTTGCGTAGGACCGCTTTTCCTTTGCAAGTGCTTTTTGAATGCATTGTAAGTGATTGTTGTGACGTTGTCAAGTTTCTATTGTTACTTGTTAATTGTTATTATATGCCTAAAAAAACTCATATTAAAACCTTTATTCCATGGATTCTGGCTAACTTTTTAACTTTTTCTTTCAAAAGGTTCTACATCACCATAACCTTAATGTCCATGTAAAATATGAACGTTGTAGCCCCACCCGTTTGGTCAGAATCGGCCCAAATGTCACGAAAATATCGCACTAAAAATCGAAAAAAATCGTAAAAGTACGATATTCGCAAGAAATATTTCTTCGATTGTACCCAAAAACGTGGCAGGTCTTAGTTCAGAGATTTCGAAGTTCCCCTCCAATTTTAATCCAGATCGCATATGCCGTTTTCCCGGTAGAGAGCGAACAAACAGACAGAAAAACAAACAAACAAACAAACAAACAAACACGAACAAAAAAACATTGAAGCTAAATTTTTTTAGGGGTCAGTGAAATTGAAGTCTTTGCTTCGCTCATCCAATAACTGAAATTAGTTAATAATTTTAGAAATGTATTTTTTGTTTATTTCCATTCTTGGTCAGCAGCCAATAAATTGGTTTTCTACCTAATAATCCTGTCAAATAAGATCTTATATTGACGCTTAGAGGAAATAATTGCGATGTCACTGCATTTTTGCAGAGACCTTCCTTATATAATACTAATCAACATACTAAAACTGCCCCTACAATCGGACTGGAGCTTCGGCCGCCATATTGGAAAATGGCGGCCAAAAAATGTTGATTATCAAATATCTACAAATTGGTTGGAGATAGACAAAATGTCTTAATGGCAAAAATATTCCCCATTCAATTCCCTACAAAAAAGGTGTGTTTTATAGTTTTGGTAGGGACAACGGTTACGTCACAAAATCGTGGTTTATATGTTGCTTATTGGAGTACCAGCTAATTTCCTAATTTTCCCGCCCGGCATCAAACAATGCCCGGTAAATCCGTAAGAAATCGATTAAAATACAAAAGGACTTTTGTACAGGGCTCATGAAAGCTTCCATTAGTATTTTAAAAAATCAGGTCTGCAAAATCGGCTTTTTATTTACCCGGAATTTGGGTTTTTCCATTGTTGGCATTTCCTCAAAAATGCCATATTTGACTGTCCATTTTTAAGCACTAGCATTTGAGGAAAAATTCTTTCTACGCACATTGAAGTGACTTAAATAACGATGTACTGAACTGAACTGAACTGAACTGAACTGAACTGAACTGAACTGAACTGAACTGAACTGTATCATATTAGAAAGTAAGGGGAATTTTTTCCACGTATTTCTTTAACATTCACATTATAACTGTTGCAAAAAAGTTCTACAACTAAAAATAATAAAAGTACGATAATGCAGTATTGATAATGTGAGTTTGGAACTTGGAATTTGGTATAATTGTCATCATTATTGCTTCGTTTGGATCAGTAAAACTAGGTTCTTGATATTAATATTTAAAATTAGGCTAACACATTATTGATAGCCAGTTCCTAAATTTTCATTTCAATACAATGCTTACTGTTCAAATATTGAGACCATGACTATTCATCACTCGTACGTTACGTACAAGTTAATTCCTTTAGTAATTTCAAATACACATTCTCATTACATTTTAAACCAATCAGTGCACTCACTCAATGGAATTATGCTTCGTTTACATTGTCAGTAGCTTCTTATTACTTTCAATAATGACAAGGTATTATATGCTTTTCAAAGTGTTCAACTCAAACGTTTTAGCTTGTTAAGATTGTCTCGCTAGGCAGAGATGTTTTATTTCTTTGTTTACATTAAACTCGAGAAAGCAATTGACTAATTGCGTCAAGTTTGTTTAACAATGCTCGGGTCGTGCGCCAAGTGCCCGACTCAAAACCATTATCCTACATCCACTTTATTAGATGTTGACTCCGAAGTAGCAATTTCAATTATAAGAGACAAGGTAGAAATGCATGTGTACATAAATTACCAATAACGCTTCCATTAATGTGCTCTTTAAATTGTAGGTGGGTCACTTTTTACCCTACGCTGTTAACATACATTAGTAGGTAGGTACCGTATTGCCGAGTAGGTATGTTTTTTAGACAGTTGTGCGTGTTCGTCGTGATCATATCGAATCTAATTTAAATGATAATTCAAGTAAAAGCTGTGTTGTCGATAAGGCCACTCCTTAGCGAGTCTTGTTGTAATGTCTACACCACTGCATGAAAAGGGAGAGGCGCATTGCACGAGCAATGACGTAGTGATTGTTCAATGTCTATAAAATAAGACACTAATTAGGGAATGTGGCTAGCATTCCATTTCCATGTTATTACTAAATGAATCTGTCTACATTAGAGAGAAAAAAACTATATGAATACATACCTCGTCTTTAGTATATCTTAGAATAAACTTACTTATGAAGGCCCTGATGGTAAATATTTGAACAGGGAATTCGTTCCTCCTTTGAATGCACTATGTGAGGGGCACGGATCACACTTTTAAGTATATATTTAATGGGTAGACATACATTTATACAAACATTAATATAGTGGTAAATGCATGCCCTCCTTGTGGAGACCATTGACCCAGACCTTATAGGTGGAGAAGGTGAGGCCACGACAGTCATGCCTTACAAACCATTAACACTATTATTTCGTTTTTAATTTAAATGCTTATAGCTTACGTTTATGAAAAAAATCAATAGCTTTAGTAGATACAACGCATAACATTAGTGGGTATTCATTTACACCAATAGTTGTTGCTTTGTATTGAACACTCCCTTGTCGAAAAATGTGCCTTGTTGGGTCCTCGTCAGTTCTTCAAGCAAAGCGATGAAGCATTTATAGATAGAAAGATATTTTAAATCCATTCAATCATTATTGGGTTGAGGCGTGCATTAGCATTGTTGGCCATGGGGAGGGAGTGGATGGCAGTGGTGCATGGCGCCAAAACAAAGTCATTGGGGGGAGGAGAGCTGGAGGCAAGTTCATAAATTTCTTTAGTTGGAGAGGAAAACACCCCACCCCCACTAAAAAAAATAACGCTGGTACTTTGACCCCCCAAAAAAATAAAAACCGCCAGAGCAAATTGCGACGGGCAAAAGGATGGAACAAAGGAAAGGAATTGTTGTATTGTACTGCAAATCGACCCACTATATACTTGACTTATAAGTACAGAGCTTTAGCGAGCTATTTGTCAATTGCTAGCACAGGGGAAAACATTGATTCTCGTGTAAAGTTCGAAACGTTAAACTGTCCGCATTTAATGCATTTTTTTTAGATTGATTGGCCTTAATATGATGCGCACATTGAAGTCAGAAACCAGGTCCAAAAACATTTTTGATGTGACTGATCAAGTGACTTCCCCATATTTTTTTTGCCAGACGGTTTTAAGTAAAAATAAATTTTGGTACCTAATTTGGGCCTGATTTTTAAGAAATTTTATACTCATCTTCTTTAGTATGCCCCTTTGTGACTTTGTAATGAACTTGGAAAATACTATCATTTTATAGGTTTGTTGTGAATGTTAAAACTACATTTACATAAGTTATAAAACAAACAAATTAAATTAAATTCGTTTATAACGTTTCACGGTTAAAGTAAATCCCATGTGGTGGGTCTATCTATACTATTATTGGAAGGAAACTATACCCTTTTTTATTTCCCCTACCGATCCAAAGAATAGTCTATGTAATCACACATAAAATTTTGAGGCAAAAAATCATAGGTGTAATTGAAACGTGAAGGTGTTGTTTGGGATGTAGGGAGTAGCATGCTAGTAGCATGTAATTAATTTTGATGGGTGGCGCGGGTAAACGTGTTTACCTACTCTTTTTCAAGTTACTTTCGGAAATATTTGCAAACATATGAATTTCGAAGTATTATTGGGAAATAACTCGTCGCTCTCCCTATCTTCTTGTAGATGTAAAGAAAGATCCAACCAAATACAAAAATTTGTAAAAAAAAAAAAAAAAAACGGCAGCCAAGCTCTCCTTCAAAAGTCTTCGGCTATAAATGCTGTGAGATATTGAAGTTGAGCCAAGCTTTTTATTCTTTCTCCCTAGTTCCGCTTTGAAAATAAGTAAGATCATATTTTCGCCTGTTGACGAGCGCCAAGCTAACGATTTTTGTGGTAAAAATGTAAAATTTTTAAACTCGAAATCATTAAAAAATGGCTTGGCCATTGAATTTGGTTCATGGCCAAGAATCATTAAAAAAATGGCTTGGCCATTGAATTTGGTTCATGGCCAAGAATTTTTTTTATGATTTCGAGTTTAAAAATTTTACTTTTTTACCACAAAAATCGTTGGCTTGGCGCTCGTCAACAGGCGAAATGATCTTACTTATTTTCAAAGCGAAACTAGGGAGAAAGAATAAAAAGCTTGGCCCAACTTCTATATCTCACAGCATTCACAGCCGAAGACTTTTGAAGGAGAGCTTGGCTGCCGTCTTTTTTACAAATTTTTGTATTTGGGGGGATATCACATCTTTTTGTTGTTCGTTCGCTATCAAGGTGTGAATGATGGACTTTGAATGATTAAATTTGTTAAGTTCAAAGTTGTTTTTTTACATTTTTGGGCCCACGGTCCCCCCAAAGATACCCCTTGTGTTTTAATCACTAGATATTTATAATGGTTAAGAGCATGTTTAATTTCAAGCTTGTACAAATTACTACGCCTGAGTAATTACGCGTTTTGATTTTGATTTTCCCCGGTCCCAATTGCCCGGTTTTGGTTATATGAGGTACATCTGAGTGTGGCCCAAGTTTCAAAGTTCTAAGATGAACCGTTTTCTCAGTATAGCGTATTATTCATAAGAGTACGGAATTACCTACTTTTGATAATTTTGATTTTCTCCGGTACCCGTTACCCAATTTTGCTTTCCATATTCAAAGTGATAAAGAATGAGAGATATCAAAATGTATTCCACGTTTGAAACATCTCAGTTGTAGCGTTTTCTTTGAATGATTCATTTCTTAAAGTTCAGATATGTTTTTTTGTCATTTTTGGGCCCATGGTCATCCCCAAATTTAGCCCCTTGTGTTTTGGACGCAAGATATTTATAATGGGAAATAGCATGTTTAATTTCAAGTTTGTACAAATTACCATGCCTTGGTAATTACGCGTTTTGATTATCACCCAAATTTTGATTTTCTCCTGTCCCTGTTACCCGATTTTGGTTTTGAAAGCAAAAGTCACTGCGTCTGAAGTACATCTAAGTGTGGTCCAAGTTTCATAGTTCTAAGATTTACCGACTTGCCGCTGCACGGCAGCACCTGACGGTACGCCTGCAATAAGTATTACTACACCCGCATTACAGGGTCGATCATGGTCGGTCCCCTACACATTTCGCATCAAGAGTCAAGCCAAGGTGGGTGGTAGCTTGCCCCCTTGAGCTTACGGAGGGGGGGGGGGGAATTAACTTCTCGCCCCCCCCCCCCGCTAAAAAATTGATGAAATAACCATAGGGCCTACAAGCATAAACCAACAAGCATAGTATTATTAAGCGAGCAAAGCGAGCGTTTCCATTTGACTCTGCCGGAAAAATTAGTCACTGGTTTTGTTTTGTTTTGTTTTGTTTTGTTTGTTTGTTTTTTTGTTTGTATGTCTCGCCATAACGTTCGAACGGAGGCTCGGATCGAGTTGAAATTTTGACCATCCGCAAGCTTCGTTCTCGATTGAATGCCATTAGTTTTGTGGCAAAATCGTTCAAAAAGTTAAAAAGTTACATTAAAGTTAATCGAAAGTTTTTTTTTTCAAACTAAACGGCGACAAAATCTGAGATAGCCAAATCATTTAGAATGTCCGTCCGGTCACGAATATGATAATTTTATTTTGATCCGATAAGTAGTGTAGATGGAAATTACATTATAACAAAAGTAACGTTGCCATGGCAACGAAAATACGCGCGAAGTTTTCTAATGCACTGCCACCTAGAAGTAATCAAAATACTTTCGAGGAAGCAGTCTATTATTTGTCAACAAAGAGTTTAAATAGTTTTCCCAAGGAGTCAAGGTCCTCTAGATGGCGGTGGATTTTATCTACAAAGTAAAGGTTTACACACGGGTTTACCCAAATACCTTGGCAATAATAAATAATATTGGAAACATGGCCCTGTGGAGAGCGAACGTCGCAAATTTGAAAATTTAAAAAAATGTGCAATGTGGGTCTAGCTATAGCACGTGCTCGCTTATCAACGCGTCCAACTGAGCGTTTCCATTTGACTCTGCCGGAAAAATTGTCACTTTTTTTTTTGTTTGTTTGTTTGTTTGTTTGTTTTTTTGTTTTTTTTTTTATGTCTCGCCATAACGTTCGAACGGAGGCTCGGATCGAGTTGAAATTTTGACCATCCGCAAGCTTCGTTCTCGATTGAATGCCATTAGTTTTGTAGCAAAATCGTTCAAAAAGTTAAAAAGTTACATTAAAGTTAATCGAAAGTTTTTTTTTCAAACTAAACGGCGACAAAATCTGAGATAGCCAAATCATTTAGAATGTCCGTCCGGTCACGAATATGTTAATTTTATTTTGATCCGATAAGTAGTGTAAATGGATATTACATTATAACAAAAGTAACGTTGCCATGGCAACGAAAAGACGCGCGAAGTTTCTAATGCACTGCCACCTAGAAGTAATCAAAATACTTTCGAGGAAGCAGTCTATTATTTCTCACCAAAGAGTTTTAACAGTTTTCCCAAGGAGTCAAGGTCCTCTAGATGGCGGTGGATTTTACATACGGGTTTACCCAAATACCTTGGCAATAATCTAGGTGCCCGTTAGGGCGCCGCAGCCAAGCCGCGGTGCACTACACACTCAAGCACCTTATACACCAAGCAGAGTTGGGGTGATTTCGAGGTGTTACCCAGCCGTCATGTAACGTGATGTGAACTTGAAAACTATCACAATCGAGGGGATTTAGGTACCTGACAACACATGCCAAATTTTATTGGGGTACGATTATTCCTTCTTGGTGAAAAAATGGCTTGAAACATGCTCAAAATCACTTTAAGGATGTTAGCTACTGCCTACTACTGCCTACTACTGCCTACTACTGCTACTGCTAACATCTAATACGTCGGCCCGCGATTCTGACCAGACGGGTGGGACTACAATGTTCATATTTTACATGGACATTAAGGTTATAGAAATATAGTCTCTTTTGAAAAAAAAAGTTGAAAAAGTTTGTTGGAAGGCTTCCAAATAAAGGTTTTAAAATAAGCCTTAAACACGTGGCATACAATCAACAAGTAACCATAGTTACTTGACACTTGTTGACGGTATAAGCAGAGTTAGGCGGGAAAGTGCGATACGTAAACAAATAGCGGACATTTAAAATTTTTCTTCTTTGTGTGGAACGAGAAAAGGTGTCATTATACTCTCATAAAACAAATCAGAAACCGTCCCTGGCCTAGGCCCAGATGTGGAAAATTATTTATAATGCAAAAGTGTAGGTCTAAAGTTCCATTTGGCTATAGGACTAGTAAAATTCATACTTACATTACATGTTTGACAAGCCTAGCCAAACCCTATGCCAGCACAACATTGTTCTGATATGAACTTGCTCAACTGTTTGTTTACATAATTGCAAAAATCAAATCATTTCATACAACTTGTCTTTCGATTGGCCCGCGTTTATGAAGGCACTGCCATCTAGAATAAATATAGAACTTTTTCGAGCTCTTTGCTATACGCAAATCTTTTTAAAGTGTTTGGATTTCGTGATACTCTTTCAACCATATACATCCTATATAATTGGCTAGACCAGCAGTCGGTGGTCCACTTCCGGTACAATTAGAAGCCATCTTAAAATGACAGTTTACATGTTAATCAAATGGGAGCGATTTGTGGCCAAATAGTTCTCAAGATTGCCGCCAGGTTGACAGGTAAGCATACTAGCCTTTAACACCAAATGTACTAAATTCCCTTATGCAATCACTTCGTATTGTTTCTTTTGTTTAATACCATGCTGCACAAGCTAAAACCATATCAAACAATCCAGTAAAATACTTTATTGCATTAAAAAAGCATAAATTAAAACACCAAATCGCCATCTTGAAATGGGCCGGTTGAGTCTTCAATTTGCTACGCTCGCGCCTGTGCGGAGGTATAGGAGACTGCTAATCTAGCCTACTATAGGGGTTTAATATCAATGCTTTCAACTCACAACCCATGACGTTTTCCACGATACCGTTCAAGAATACCAATTCCTTCGAAAACGAAAACGACTTCGTTTTCAAATTGCGTTTTCAACTCATCTCCCACGAACTCAAGAATTGGGGTCCAGTCCTTATACCGTCGTTATACCATGGTTATACCACCTATACCCAGGATGTACATGAATCCGGGTCTATAGATATTTTACATCCTATATTGTTACTGCTAATACCATAGAATTTAAATCAACTTTGATAAAAATATTATATTTTAGCAAATAATTTTGTAATGGAACTTGAAAAAGTAATGAGATCACACACATAACAAAACTTGTAGAAATACAGCCAAACCTTACACACTCAAAAGGAATGAGATCTAAAAAAAGGGCCAAGCTCATCTACCCTTCCACATAAACGTACAGTGTCCCATAACAGCATCCTCGAAAAGCTTGGCAAAATAGAATTTGCATGTTATTACGTTTAAATTAATTAGAAAAAAAGAACTTGGATAAACTATTACGTTAAATTAATAATCGCAAATTCTATTTTGCCAAGCTTTTCGAGGATGCTGTTATGGGACACTGTACGTTTATGTGGAAGGGTAGATGAGCTTGGCCCTTTTTTTAGATCTCATTCCTTTTGAGTGTGTAAGGTTTGGCTGTATTTCTACAAGTTTTTGTTATGTGTGTGTAAATAATATTGGAAACATGGCCCTGTGGACAGCGAACGTCGCAAGTTTTAAATTAAAAAAAAAATGTGCAATGTGGGTCTAGCTATAGCACGTGCTCGCTTATCAACGCGTCCAACTGAGCGTTTCCTAGTATTCTTCATCTAGGTTTACGCAAAAAATTAAATTCATCTATTATCGTTTCTTTTTATTGCAAAAATCACATAAAAAGATCGTATTTTTTAAAATTGACTGCTGCGCTATTGTGGGGGACACCCCCCCCCCCCCATTGAGTCGTTATTCCAAGCCCCCACCCCGAAATATATTTCAGCATACGCCACTGACTCGAGGACATTAGTTGCATATTATGTAAATGTAACTATGTATGGGAGCATGTACTTTTCCTGGGAAACTTCCCCCCCCCCCTGGAAAAAAAAACTTCCGACGCGCCTGATGTTGAGTAATGTATTTTTGAAAGTTATTTTGTAAGTTTGACAATGATACGGATTTTGTTTTTTTTTATGAAGACAAGGGCATGACGGGTTATTCATTTTCAGACACAGAATCTAAAGGAAGCAAAACGGAAAAACATCGAGAGAAATACGCCCGGAGAAAGATAATAATAATAATACTAAGTTATAATTAATATTCTGGGTATGTTACTGCTTTTCATTAATTGACGACTTGAATTGTACCCGCCTCCTGACGTCACGAGGCAACATGGCGGAATTAGTTGGTATAAATAAATCCTAATTTCGCAAGTTGACGCCTGCTTCACGGCGCAACACTTATCACGCTCTAACTTTTATTCTATTCATTATTTGGACAATATTTAAATGAATAATATTTAGCAAATATATCATTCTTTGTAATAGCGATTATTTCGATTTGATTGACACAGTCGTTAGCTTGTTATAACAATGTACGCATCATACATGTGAAAATTATCAATGACTTAAGTTTCCTCAATAATTTATTTGACAAAAAACTACTGATCGGATTTCGACAAGACCTCTTTAAAAATATGCATCAGACTGTTTAGACAAGAAATAAACTAACTTTCTAGATAGAAAGTGCACTGAACGAAACTTTGCAGCATAGAGTAATATGCAGGGTATGTGTTTTTATCTAAAATACGCACTCTTGACGTGCGGATGAGCCGTGAAAAAGTGCACGCTGCATATTACTCTATGCTGTACTGTAAATATTCGTTCAGTGCATTTTCTATCTAGAAAGTTAATTTATTTCTTTTCTAAACAGTCTGATGCATATTTTTAAAGAGGTCTTGTCGAAATCCGATCAGTAGTTTTTTGTCAAATAAATTATTGAGAAAACTTTAGTCATTGATAATTTTCACATGTATGATGCGTACATTGTTATAACAAGCTAACGACTGTGTAAAAAAAATCGAAATAAACGCTATTACAAAGAATGATATATTTGCTAAATATTATTCATTTAAGTATTGTCCAAATAATGAATAGAATAAAAGTTAGAGCGTGATAAGTGATGCGCCGTGAAGCAGGCGTCAACTTGCGAAATGAGGATTTATACCCAATACTAGTCACGTGACCTATCGATCGTTTTAAGCTCCGCCCATTTCGAGTCGTCAATTGGTGGCATACATTATTAAAAAGGGTGTTTAGATTAGACGACATGATTGCTACCAACGAGTGGAAAAAAAAATCGATCTCATTCACGAAGGGTGGTTGGTATGGAAAATACCTGGCGCCAATCATATTGCAACTGGTTAGGTTGATCTAGGCATTGTCCTCTGAATCTCTAGGCACATGTCAGAATACCGCACATGGTTCGATGCAAATGCAATGTTGGATAACAACTCGTGAATAGCCTGCCTAAGAATATTTGGCAGGTTTCCCACAACTCAATGTTTTTTTTACATCTAAAGTCGTTTCGGCACTTTCATTTTAGTCCCAACTGATTTTCTTTGGGGACATTAAATTTAAAGCAGACCAAGCCAACAACGATGGCGCCATCACATCATCATTCATAATCAATCAATCATCATCATAAGATTGATCAACAATAATAATAATATATAATAATAATAATAATAATATACTATCATAATAATAATACTAATAAATAAATAACAAAATAATATAATAATATATATATATATATATAATAATAATAATAATAATAATAATAATAATAATAATAATAATAATAATAATAATAATAATAATAATAATAATAATAATAATATTATAATTCAATAAAGATATCGCACTGTTATGATTTGAAATGCATGTTTTTCATGGGTAAAACAAAAGTAAAAACAAAAATTCATATTTAGAATACGCCGTTTTGGCACGGACACCGTCGACGAGCGTATAATGGCCAGCCAGAGACAAGCACCATGCATACCTCGTTCCAAAATCGCCTCTTACAAAAACTCAACATAGGTATTAAAAATGCTGCCTGAAGCTGACATCGAACCCAAGGCCTTCTGCATTGGAAATAGGACTCTCGAACTACTGCGATGGAGCAATTTTTAAAATTATTTCAAGGGATTTGGAACTCCATATTTAGTGGCATATTCAGGTGGGGGGGGGGGGGGGGGGGCTCCGGTGGATGCTCACCCCTCCCCCGAAATCTCAGCTGAATAAGCTTGGCTTTTTAAAGCCTTCCCGGAAGAAGATCGTCGAGCGTAACCTCACTTATTACGTTATAGAAATTAACCACTTTTATTTATATGTAAGATGATATACATTCAAGTTAAAGTCAAATATCGATCCGAAGATTGGCTTTGTATAACCGCAGACGTAAAATTTGGTGGTGAAATGTCCAGTGGTGTGTATGTTTGAAAGTTGAAACCTGAGGGATTGTTTAGCTGGTGTGGAAGGTAATTGTTGTCCTGTAACTTAACCAATCACGGGATTTTCGAGTACTTTTAGTTTATCTTACTTGCAGTGGCGTAACTAGCCCTTGTTTTTCGGGGGGGGGGGGGGGGCGCACATTGGTGTAAGTAACCCCCAAATATCATTTATCAGCACAACTATAGTGAAAGTGGTATGTGGATGTGGACAGTCAGTGGTGTTATCCTAAAATAATTTATGGGTATATACGCTGTTTCCGGGGTAAAGTACACAATTGGGAACAAGGGGGGTCTTGGGAGTGGAGGCCCCCCAGTTGATGCGGGTAGCCCCGGAATTTTTTTCGATTCTAAGAGTGTGACTGGAGTATTTTGACAATTTTTTTTTACAAAAACCTTATAAAAGATGTATGAAAAAATAGCAAAATAAATCAATATTTATATCTCAATAAATACCTCATGTAAAATAAAAATTGTGCCCCCATCACCCCCGGTGTTACGCCACTGACTTATCTTATATTTTAATTTTGTTTCATATATACATGGCTATTCCAGAGCACTCTTACCGATATTTTGAAAGTCAAAGAAAAGTGGCTGAAAGTTGGTTGAATGAAAGTGTAGTAACTTGGATAAAAAAGAAGAAAAAACTTTTTTTTTGGACTGGACAATAGTTTTCTTTTTGTTATTATGTGCAAATTTTGGGACAATAAGAAAAGTAAAGTTCTAGGTGCAATACTTAAATTTGAGCTATGCATTTTTAATTGTTTAAACACACCGTTGTCTCCGCTTTACGAGTATAAGGTAAAATAATTTTCTGTAATAAAGTTTGATGTAGTTTTTTCGTCCACCGGCTCAAAACTTTATTTAGATCCATGTGACAAATAAATCGCACATCGAACATTATTTCAGACAGTTATTTGCCCTTATACTCGTAGCGAAGACAATTAGGTGTGTTAAACAATAAAAGAAAATCATATAAAGTCCTTTGCAAGTAAAGAAAGATCCCAGGTATCAAGAAATTTCCCCTCCTCGTTACCACCTCCACTCGGCACGGGTGACAGTACTCGCGAGACGTTGGAATGCGGTAGGCCGCATGACCCATATTCATCCAGGTGTCATTGTTAAGAAATCAATTTTTTGATGTAGTTAAAATGTTATAATTTCTCATTTATTTTCAAATATATGGAATAATCATGTAAAATTAATATAAAATAAACTTTGTATTTTAAAAATAGCATGAAAACTGCCGTAATTGAGTTAGTTGTAACTTCATGGTTACGATCAGAATAATTACGACATGCAATAATTACGGCAGTTTTCAAGCTATTTTAAAAATACAAAGTTTATTTTATATTAATTTTACATAATTATTCCATATATTTGAAAATAAATGAGAAATTATAACATTTTAACTACATCAAAAAATTGCTTTCTTAACAATGACACCTGGATGAATGGGTCATGCGGCCTACCGCATTCCAACGTCTCGCGAGCACTGTCACCCGTGCCGAGTGGAGGTGGTAACGAGGAGGGGAAATTTCTTGATACCTGGGATCTTTCTTTACTTGCAAAGGACTTTAGCTGAAAATAATTAAATATTTCACCTAGAACTTTACTTTTATTATTGACCCAAAATTTGCACATTATGGCCAAAAGGGAGCTACTGTTTATTTTTTATTTTTTCTTTAAGTTCCTCTTTCATTCAACCAACTTTCAGCCATTTTCCTTTGACTTTCAAAAAATCGGTAAGAGCTTGCTCTGGAATAGCCTTTTAAAGGAATATTCAACCGCTAAACTAAAAAAATACATTTCATTCAGGCCAGCTAGTTATGAATTTAGAAATTAACATAAAAATTATTGAGTCCACCATTGACCCTCAAAAAATTGTGAAACTTGGTATTTTTCGAGCTAGGTCCCATCGGCAAAAATCTCCCATAAGAAATAACATGGGTACGATTTTTATGCCCCGTGACCTTGGAGGATTTTGATCCAAAAAAATATTGGCCATTATTGACGTACTCTACAGCCTTTTCTGTAAATCCTCAATATTTTGTTTTGTAATTTGGGCAAGTGGTTCAGTCAAAATATGCAGATTACCAAGAAGGGGTATGATTTTGGAATGCATATTTTTGCGTGTTTGAGAGTATATTTGTGCCCAGTTTCAAGACACGATGTTACAAAGGGCCATTTTAGATTGGTATGGTGCTCTAGTATCTATGTGGAACAAAAAAGATGCAGGTTAAAGCCGATTTAAGAAATTTCCCAAAACGCCAATTTTCGCTATTTTCTGGATAAAAAAATTACAAGAAAAACCTTTTTTGGATAATTTTTTAAACGGTCATTTTAGTGTAGTAACATGCTGTAGAATTTGTGGCAAAAAATAATTTTTGGGGTTAATTAATAGCTCCTTTTTTAAAATACTCAATGAGAACCCAGAAGTTTTGTGGCAGAGTAGTATGACTAGTGACTAACGTTGGCCCTACACACGAAATAAATGATTTAAAACTAGGAAAACGCTTAAGTCCCGCCGCGTTGATGGATGAGCGCAATTTTTTTTAAACGAAAAAAGCGTAAAATTGCGATTTTTTTAATAGATAATTTTTCGATTACGCTCAAATTTCACACGAATATATTAATTCATAAAATTAAAGTTCTGTGAAAAAATCATTACAATCGAATAAAGCATGTAGATGTTAAAAGTCGAAGAATTTTTTAAAAATCGAAAAAAATCGTAAAATTGCGATTTTCATGAGAAATAATTTTTCTATCAATTTTTCCCCCCGTGCAGTTCTTCGTTCAGAGATTTCATAGACCTCCATAAAATTTCATCGCAATTGGAGTATTGGTTTAGCCGGAATCGTGTTCACAGACACACAAAAATACAAAAAAAAGAAAAAAAACATTCCGGATTTTTTTCTCCAGTGTAGTGAAATGGAAACTTCGCTTCGCTCATCCAAATATTGTTTTTTTCGTAACATAATCAGCAATTTATTTTGGAACCACGATAACGGCCCAAAATTCACGACCACGTTGTACACAGATCAGTGGCGTCTGGCGTAGGCAAGGCTGCTCGATGAGATTCCTTGCTCCCTTGCCTCCCTCTTGCCGTGGGCCCCCTTGGGCCTTGAGGGCTCCTGGGGGCCCTCAGTAGGGCCCGGGGGCAACTGCACCCCCTATTCCTACGCTCCTGACACAGATCTAATCTGCTTCATGAACATGTTTATTTGTCAAATTAAATAACACAATATCTTCTTCATGATTAATTAAATCATGAACATGTTTGTTTATATCAAAGTCAAAGAAAAGAACATATGTCTATAATCATTCGGAAGTTATTTGCTTAGCGCGTTCGTTATCTTACTTCTTATCAATACTATGGGCAAGATAGCTTGTCCAGTGTCCGATATTGAAAGGAATACGTAAGTCAACGGTTTTCAAGAACAATGCAAGTTGCAAGTGCAAGTTACAATATTTTGTTGTGTCTTGTTTTCTTTGCAAAGTGGCTACACCGCGTCAAACGAGGTGTATCGACTTCTTAATTTGGTATATTTAAAACATGTTTATTATGACATCTTGTTAACTCACTGTTTGATTTATTGAAAGCCAAAACAATTATCACTTTAAAAGTGCATTTATTATTCTGTCCCAACGCTTGCGCGTGAATTCAACATTCCAGAGTTATATCAAGCACCGTCATTGGCTGCTCGTGGTAGATATCATTTTGTATAACTTATCTCATTGGTTCGCTTAACGCTCCATAAAAAGAACAATCATTAAGCTCCGCCCCCCAATGTTTTGCCGCGTGATGACGCTCCGCCTAGTCGTGATTCGATTGGAGCATTATAAAGCAAAGGGCATGATGGGTATAAACTGTATCAAGTGGTGGGGGAGTGTGATATCGCAGGAAAGATTGGGGAGCTCATTGATTCCGAATGTTTGAGGTAGAGCACGTTGTTACAGAGCTGCGCGCTTCACACAAACACATCCACAGACTACGTATTCTCGACTGCCTAGTGCCAAGTTTGTCTCTCAGTCTCAGTGCGGTGTGAACTTGCGAACGACCAGTCTTCCTTCAGCCGGCAAGGGCCACGACGGCTACCTACGCGTGGTAGCCCAGTGTAGGCCTAAGGTGTGTGGACACGAGTGAACGGGTTGTTTTAGGACTGTGTAGGGTTATCCCTTAAAACATCCAAAATTCGGGTCAAAAATAGGGAACCGGTCGCGGTCTACCAGATGGATCCACACGAGAGCGACATGGAAGGCAGCGTGGTGAGTCACGATCTAAAGTTATTTTTTGTGAATGCGAGGGTGTAAATAAGTAGGGGTTTTACCCGCGAAGTTTGAACAATCAAGTAGGGCCTATTAGCTAGGGGGCCTGGCTAAACTTGGTTTGATTTGGCAAGCCGGCAGCACGTGCTCCGTTAGCTGCCGGGTGCGGTAGGCTGGGCCCTTGAAATCAACAACGTGCCGAGTGCCTACAGTAGGCCTAACGTCGTGTTTTACTAGGCTGTCGCGGGTGTGTGTACGCTAAGCGTGTGAGCAGCCTGCCAATCAACAACGTGTAGGGACAGATAGGCCTGACTGACTCCACCGTCCTCCGTCCGTGTTTACTTGACTCTTGCATGAATGAGCACCAGGGGTGTCCATTTAAAACACGCGTGACATAATACCCTAGCACGCGGGAAACATATCAGACAGACAGCCGTTCAGCCGGGATGGTCATTCATAGGCACTCTCGTTGGTGGAATTGATAATATGTAACACAATCCAGAAATTACAAAAATCCGGGTTCAAATCCCGGCTGGGTTGGATTGTGTAATTTCTGGATCTCATTGAAACTGTAAATGGTCGTATAGGCCTAATTGTTATTAAATATCCGAACCGAACTAGAATTGATCAAAATAAAATGTGTTTATTGTCCACAAATATATTGATCTTATTCTATTGTGCTTTTAGTTTCACAGATTGTTAATATATTTGACACGTTTATGAATGCGCGACAATCACAGGCGTCCGATACGCATATCTACACTTATGTGATGGTTTCATGTGATCAAGTCATTAAGTCAGATAGATGTTTTTCTTCCGCGAATACTGGCAAATATGTTGTTTTCAATCAATTAATAATTAATCTCTAATATCATATTTCGTCAGTGGGACTGAAACACACAGAAGGACATTAATCATTATATGCCCTAACCTAGCTCTAATAAAAAAATAATAACTTTCAGTGCATAAAACACCTAGCTACTCTTCTGAGTTATGTCTGTGTCGTAAAGCTCATGTTTATAGGCCTAGAATAATTACCATATAACAATAGCTCTATATGAAATTACTTGAAAACAACAAGAATTTTCCATCACTTCTGACCTATCTCGGTTGAAGAATCTAATAATAACATAAAATGGAAACATTGGTTTGCTTCACTTACATTTATGGGGACACAAATTATAACGCCGTAGACACAGATTTAGTTTCTGTTCAGCTATTTTCTTTGCTAGTATGGCTTCCGAGTAGTGCCGTGGATATTGCAGAAAATATAAGTAGACCTAGTAGGCCCTATTCCTTTTGAGTTTGCGACATATTCATATTGTCCTATCCTTGGGTTGAAAGTTTTAACACAGAATTTTGTTAGTTGAAAACTGGAATAAACCCACTAGAATTAAGTTATTGCATGTCAAACTTGCTTACCTACAAACAAAAAATAATTTCAGTGGAAGATAAGGCACGCTCAATTTATTGTGTTTTGTCCCCTTGATACTATAATATTGATGGCATGGCTTCACATAATAACAATTTAAATCAAAATCTAAGTTATATTTGATTAATTTAAAATTATATATGATGCTGGTACCTATAATTTTCTACCAATCAAACATAAGCCCCTTGTCGGAACCGAGCGATAGGCCTACAAGAAATGAAAGTGTGCAGGAGCGCGCTCCTCACACGTCGTTCATGAGTGAGTGCATGTTGTTTATTTGCACCCTTGCCTCTGCCGGCTGCAACTAGCTCTACTCCCAACTGCCCCGTGTTTGCGTCCGATCAAGGGTGGGTGTTGGGTTGGGTGCCTCTCAATGATTCAATAATATTTCTCGTGTTGTTGGATCACGGGCTGCTCTAGAGCTGATTATTAGCCGATTATTATTGTGTCAACCGATTCAACGCACGTTTTGCAGGCTGATTATTGCGGAATATTAGTTGAATATTAGCCGGCAATATTTTGCCACTGTTTTAGTAGACTGATAAAAAGCCGAATATCTTCTGACAATATTATTATTGTGTATGAACCCCCGATTGCGCAAGGCACTACGAGACTGTTTTGATCGCAAGGGAAGTGGCAAATATTGCAATATTTTGCGTGATATCTGATGAGATAAATACTTGCATCAAAAAATCTTGGTATTGGCTTTTGGCCAATTACTTTTACATTTTAGTGACATGATAGGTCTACGTGTTTAAATGACGTTTTATTCTTTGTCAAGGCATTTTATGATTCAATGGTTTTCAAGATATCAAGTTCAATTAAAATGTAAATGTAGGCAAAACTATTTGGCAGTCTATTTGCCCACGCACTTAAATAATAAATGACTGAAGAAAAAGACAATTTCAAAATATTACGTGGTAATATGATCCGAATTCGCACTTACTACGGGATAAGGAAGCTAATGGAAAAGGTTTACTTTACACTAGAGAATTTCTGCATTAAAATGTTGTTTGGAGTCGCACATAGTGAAGCTGCGAAAGAAAAGAAAAGAAAGGATTTTGTGAAATATTATTCCCTACCTAACAAAACAGCAAAATGAATACTAAGTGATTTGGATTTGGTATATTTTGAGACAATGGTATGACAACATTAAATGTTATGTTATGGGCTCAGGGCTCGAAATTAATGGCAGACCATATGCAGCTATATTAGTAAAGTTTTTTTAATTAGTATATGCTATTTACATACACATTTTATTTATTATATTGCGTTGTGTTGAGGCAGCAAAGAAACCCAGTCGATCGAATCGATGCCTGGAGCCATGAAACTCCACCGTTGAGATCTCTTTTAGTTTAGTGGATGTGTCGGATAAAACTAGCCACGACCCCCTGACCCATAGGAAGGGTAATCAAAACGTTTTGTATTATCCTAGTTGAAGGACAGTCAAACAATAAAACGCACGGCAAAGTTTTTTTCGCAACACATATGACACACGGACGGTCTGACTCTGACAGAAAAATGACACATGCGGACGTGAAAACCATTACTATTGGAAAGTTGATTATTCTTGGCTTCGATAGGGCTATGTGAGTATAAAAAAGTATTGGTTTTCGCGGTTGTCGTAAAAATTGGGCTGCTCATTTCAAAAATGCCAAAAACTAGCTATTGACTATAATTGACCAAAGACAAAAATTACCAATTTAGAGCATTGATGATTGGATGAGCGAAGCGAAGACTTCAATTTCACTGACCCCTCAAAAAATTTAGCTCTAATGTTTTGTTTTTTTTTCTGTCTTTGTTCGCGCTCTACCGGGCAAATGGCATATGCGATCTTGATGAAAATTGGAGGGTTCCTTCGAAATCTCTGAACTTAGACCTGCCACGTTTTTGGGTACAATCGAAGAAATATTTCTCATGAATATTGTACTTTTACGTTTTTTTCTCGATTTTTAGTGCGATATTTTCGTGATATTTGGGCTGATTCTGACCAGGGTGGGGCTACAACGTTCATATTTTACATGGACATTAAAGTTAGCCAGAATCCATAGAAATAAAGGTTTTAATATGACTTTTTTTAGGTGTATAATAACAATTAACACGTACATTAGAAACTTGACAACAATCACCTACAATGCGTTCAAAAAGCAAATCTTCGTTTTTTGTTGTTTATTTAGATTAAGGGCGCGTCAATGTTTAGGTCATAATGCACCACTCTAGCCTAGGGGATATGAGTGGAGGGGCCCATGCTGGTCTGAACCAGCCACGGGTAAGGGGAGAAATGGGGGGTTCTCACGTCGCGGTCGTCATCGTCTTTGTCATCGTTCGTTGTGTCATTGTCATTGTCTTCGGAAAGGTCGTCAAGGGATGGGGGAGGTGTCCCCGACGACGATTGCCAGAGCTTGCCTCTAGTTTCGGGGAGTAATATACTCCCCTCTTATACTAGCTGATGTTTGCGAGGTGGACTTTTTCTCTTGAATCGCCTTGTACGATTAGCAGAGCCATGCTCTAGGCCAATTCTACCCCGGGCCCAGACGGCCTAGTTTAAAAAAAAAATTACCTATAATTATGCTACGTAACGATGTAATGTTCAAACAGTCCAAATATAATATTGTCAAACATGCAAAGCACCTGTACTCGTACCAATGCAAGGGATCTCCAACATGCGCCACTTCTTCGTTTGAACGCTGGCAGAGTTACAAGACGTTCCATGGTCTCCGCTGATTCTGCATGTAGGAACACTGTATGATGATTAATCGTTTAACCTGGTCTGTCACATTTGGGCTTACCTTGGCGGAGAAAAGTGTGATATATTTTACAAATTACAATCTTCAAAGCTAAAAACGTTAGGCCCTACACGTGACAAATTCTTGACAATTTAGATATTATATTTTAATTTTAATTTAAAATATTCAGCATGAAGGTCTATATTCCGAGCAAATGCTTCATTATTTTCAAAATTCTAAATGTAAGGGGTTTTTATACTTGTGATTTTATGGGAAATTGTGTCTTCCAAATTACCGTAAACATCAATTCGCGGGTTTATAAAGGAAATTCGGTTGCCTATAGTCTTCATTGGTATTTGAATTAAAGTTAATAATTGGTAAACAATATTACTATGATTTGTATGGAGAACTCGGTTATTCATATAAGTTGTCCCAACAAAATACGGCTCAATGTTCGTGTGAATTTTAGACCTACGCAAGTAGCAGGATAGGCTAATTTTAATTTACCAGCGACTATTCATGGATTAGCAGTTCGACAAACTTATGACTAAAACATGTTCTAATTCAATAATTAGACAACGTGATAAGAAGACGAGTACAATTATCCACAATGTGAACGGCTAATGTAAGGAATCATGTCATGGCTTTGCCAAAACTCTTATCCACCATCTCGACATGCACGCAAACATGCTCGCTAAACGTATATATTAATATAAAGAAGAATCGCAACAACAATGGGGTTGTCTGCACTCGGCTCGGCGGCCAATCAACGCAACGCTCTCTGATGCTACTGGACGCATGACGCAAAACATATCGCCCGCCTACTCTTGTTTTACGTCGATAGCTTGAGCCAGTGTTAGGGCTGCTTTTCAGTCACACTCACGACGAGGCACGTTCATTGTTGGATAGGTTATGCGCCAAGCCAAGCACAACAAGTGCATGGAGTGGGCTTATCTAGGGCCTTTAGCTGAATGAGGCGAGAAGATGAGATTTATTGAATGGTTGTGTAGATTTTCCGTATAAAAGAAGAACGTGTAGTTGCCGGAATCGCTCGTTAGTCGTTAGTAGGCTGGTGGTTGTAAATGACTTGCTATTCTCGAGCCCTCTCATCGTGATCTTGATTAGGACCTTATACCGGTAGGTTTAGATTGTTTAGTAGCACGGATGACAGTATAAAGTATATTGAGGATCCTTGATGATTCGAACCCACGTCCCTTGAAGTCATCGGCTTCACATGAGTTTCGCTTGAGGTTTATAACGCTCTCATAATACTCTAGATTCTAGAATATCTAAATAAAATATAAAAGAGGAGGAGGGAGGATCTTTAGGAATTTCTGTGCAAATATCAAGTATCGGAATGTGTTTTTTATTGCTCCAAAATATTAACCTTGGCATGCAGGTCGTAAAATAATAATGCAACTATCCGACAATATATTTATTGCATAATAGGCCTACACGTATTTACTTCACACTGTAACAAAATTCCTTGTTGTAAAGTCAGTTGTACAATAATTCCAGGATTATCTCGTAGCCTATATTGTTTTACTCTTTTGTCTTTCGATTATCGAAGGCAGATCGATGGAGACACGACACCCTATCATTATCTCAGACGCATTTTCACTGCAAACAGTGTGCTGCCTTAATTTGCATTTTGAATAATAATTGTGTCTGCAATAAAAGTGTAGATGTACTGTAGGCTACAATAATAGAATACAACGAGTACGGAGTCAACAGTTTTGCGGCTACTATTTCTGGGAACAACTACGATTGAGGTGGTAGTGGGAAAATGTTGTTCGATTCAAAACATGATCAATAAATAAAATATAAATACCGGGTATAGGATAGTCTCTTTTTATTGAACTGATAAAAGCATTCTGTGGAGCCATCTAAATTGTTTTTTTCACATTGTGTACTCAGAAAAAAGTTACTATACATTACATTACACTACATACAATAGGCATACACTTCATAACATATAATATCATTTTACTTTGTGTACTCGTTTTTGTGAATTTGAAATTAATATTTAGAGACTCGAGTATAAGCATGGTATGCTAAATTGTCAGATTCAGAAATAGTTTTGCTTTAAAAAAAAGTCATCTATTTTGTAGGTGTCCGTGTGTATCCAGCCCCAAATTATGCCGCGCTACGACAAGCGAATACGACAAATATAGACAATGAAAATCTGCTTGTGTATTATACTCTACCCTATACCACTTTACGCCGTAGGGCACTTAGTATATTTGTGTTATTTACATAATCAGGTTGCATTGGTGTCGAAAATAATTGTAGCTTCGCAATTTGCAAGCAAGATTGTTAATCTGCTCATGTTTATGCAAAATTATTATGGTTATCAAGCTCGGTTAAACTATACATAAAATGTGCTACAAGTTATTATCCGTTGCTTATCTTAGCACGAAATTTCCACAAAGTTTGACCTTATAGGCCTATGCTAAGTTGTAGGTGTCAGGCTTGTAGACCTATTACAATGTTTACTGTTTTTACCTTACAAGTTTTTTGTACTCATTGTTCTATGGGATTTTAGTTATTTGTTTCCTGTGCCCCTATATTATACCAAATACAAAATATGTATTTATTATTTAAAACATTTTTAGAAGTAAGTTACAAAGGTAATTCATTGATTTTATTTATTAGTCACTTGTTTATGCAACGAGGGCTATATTTATTTATTTATTTATTTATTTATTTATTTATTTATTTATTTATTTATTTATTTATTTATTTATTTATTTATTTATCAGGAAGTATTGTTTGATTTTGATACTGAAATGAGAGAAGCATACAAGTACATCTCAATATATCTGTTATTTGTAAGCTCACTCGGCCTATAGTGCGTTTCTGCGTTAACTTGTGAGTAGAACACATTGTTCTCTTCGAGAAACACACAAAAATATAGGATTTTTTGTAAGTTTTATCCACTTTGAATGAAAAGAATCGGACATCATTTACGGTTTTTAAGTATTTTATTTAAATACTTAAAAACCGTAAACGATGTCCGATTTTTTTCCATTCAAAGTGGATAAAACTTACAAAAAATCATATCTTTTTTAAATAGCATTTGTTTTAATTTTAATAATGATTTCAAGAGTTAATGATTGTATTGGATAAACTTATTTATCACTTTATTAATTTAATATTTTTATGACATCCTAGTCTAATCAATCATCGGGCGTGTTGCTTCTCCGAATCTGAAATTGTATAGAATTCAATTAGCTGACATACAAAAGAACTCCGCTCTCGAAGAGAACAATGTGTTCAAGTCGCAAGTAAACGTATACTATACCTACATATTACACTATAATACTTATAGTACTGTAATATGAACGTAGCTTACGTTTCGCTCAGTAGTTCCATTATGCAGATGATAACGAACTAAGAAACTACTTTGATTTGTCGTGGAAGATTAAATAATGCGTAGGCCCTATACTCTCAAAACATTTTATATGAGCGATCGCTATTTTACCTACGACACGTCTCGATACGCCTGGTAGCTGGAAAGTGCATAACGATAATCTATTTCTGGCAGCGAGAAATCAATGGATGCAGCCTCATCGATGTCGGGAATAGCTCATATCACAGACAGTAAATACAGGTTTCAGCTAGCTACCTCTCGTCCCAAAACTATATTGTTTTAGTGAAACACCCGAGGCTGGCTCTGACTAGCCATTAAGTTGTAATTTAGAGCTTAAATGCCCACGAACCGCATAAAACCCCTATTTTCACATTTCCTGTAACGAGTTCAGATTCAAAATACGACATAATAGGTATAAAGTGAGTTTAGGGTTTAATTCTTACCGTTTAATTAGTTGTCAAGTTTCTCTTGCCCCTGCTTCGGAAAGCGATTTGAAGCAATATATACCAACTAATATGGTTGTAAATTTATTTGCAATAATCTACTTCTACTTTGTTCTCCAATCTCTTGATACATTTATCGATCTCCACATTTTTCCCTATTTCCTCTCCACTTGTCATTCATCATCTAATCTTCCTTTACGAAAGTATTAATTAATACTTCTTCGTCCTATACTAACTTAATCTAGTCATGACTCATGCATGACACACGTTAGTTGTTAATTAGTCCTCCTTATGTTACGATTAACTTCCAAGTTAATAATTATAATGTTTTAACTAAAAATGAATTCATTAATAACATGAAAGAAACATTTTCCACTGTTTTTTTTTTTCGTTTTGTTTTTTTGTTCAGTTGAGGGTGAAAAGGATGCACGCACTACAAACTAACCACTGTCTTTGTTCCATGATTTTATCTATCTGAGTAGGAAGTAGTTATTACCTACCTATAGGCTATCACCTACCACCTATACGACCCGACAATTTAATCCATGATGATGTAATTGTTATAGGTAAAACTTTGTTTCATGAAGACATCAGTCAATGGGAGTTTAAAAAATAAACTACGTCAATGAAATTAAGAGGTCTATAGCCATTGGGTTGGGCTATATATATATTCTAAACTCAATGGTCTAACTTCAAAAACCAGACTTTTTATAATAAGTGATATCCATTCCTCAGCTCCGCACCAATGACTTATACGATCATGATGATGCGTTATTTATTTATCATTTATAAATAATACCTAGTTATTATTGTACATGTGCATCAAGTGTAGTGTACTATCAAGTGTTGTAAGAGTGTTTTATGACTTAACATATTGTCATTAAACAAAATGAATTGTCAACTCTAACATTAATTTATTAATCATTGTAGTTTTCATTTACTTCTGCATTAATTATACTAAGTGATCGTATTCAAAATGTTTCCAGTTAAAGGCGAATATTTCTGGCTGTATCAAATGGCATTATCAGTCATTAACACTGTTTGTTATAATATTTTCTGTGGTATTAATTTTTGATGAAATAGTGTCAATCGTGGTAACTCGCCACCAACTTGGTAGAATGAGGAATAATTAGAAACTATCTAAATCATTTTCACATAGCTCCCAGGCGTTAATGATAGAAAAAGATGCGATAACTTTTGATAATGACATGCACCGATGTGCCCTCCCCTATGCACTTTTCCTCATTTGAACAATGGTTGCTCTGGCATCGAATCTGATTGGCCAAAGATTTGCAACAGTGGCTCCGCCTGGTGTCCCTGAAATGCAGTGCAGACCCTTGATTGAAGGTCCGTCGACCCCGGACAATCATTGCAGGTGCAATCATTTGACATTTCAAGGAACAGCTTTTACGTTCTTCGTAATGATAGGCCACTTTAAATAATCATTCCCGTGAGCCAATGATGTTATTATACGTTGAAATCACGTTTCTCCGAGGCATTGACCAATAGTGTACTCGCTCCTTGGTGGATTCAAGTTGAATCAAGTCCCGGAGTTCCACTTCTCTAGACTCTAGACTCTAGAGGATCGCCCTATTTTCAAGACTTTTGGGATGAAAGTACTTATTATGTCAACTTAAATAAGTATCCTTGATATTTGATCATTTGCATTGGGTAGTAAGAAAAGCAGCCAACCGTCCAGATAAAGACTGTCTTCAAAGTTCAAAGTTCAAACACACCAAGCAGTAATTATTAATTACAAACTTGATCATTTAGTGGAGTATCTATAATTCCATCAGTCTATCGTATGTATTTGCGTTAACTCTACAGTGCTGACGTTTCCGAGATCAAATAATATAGGCCTATAAAAAAGTATTTGAGTGAGGCAAAAAACTTTTATTGTTATTGTTGTGTTGTGTACTAATAAATAACCGTTTGTTTTGCGAGTTTACTGCAAGTTTTCATTGATTAATGATTGTGTATATTTAATTTATAGCCGCCATTCGTGGGAACTTTGTTGACTATGTGTTGTGACGATGTTCGGACTCATCTATCTAAGTAATACGTAAAGCATACGTCTTAGAAGCGATGATTGCTCACAATGTTGACATTTGTCATTTGTATTTCCCATGTTTCGTGATGCAGAAGGTGTCACCACTCAACGTCAAGATAACGATATCCTTATATTATACATCGTGTATGCGTTTTTTTTTACACCTTTAATGAAAGCTGACTGGTATAAAAATACCTTAATTTAGCCTACATCTTGATGACCACTGTAATTTGCATCGATTAAATAATTAGTAGCAATCGTCTTTTTGTCTTGCGCGCAGAATACAACCATAGAAAGTGGGTCAAAGTCGCCTAACTCATGCAAATGTATCTGCTGTCCGTATGTTCAATCGGTTCTTTACTAAGTTATCAATCTCACTTTCAGTTTTAATTGCAGCTTAATCGACGGGCGGATTTACTTTTTCTACTCAGAATAAAATAAAATAAAAACATATTTTCGCATATTTATTATTTACTACCCACTCTACTAATCCACTACAAGTTCAGTATTGTCTACATAAGGATTGATGCGCTTATTTGTTTAAATTTTTATTTACCTTTGACAACCTGTTTCAAGTTTCAACCCACAAGTACCAAGTAATTGCACAGCATGCACTGCCGCCTAAACAATGAACGTTAATTAATAAAACTATGCAAATGTATAATGCAAATCATTTAATACATAATAATACCACACATAACAAAAACTTGTAAAAATGCAGCCAAACCTTACACACTCAAAAGAAATGATGAGCGTAATTGGTGCATTGAGCTACCATGTGTTATGTGGATTTTCTGTTGTTCTGATGAGCGTAATTGGTGCATTGAGCTACCATGTGTTATGTGGATTTTCTGTTGTTCTGTGAAAAAATCATTAGGCCTACTAAGTTGAAGATTTAAAAAAAATTAATTTAAATTTAATAAAAAATAATCTTTAATCTTTAATTTTTTAAATTAATCGTAATTTAAAAAAAAGAAAAAAAATCGTAAATTTTCGATTTTCATAAGAAATAATTATTCGATTGTGCTGAAATTTCACAAGAATATATTAATTCATAAAATTAAGGCTCTGTGAAAAAATCATTAGAATCAGATAAAGCATGTAGGTGTTATAAGTCGAAGAAATTTTAAAAACATCGAAATAAATCGTAAAATTGCGATTTTGATGAGAAATAATTTTCCGATTGTGCTCAAAAACGTGGCAGTTCTAAGTTAAAAGAGATTTCGAAGACCTCCATAAAATTTCATCGCAATCGGAGTATCGGTATGGCCGGAATATACATATAAAAAAAAAAAAAAACGTCCCGGATTTTTTTCTCCAGTGTAGTGAAATGCCCATCTACCCTTCCACATTTGCGTACAGTGTCCCGTAACAACACCCTTGAAAAGCTTGGCAAAATAGAATTTGCAACTATTAATTTAAACGTAATAGTTCATCCAAATTCTTTTTTTTCTAATTAATTTTAACGTAATGGTCATGCAAATTCTATTTTGCCAAGCTTTTCAAGGATGTTGTTACGGGACACTGTACGTTTATGAATTAAGAATGCACAAATGTGGAAGGGTAGATGAGCTTGGCCCTTTTTTAGATCTTATTTCTTTTGAGTGTGTAAGGTTTGGCTGTATTTTTACAAGTTTTTGTTATGTGTGGGATCTCATTACTTTTTCAAGTTCCATTGCAAAATTATTTGTTAAAATATAATAAATTTATCAAAGTCGATTTAATTGCTATGGTATTACCAATTAACAATAGAATGAAAAAATATAGTGGTACAAAGACTTGCTTTTTTTAAACAATGTAGGCGATTACTGTCACGTAACTATAGTTTCTTGTTGATTGTATGCCTGTATAAGGCTTATTTTAAAACCTTTATTTGGAAGCCTTCCAGCAATTTTTTAAAACTTTTTCTTTCAAAGGGAATTACATCACTATTATGTAAAATATGAACGTTGTAGCCCCACCCGTTTGGTCAGAATCGCTGGGCAATTGAAACTGACGAATTAGATAGTAGCCAGTATATTTTCACCAAGAAGGAATGCTCGTACCCCAACCAAATTTGGCATGTGTTGTCGGGTACCTAAATCCCCTCGATTTTGATAGTTTTCAAGTTCACATCACGTTTCATGATGGCTGGGTGACACCTCGAAATCACCCCAACTCTGCTTGCTGCAGTATAAGGTGCCCGAGTGTGTAGCGCACCGCGGCTTGGCTGCGGCGCCCTAACGGGCACCTCGATGAAAAAGCACGCATTACAAATTTACAAGTAAACTATACAATTAGAATTACACACAAAATTAATTACACTTATAGTATGTAAATATAACAACACAAAAATAATAAAAACTACAAAATTAGTAAATAATGAATAAAACCCCTTTTAAATCAACCAAATTAAAAAAATATATTAATTAATAAAGACACACATAAACTATAAAATAAATGCAGGCTACTTACAAAATGCAAAACGTGATAGGTTGAATAATATTGTCATAAATAGCTGATTTAAAGTTAAATGCGTGAAGTTTCAGAAGATTTATGTAAATTTCTGTACCCTTGGCTAATAAGTTGTAGCACAGATAATAGAGTACGTAGTGTAGGGCTAATCTATTAGCTGTGGTTGTAGCTTTCTGATCTAGAAATTTCATTGCAATAATGATAGTTGTCAATATAGTAAATAAATTGAGTTCGATGGTCAACAAATTAAGAGTTGAGCCGCGAATACATAATCGTAATTAATTCATAATTGCTTGGTTTCAACTTTCCTCCACCACGTTGTGAGCCAAAGTGGTTGTAAACATTTTAATTTCCATACTTTTCACAAAAATATGTTTATGACGTATTTTGTCAAGTTCCAGTTGTATATATTAATTGTGTTATAACAATAATTATACAATTATATAATTATTGTATGTACATTATAAAATATTGTATTGACCTACTATGTATTATATTGGGTTGGTGTGAGTTTTTTATTTATCTATTATTTTATATGCACATGTTTGTGTGCGATTCCAATTATTTCGCCTTTGGATACCCTTTGACAATAATTGTTTACGGCGCCTACAAAGTGACGTGTTCATATGTCTAAATGGAAAGAATGTTGATCATAATCCAGGGCTATAATTTCCTTCAAACATTTCGAATGAGAAACATTGAATTCAATCTGGTCGGCAGGTTGGGATGGATCTGCGTCTTTTGTTCTTCTTGATGCTCGGATCTCAAGCGGTTGGTTCTGGTTGCGAAATGATAGAAAAATGACTTTCTGTGTTGTTTAGGGTAGAAAGGAAGCCGAGGGGTAGGCAGGGGCTGGTGCTGGCGTCGTCTGTGAATGCCTGCTTGACCATGCACTCATTCTTTACATCTTTTTCTAGGAAAAGAGGCAAAAGTGGGTCGGTTGTCTTTGCCGCCGTGTTCATAGAATCTGCCACAAACTGCGATCGGTAGCTAATTTTCACAAGTTTTATTTCAATGTCGCGTAAAACAATCCCCTAAACGTTTTGTTGTAGCGCAATGTGTATGGTGGGTGATGCATGTGCTCTACTTTTTATTCCCAGTATTTTGGTAATCAATTGCAAATACATATAATATGAGCTAAGCATAATTTTCGACAAACAAACAAACGTGAAACGTCCCATGATAAACTATCCAAGAAAAATTATCTCCACAGTCCTATGTTATGCATATTATGACCCCAAGCATATTGGTCTTGGTAAATCAGCACTTTGCTAGTTAGTTGCAATACCAATATCATTACTTGCGGGGGAATCAAGATGGCGTCCTCATTGCCCCATCCCTGGAGCAAATCATGTCTGTATTGTCTGGCGTCCATAACAATATGGGAGGAGCTTTCTTCAATTACATACGAGCACTCATGTAATTTCAAGTCCATAACATGTAGTAGCTTTAATACTAATTAAATTTCGGACTCTATTTTCGAAGAATTCTTTGACGTCCATCGTAAAAAAGTGAAGTAATGGTCGCGATGGAAAAACAGCACGCTGTTTGATTGGCTGGTTTGTTATTTAAGTATAACGTGCATTCAGTGGTGCCTTATAGCTATAATTTCAGCAAGGCTCAAACAACACGCTTGTCGTTTGTGAAAGGGCTGGCTGGCCCGCAGAGATGTAAAACTTGCTAATACTATCCACACAGCACTCACGACTCACGCATGGTATACTAAGAAAAGAACCATTCATTCATTTAATTAACCGTAAATCTTTCTATGTCAGAACCAATAACTCGTAAAATGTCGCCATTTCCTGTAGTGCTAGTTTCTTATATGGTGATTTGAACTTCGTTGCACCGGATGTTTTAAACCCATGGCCACTTTGTGTTGAACTTACTTTATATGGTCGAGCTCAAGTGTAATAATGCTAGTCCAGACTCCAGAGGTGTACAGGGGGGACGGGACATAGTCGCCACAAGAGAATCAACTGTCACAAACAAATATTTTTATTTTTTACAATCCGGGAATTTCAAAATTAAAATTGAACCCAGGTTTCCGGCTTGCGAGTAGACGCCTTACTTACTTACTAATTAATTAATTACCGAGCCGGTAACTTTTTATATCTTATCTAAATTAATTTAATACTACAACGAATCAATTTGAGAAATTTTCTCAAGAATGTATATGCAGGTCATGGATTTTGCTAATACTCAACCTCTACTGGTTTAGTCATAATTGAGCGTGTGGTATAATAATAGTTGTCATCTTGAATGCCAACGGGGCTCTGGGGGGGGGGGGGGGGTTACATTTCCCCTAGTTTTAATAGTATTGCACACCTGTTGGTTATTGGCATTTACAACATTGTATTCAAGTATATTGATTGGCAGATTGTCGTCCACCTATTGATGTTTCCGAAGAGAAACCTTTCGTAACGTACACCTGTTGTTATTATCCGAGCCTGTGCAGCAAAATACCCGTGGTTTGGATTGATAACTTTTTAACTCAAATGAGTTATATGAAATTTGAATTTGGGTAATGAGCTGTTGTAATTAACGTTTGTTTAAAGGCATTTTCGTTATTTGAAACAATTTGCTATACAATATTTTAAATTCAAATATTACATCGTTCAGTTTCGGTTGTACTGATTTAGTCAAAAGTAAAGCCCTTACCCCTTAGCTTATCCTGTATTGCTTGTCATTTTCTTTACAAAGTAATGGTTGTCCAAATAGAAGATTTTTCTCATTCCCCTCGCGACTGTAATATATTATATACACCACAGTAGGAAGGAAGTAGGAAACCCATCATAAGCTCGTTCGTCTTGTCGCTATCAGTGATTCACTGATAAAGAGTACAAGAAAGACTGCACCTGTTCTGTACCAACTCCCACAATGCGTCCCTCTCGTCAGAGAATGGCCACATCGAGGTGCTAATCAAGCATAATTTCAAGCGTCAAAGACTCTCTGTCTAGATATATTTGGGTTTCCCACGTTCTTACTTTTTTCTATAGATAATATTATTTTGAAAGATCTATTAGTGATGATTGCTTGGGTAAAGCAATTAGAGTATTGCGGATAATTTTTACTGGAAATACAGGACGTTCTAAATAATATTCCCCTTCCAGTTTTTTTTCTTCTTCACTTTTTACTTTGTAGCCGGGAAAGACAAGTTAAAACTTTAAATTTAGCATTGATACAATTAAAATTAGAGATGTCATCGGGATTAAAATTATATGGACTTGGTTCCAGCTCCCCAACGTTTAACTGCTGTCATTTTTTGGTGAAGCATCCCACTGGTGAGGGGGGCCTTGTCAACAACCTACTAAAACAATGAAACAAATTATCTTGAAAAGAGGGGCAAACAAAGTCTCATCGTGCACATTTGAAGAATAAGAAAGTCGTGGCCATCGAAATTTGAAACTACCCAACAGAATAAGTGCACGAGTAGATCACAAATTTGAGCTGTTTTGTAGTTTCTGTCAATCATACAAATTTTGCGGTGTTTCAGTTTGTTAATCATTTGATGATGTTTAATTGGATGAGCGTAGCGAGCGAAGCGAAGACTTCAATTTCACTGACCCCCAAAAAATTTACCTCCAATGTTTTTTTTTTTGTTTTTTTTTTTTTTTTGTTTTTCTGTCTGTTTGTTCGCTCTCTACCGGGCAAACGGCATATGCGATCTTGATGAAAATTTGAGGGGACCTTCGTTTTCTCTGAACTTAGACTTGCTACGTTTTTGGGTACAATCGAAGAAATATTTCTCATGAATATCGTACTTTTACGATTTTTTTCGATTTTTAGTGCGATATTTTCGTCACATTTGGGTCGATTCTGACCAAACGGGTGGGGCTACAACGTTCATATTTCACATGAACTTTAGGATTATGGTGATGTAGTACCTTTTGAAACAAAAAGCTGAAAAAGTTAGCTAACCCATATAAATAAAGGTTTTAATATGAGTTTTTCGATTTTTAGTTCGATATTTTCGTCACATTTGGGCCGATTCTGACCAAACGGGTGGGGCTACAAACAACGTTCATATTTCACATGGACATTGAGGTTATGGTGATGAAGTACCTTTTAAAAGAAAAAGTTGAGAAAGTTTTCTAGAATCCATAGAAATAAAGGTTTTAATATGATGTTTTTCGATTTTTAGTGCGATATTTTCATCGCATTTGGACCGATTGTGACCAAACGGGTAGGGCTACAACGTTCATATTTCACATGGACATTAAAGTTATGGTAATGTAGTACCTTTTGAAAGAAAAAATTGAAAAAGTTAACTAGAATCCATAGAAATAAAGGTTTTAATATGAGTTTTTTTACTTTAAGTGCGATATTTTCGTCACATTTAGGCCGATTTTGACCAAACGGGTGGGGCAACAACGTTCATATTTCACATGGACATTACGGTTATGGTGATGTAGTACCTTTTGAAAGAAAAAGTTGCAAAAGTTGACAAAGTTATCCAGAATGCATAGAAATAAAGGTTTTAAAATATGTTTTTTGAGGTTTATAATAACAACTAACAAGAAACAATAGAAACTTGACAACAGTCACCTACAATGCATTCACAAAGCACTTGCAAAGGAAAGTGGTCCCACGCAAACTAAAAACTTACAAAAATGCTCATCCATCAACGCGGCGGGACTTTAGCGTTTTCCTAGTTTAATAATTGACCCAAAAATCGTACCCGAAGAAGATTTGAGCATGGATTACGGTAATGTTCGGATTCGTGTAGCCCGAGTGCCCGATGTAATTACGTTTGTTTTGTACACTTAGCACGCAGCGCAGTCGAGCTAATAAACCTAGCACTTATTTGTGTCGGTTTGTGTTCACTTCAGTGTCGCAGGTCACAGCTTCTTCTCCTAGTCATCACATTAGGCATTATGTGATGAAACGGTACACCGCAACCAATGAGGAAGTCTAATAATTCGCAATCAATTTGCAGGTACGCTCTCTCTTGTTTGTTCATTAGTATCATGCATTATTCACATCCTTTATACATTTTATGTGTGGGTTACTACCACATCGACGTTATTCTATGAAATTGTGTTCAAGTATATTATGATTGCCAATACATTATTAGACGCAGCCACTTAATTGTTATGATCGTTTAACAGCGTAGTGACAATCAATTAGGAATCAAGGTTGCTTTGTTTTTCATTTACATCAATAATCGTATCCATGGCAAATAGCACAGCAAAAATAAGAAATTGTCTAGCCAGCCAAAAATCGACACGTAAATAATAGTTAATTTCTAGTTAATAGCTATTCGTATTCTTATTAGATCGTGATATTGTGCTGGCCTGGATATTCCAACTTATTTGTCCTGGTATTATTGCAGGTCTCAGAATTTACGATATTTTCTTATCTGTTTCTTGATAATTATCTCCGTGCTCTCATCATTGTGATTTCAGATGGAATAGCATTGAGTGTCTAGCTAATGCGATTGACAAAGAAAAGGGAGGATGTATGGGGTTGCACATTTGACGTGCTTGTTTAGGAAATGAAAGGCTTATTGATTGATATCATCTCGGACTCGTCTTATTATACCTGGACTTTTGGCAGCTGCACGTGTTAGCTTGGATTAGGCTAAGGGATTGAGACTGATTAATATTTTAATCACCCTCGTGTAGTTTTGTTGAAGAAATCCTCTTATAGAATGTTGAGATTAGATGGACCATGCAGAAATTTCCTCGGAAAACCGTAACTTGGCAAAGACGAGAAATCGTTCTATCAAACATTTATAATTTTGGTGTGGTGTACGAATTGATTTGATTGTGTGGCCATAGATTCACATCTTTGGTCAACTGAGACGACATGGCTGTAAATAAAATTAAAATGCTAAGACGAATAAAATTTAGAGTATAGATGTTTTCCTCCTCGCCATGTCTATATGTATTGTCATTCTCATCGAGGGCGTGTCACTATTATTGTGTGCATGGTGTCCTTTTGATGGGGGGTAGCTTGCTGCATCGTTATTCATCCCTTGTCAAGCTGTGAGACAAAGAAACGGGGACATTTGGGAGATAGCCCCGTTATAAGAGATACATCTCATTGTGCGCGAAGAGGGCATTGGACGGGTATTTACGGATTCTTGAAGGCAATTGAATTCTTCACCATTTTCTTTCGAGTTTCTATATAAATGGTTTTCTGTCAATCACGTACGATTGGCTGCTTTTCACAGTACATCATTGATTGAAGATACAATGGAAATAGAAATGCGCGAAGGCCACGGAAGTTAAAACCCGTTAATACTGTCTTGTCTGTGTGTGTGTGTGTGATGTGACGAGGGGGCTGCACAGTCAACTGCATGGTCACTTTTCACGCGAGTAAGTTCCCAACCCACCCATGCAGCTTGCGTGAGACTCAGATGAATCTTGTGATATTGATCTCAAGTCTCCATTCCAAAAGACTCATACATCTATTGGAATTCTATCAAATTGAGGACAATGACTTGAGTGAGCCATGTCTCCCACCCCTTTTCGTTAACATAATTAACGCAATCTTAATATTATTTAAAACAATGTAATGTAATCTATTCGGTCTTCAAAGGAAGCGACTTTAATTGCCGAAAGCTGAGTGGAAATATGCCTACATGAGATATACTGCAATTACACTGTACAATGACACCGACGATTAGCATTTGTATGAAAGTAATAACATACTCGCAGTGAACGACCAATTATTCGTATTTACACGTATCAAGCTGAGCTATATTGTCTCAAAGGCAGGCGCATGTCGAAGAGGGTTAACTTTATGATAAGTTCCGTTTACAAAAAGGTATATTTTTAATGGCGATGAATTTTGAGAAGGAGTGTACTCGATTATTTAGCTGAAAAAAACTCTTCCTCCCTTCTCTTCTCACTGCGATGTGATGTGAATCATCCAACAGTTTTTGTCAAGCTTTTATGAAACTAATAGCCCTGGATCAGGTATAACTAGCCAATGTTACAATTCTCCATAGTTTCATTTCTAAACAGGTATAAATTATTGAAACGAGACGTCAAGTGTGCCCCTCGCCATTATCAAAAGCTGTTCTCGAGTCATTATCAAAAACTTTGGGGGAGGGTCAGTGAAAGCCAAGTGGTTTATTGCACGCGCATCGTATTGTTCTCCTCAGCTTGGGGTTGGTTTGGTATGGAGGAATGTAGGCATGGCCTTGGTTAAAATGCAGGACAACAAGATACTCTATGTGAACAGGTTCAATATAGAGGTTGCATGGGCACGGCCACGATTTAATGGAAATGTTGCGTTTTTCTACAGAATTTTGTCGCCACAAAAAGCTTAGACGTGAGAACTAGGCTGTGAAATGTTTTGAATTCTGTTCTGAGTACTGTTTCTTTGATGATAACGAGAAAGATTCCTTATCAAAATGATTTGCAAGTTATTCAATTCATGGTCTCAACAAACACAACTCAAATTCAATATAAACTTATGATTTCTCTATGTCATTAATCAAGAACTTATGTATTTATTATATATATAACGTCTATCCTCTTCAGTTATAAAAACTGATTTACAAAGGAGGACAACAACACTCACTCCCGTAGTTTATTTACATAAAATAAAATAAATAAAATAATTCATTGTGTTCAAAAAGAAATTAAATGGGAAGCGTTTTAATAAAGAGAAAAATGTATTGATTGAAATGCAATGTAAAAAATGTCAAAATCACTTACTGGTATTTTAAAAAAACAAAAAAATCTTATCAACAATATCATCAATATCAATAACATAGTGTATGTCTGTATCGATGTTTGGGTTGTAGTGCCATCACAAAATATTGGCTGAATTAATACGTCGTGTGTAAAATCTCCTGGTTGATCTTGCAAGGTATGTCTTCGGTATTTGCCGTGACATGGTGGGACATACAGATAGACAGACCGACAGACAGAAAGGGTGATCGGATGGCGGACTCGAGGAGCTCGAGGAATGCCAATAAAGGATATACCGTGGGGAGAGAGGATGTGGTATTTGGGTGTGCAGTTTGATTTAGGCGGGTGGAGTGGACTTCTAAAGTCAACACCACGGGGCTACGGCTTGTTGATAGTATTTCTTACACTGTTATATCAAGAATAATGGTCATAAGTTAAAAGCATTACTGTGTGAATTTTGAAGATAAGATAAGGAACTAGGTATTCCACGGAAAGCTGAGGAAGTGAGAAAAGCTTATACTCGCGTGAACTTATAATTAGGATATTTGCATATCTCGTGTTTTTTTTTGTTTTTTTTTTCGTTTAGCCCTACTTTCTTCTCATTTCCCATTGGATTTGGAGTGAATTACCGTGGGACTTTCAAGTGATGTTTGAGTCATGAATCAAGTACATTGTTATCTCTGTGGAATACATTGATTGTCTAATAGGCGCGGCTGTCAAACTCTTCATTAGCATTGTCCCACGCCAAGCTTGTGACAGAATACGAACCTTTTGCTTCGAAAATACTATTTCTAAAGTAGGGACTACTATTGATCTGAACTTGACTTTTATTTTATGTCAAGCCAAACTTGATGTTATGCAATTATCATGATATTAATTGATTGTATCTGAATGAATCTAAATGAGTTTCTCGATCAATGCACATCAAACTTTTTCATTGTATATACCAAACGATTAAATCATATTTAATTTCCAAATGCTCTTGTGCGATTATGATAGAGATTAGGTACAATATATTTTATGTAAATTAATTTATAAATTAATTTCTGTCAAATTGTTGGATGAGCGTAGCGAAGATTCCATTTCACTACACTGGAGAAAAAAATCCGGAATGTTTTTTCTTTCTTTCTTTCTTTTTTTGTATTTTTGTGTGTTTGTTAACACGATTCCGGCTAAACCGATACTCCCAATTGCGATGAAATTTTCTGGAGACCTTCGAAATCTCTGAACTTAAAACTGCTACGTTTTTGAGCACAATCGGAAAATTATTTCTCATAAAAATCGCAATTTTACGATTTTTTTCGATTTAAAAAAAATTTCTTCGACTTATAACACCTACATGCTTTATCCGATTTTAATGATTTTTTCACAGAACCTTAATTTTATGAATTGAGATATTCGTGTGAAATTTGAGCGTAATCGAAAAATTATTTTTTATGAAAATCAAAATTTTACGTTTTTTTCTTCTTTTTTAAAACAATTCTTTGACTCTACATGCTTTATCTTACTACAATGATTTTTTCACAGAACCTTAATTTTATGAATTAATATATTCGTGTTAAATTTGAGCGCAATCGAATAATTATTTCTTATGAAAATCGCAATTTTACGATTTTTTTCTTTTTTAAAAATTACGAATAATTAAAAAATTGAAGTTAATTTTTAATTTAATTTAAATTAATTAAAAAAAGTTCTTCGACTTAGTAATGATTTTTTCACAGAGCAACAGAAAATCCGCATAACACATGGCAGCTCAATGCACCAATTACGCTCATCCAACAACGCGGCGGGACTTAAGCGTTTTCCTAGTACATAACAAGATGTACACAGTGCAATCTAAAATCTTGATGACAATGAAGAAAGTATTTTCATTATTGATTAAACATAAATGTGACCAGTCCAGTATGTACAGATCGTTATTGTGATTACGTTTTTTATTGTCTTGAATAAGGTGCCACCATGTGACACATGTGTAGTGAAAATGTCGAACATCAAGTCTGCGTTTAGATATCTACATGAAGCAATAAACCACCAGGTAATCTTGAACGAGAATAATCACTATTGTTCATTATTCTGTCTACACATACGATTCCAAGAGCTATAAAGTCCTTCCTTTCTCGTACGCTACGTCTTTTGTACACGAATCGTGTTATTAGCCTGTTTGCATTGAAAATAGTTTGCCGAGCAAAGTAAGGGGGCGACACCCCCTAATTGTGTCACACTCACGCACCTTTTCTCCCAGCTGAAACACCTGCCCGAATAAACAGTGTGTTCAGGTAGCGGGGATTGTGTTGTGTCTCGAGCTCGTGCCAGCAGTCTTGTCAGGGTGTAGGCTTTACACCGGGCATTCTGTCAAGGCTGGCTCACGGGAAACAACCTTATTTCCATGTTTGACTCCGTGTAATCTGAATAAAATACACCCTGGTCGAGCGTTGATTGGTTTTACGCAACATAATTTCATTTCTGGACGGATCGATCGAAAATGTGCAGTCTGTCGAAGGAGATTTCTATCAAAATGCTTGTATTATCGGTTATCCAAATCTAATCAAACTTTTTTTTTTAGTTTTAGAAAAAGGAACGAAATGTTTTCATCTCTCGAGTGATGATTTTTGTGTCTGAATAAACTTTTTTTTTTTTTTAAAGAAAATTGCACGTTTTTGTGTTTCTCCAAGCAGTTGTCATATCAATTATTACAGAATGTATTCTCTTGATTCCAATGTATCAGTCTGCGAATGCAAGTTCACTTTTAACTATTATGGGATTGCAATAAGACGACACAGGGGATTATATATAAAAGCCTTCACGCACACACGACGCAACAGAAGCCGTATATATTATCCAGGAATGAATGTTGATTGAATCTAAGACGGTTATATGGTGTTGATATGCTTGATTACAACGAAGTTATCGCTTGTGGGGCTTCATGGAAACCGTACTTGCCTTCGTCTCAAATCCACCCTAGCAAGAACCTGCAAGTTTTATATGCTTTCTTACTAAATTGATTAACATGAGATCGAAGAACTACCACTCGTGTTTCTTCCACCTAGATTCACATGGTATTTGGCTGCACCTCGACGCACATTTTACTTAGCCGAGTAATGCGTTTCTGTTTCGTCACACTCACGTTCATTTTACAAGAGCGTTGTGGTTGGTTATTCTTGTTTATGGCTTAGCTCAGGCTATATAATATATTGATGTCATTTTTTAGTTGCATGTGATGTCATAGTTTTCAGATTTTTGTGTGAAGTAAACAAAAACAATCACATTTTAAAAATTGCATAAAAAGATGTAAGGCATACACCTTCAAGGACGTTATTGATAAATGATATAGATTTCGGTGCTATCTGTTGTGTGTGGGGGGGGGGGGAGGTTTATTGTAGTGATGATTAAATCTACCAACATATTTCTTTCCAAACGTTATACGCCATTCGTTTTCATAGTTGTTATATTTATCTTATCATTAATGACCGTGTAGGTTAGGTGCTATCCGGGGTGTTAACTGGGCAACCCTGCGTGTCGGCACGTACGTTTAGAGACCTCGTGAAATCTCTATCAAACCTGCTGTGGAAGACAAGGAACGTGGGATTCGTTTATAGGTGAATTGAAATTTGATTGTGGAAATAATTTCAAAATTTAGTCAATAGGGGGTTACATCGAAGAATAATTTTGTGTGTAGGCCTGATTTATCTGGTTTGAAATTTTTTTGTTTACGTAATACGATATCAGTGGATGCCAAACCAAACGAATGGCTGAAAGTTTGATTTGGGACACTAATGCTAGTTCTGTGTGTGGCATGGCACATATCAGAACGAGAATGGAATGGACCCCAGCCCAGACTGTCCTATCATGGCTCTTTGCCTTATAATGCTCCAATATTGGTGTTAGCGGATAGTGAAGCCTCTTTCCTCTGTTTATTGAGAAAGTAATGCTGATGATATCTTCGCGTGGCCCTGGCGAGTCGACATTATCAGAGCCATGCCTACCCTAACAGTATCATTATTGGAGTGGTCACAAACGGAAGAGATATATAGCTATTTTTATCTTCCTAATGTTGAGGGTATCCCCTTATCAAAAACACGACATCGAAATATCGTCCTTTTTCTACCCTGGCAATCGTGTTATTGTGGAATCCGAATAGCTTCGTGCCCCCGTCTGGCGCCTTCGAGGTTTACATTTCTATAGACCGGATGAAGGCAACGTCAAGCGATACAATCAATCTCATGGATTGGATTGGATTGGATTGGATTGGGATATTTTTAGATTTCAATTCATCGTCGACAAAGGTGGCAGGTATTGCAACTTCTTTCTTGTCCTTTCTGTAAATCTTGTTTGCAGCTTGAATTATCTCTAATTATAGCGTTCTTCTGTACATTTCAATGTGAGCAATACTTCTAATAAGGTGTATGAAACTGAATTTCTAGAAATGATTGAGACATGCATGTCTACTTCCTTCCTATGAACAATTATTTATTTCATGCCGTATTATGGCCAACACGTTTCAATATGTTGCAATTAAAAAGTGGTTCCGTCTTTGTCTTTAATCGATAAAAAACATACCTATACGCACTTGTTTTTGTCAAGGCCACTCGCTTGATAAAAACCGCGAATTGTATGTCTGATCGTGGTGTACACATCCTCAGTTCGGCGTCTGTCGTGGATCACAAATCACGTGCATTGGCAACGCTGTATACCTAAAAACGAATTACGAAATCACAGTCTGCGATGTTGTCAAAATTGTGGTCATTGCTCGTCAAGATGCCTATGCTCGTGAGTCGTGCCAAACTTCATTTGCATTGAACATATCTATCTATATCAATGTCATTCACCAAACTTTTGTTTCCCTCAGTGTACATCACATTGTCGACACCCTCCAACTGACCGACGAATGTATCGACTCGCCAACTGTCACCCCACCACGTGTCGTCCAATATCAATATTGATTGTCGCGAATGTGCATAGTTTCGACGGACACTTCACTTCACAACATATCGCACCTGTGATCACATCTTGTGGGTTGCGGCCACGGCCAAGGTTTAGTTCGTGATCCAGACACGAAAATAACAGTAGTAATAGGCTTTTTCACCGAGTTTTAGTTTTATTTAGTTGTCCTCTTTTGTAAATCAGTTTTTGTAACTGAATATGATAGGCGTAATAAATAAATAAATAAAGAAAGAAAGAAAGAAAGAAAAGAAAGAAAGAAAGAAAGAAAGAAAGAAAGAAAGAAAGAAAGAAAGAAAGAAAGAAAGAAAGAAAGAAAGAAATGAATAAAAAAATAAAAAATAAAAAATAATAAAAATAAAAATAAATAAATAAATAAACAAATAAATAAATAATTAAATACAAATAAAATAAATAAATAATTTAATAAAATAAATTAAATATTTGAAGATAGAAACCATGTGAAACAAAACAGAAAAATTGTCTGTCCACGTTCAGTCACACAGACGGGGGCATTATTTATTAGGTTTTTTCAACTATGTAGGCCCCTGCTGGTTCGTCGAGTTGGCAAACAGCTACAACTACAACCACACACACGCACGCACACTTGACTTGTGACTGTGAGTGATGAATAGTTGGCGTTCTTATAATCCATGATCATCTTCGTGAAGCTCTGGCTTCCTCTCCTAGTCCTAGGTCTCAAAACCACCCTCTCTCGAACTCGACTGTTCCACAAAAAACAAATATTTGTTGTTTATTATTCGATTGTATCTGTTGGATATGTTCGTAGATTTCGCTTCGTCACCACGGTTGCCACTTGGTTAAAGTGAAAACCGAACTGTAAATACGCGAGATTCACATTGTTTAATTAGGCTGTTGAAAACCATATTATTTGGAATTCATAAAACTAAAATGTTAAAATAATATCATAATTCATTATTTGTTCAAGTTATTTGTTACACAACAAACATAAATGCTAAGATTTCATTAAACAATATAGGCCTATATACATAAATATAGGTGCCCGTTAGGGTGCCGCAGCCAAGCCGCGGTGCGCTACACACTCAAGCACCTTATACACCAAGCAGAGTTGGGGTGATTTCGAGGTGTTACCCAGCCGTCATGTAACGTGATGTGAACTTGAAAACTATCACAATCGAGGGGGTTTAGGTACCTGACAACACATGCCAAATTTTATTGGGGTACGACCATTCCTTCTTGGTGAAAAAATGTCTTCAAACATGCTCAAAATCACTTTAAGGATGTTAGCTACTGCTAGCTACTGCTAACATCTAATACGTCGGCCCGCGATTCTGACCAGACGGGTGGGGCTACAATGTTCATATTTTACATGGACATTAAGGTTATAGAATGATAGTCTCTTTTGAAAAAAAAAGTTGAAAAAGTTTGTTGGAAGGCTTCCAAATAAAGGTTTTAAAATAAGCCTTAAACACTTGGCATATAATCAACAAGTAACCATAGTTACTTGACACTTGTTGACGGTATAAGCAGAGTTAGGCGGGAAAGTGCGATACGTAAACAAATGGCGGACATTTAAAAATTTTCTTCTTTGTGTGGAACGAGAAAAGGTGTCATTATACTCTCATAAAACAAATCAGAAACCGTCCCTGGCCTAGGCCCAGATGTAGAAAATTATTTATAATACAACAGTGTAGGTCTAAAGTTCCATTTGGCTATAGGACTAGTAAAATTCATACTTACATTACATGTTTGACAAGCCTAGCCAACCCTATGCCAGCACAACATTGTTTTGATATGAACTTGCTCAACTGTTTGTTTACATAATTGCAACAATCAAATCATTTCATACAACTTGTCTTTCGATTGGCCCGCGTTTATGAAGGCACTGCCATCTAGAATAAATATAGAACTTTTTCGAGCTCTTTGCTATACGCAAATCTTTTTAAAGTGTTTGGATTTCGTGATACTCTTTCAACCATAGTCAATGCTTTCAACTCACAACCCATGACGTTTTCCACGATACCGTTCAAGAATACCAATTCCTTCGAAAACGAAAACGACTTCGTTTTCAAATTGCGTTTTCAACTCATCTCCCACGAACTCAAGAATTGGGGTCCAGTCCTTATACCGTCGTTATACCATGGTTATACCACCTATACCCAGGATGTACATGAATCCGGGTCTAGATATTTTACATCCTATATTGTTACTGCTAATACCATAGAATTTAAATCAACTTTGATAAAAATATTATATTTTAGCAAATAATTTTGTAATGGAACTTGAAAAAGTAATGAGATCACACACATAACAAAAACTTGTAGAAATACAGCCAAACCTTACACACTCAAAAGGAATGAGATCTAAAAAAAGGGCCAAGCTCATCTACCCTTCCACATAAACGTACAGTGTCCCATAACAGCATCCTCGAAAAGCTTGGCAAAATAGAATTTGCATGTTTACGTTTAAATTAATTACAAAAAAAGAACTTTGATAAACTATTACGTTAAATTAATAATCGCAAATTCTATTTTGAAAAGCTTTTCGAGGATGCTGTTATGGGACACTGTACGTTTATGTGGAAGGGTAGATGAGCTTGGCCCTTTTTTTAGATCTCATTCCTTTTGAGTGTGTAAGGTTTGGCTGTATTTCTACAAGTTTTTGTTATGTGTGTGATATAGGTCTACAGTACCAGTTACTACGTTCACATACCTGCACACTATTGATCAATATATTATAATTGTAGGGCTTACTTACAATTTACAAATTTTTTACTAATTATTCTATAAGTAACACAAAAGGGGTGACCCTGACGGGTACATACGTTCATTCATGTTATTGTTCATGCATGCATTCAGGTTTATAATGTAACATGTTGGAATGTTAATTGAAAGAATGCAAAATATAAATTAAATAAATTATATGAGCTTATAGAGGTTTGGTGCCCGTGTGTGATAGGTGCAGTGATGCCCTGCCCTGCAACCTCCAACACAACACACACGAGACGAGACGAGTAAAACTCTCGGAAACGAAGATCTAATTATATGTGATGGATGTTTTTCTATCATTGACATTCAGCTGAGCAGGCTGTACTGGGTGAGGATAGTTGACTTAACGGTGGAATACGACGTATTGAAATTCGATGTACAGTTACTCCGACGAGCGTGCATTAATTTGTTTGTTTGTTATTCCCGTGTTGATAGATAGAAGATCTCCTCACATTCACATGTAGCCTACTTATTGCGACATAGTGTCTTTCGTCATACGAATGTGTCATGGCGGTTTAGAAGGTAGTAAACATCATGATTATTGACCACGACCTCAAATTGATTATGATGTGATTGTTTGCGGTTTTACGCCGATATTAATGCAGTTATAGCATTCGAGAGGGTGTTTTGGATAATAAATGTGAAGGACATTTCGCAAATATCGAAGTCTTCACAGAGATTCAAACCCACGCCCCTTGGTTTGAATAGGAGCTGCGTCCCAACCAACCTTGCATGGTAATATGCAATTACGCGTAGATTATTTTTGTAGCAATAATCACATTCATTCATATAATCTGGAAATGGAAATGGCAATGTAATATTTATTTCAAAAAATGTAATTAACAGCATGTATTTAACAGTATTGTATGGCCGTGTAGTATAATAATATTATGAATTTATTCGCAGTCAACATCATACGTATTCCTAAAAGTAGGTGGACATTTAAATTTTAGTCTGTTGAAGCTATTTACATTAATTTACATATTTTCATAGCAAGCAATAGAAGTCAAAAAACTTTTTTGAGCGTGATATGGCCCGATGTGTTTTGAGATCCCGTGCGACAGAGAGAGAGAGAGAGAGAGAGAGAGAGATTTCATCTCATGGATGGAAGCGGGTGTTGCGCAGGTCAGGGTATGCGTGACGTCACAGACTCAGACAGATTACCGACCGAGTCTCCGAGTCGAGTCTGCTTCATCGCCACGCGCTTCCCGGCTTGGAGACACGCACCGTGGAGGTATATTTTTATTTTTTATAGCATCACTCTTCGCAGGGGTGGTTTCCCTGAGGGGGGTGGTACTGTGGTAGGAAGCCAAGAGGTAGCCGGTTCAGTTCGGCGACACTCACTGTGGAGGGAGCATGGCAGGGGCAGCTTGTAGGAAGCCAGTGGCGGGGGTGGACGATAGGAGTCCGAGAAATAAACCGGGGGTGGTTCCCCTAAGGTGGGTGGTAGGAAGCCAAGAGGTAGCCGGTTCAGTTCGGCGACACTCACTGTGGAGCAGTGGTGTAGTGGTGCGTATACCCGTATACGCACTGCCCGCGCTAGAAAATGTTTGTATACACACTGCTTTTGCTTGTGATACGAGTGATACGCAGTGATACGGTAGTAACCTGTTTTTTTTTTTAAGATCTAATTATTATTCTCGTAGGCAAACTATCTATTATCGTGTCATTCTTTCCCTTATCACATTTCTTCGATTAGTCTGACCGTCTGACGCCGAAAGTAACACAACATGTCAAGGAATGGCTGAAAATTGACAAATCCTTTTTCCAAAAACACAATCATATTTGGGCTCAAGGCGCCGAATTGGCTTTATTTATACCTCCCCCTCTTTCAGGGGAACTGGGAAGGGATGCGTTTTCTGCAGACTGTTAGTTTCTTAGTGGTTTTCATCGAGTGCAAGTGTGTTATAGGCCTATTAGGATACGTTTCGTAAAATAATAAAACTTGTTTTGCAAAACAAAAGATTATTGAATTTAGATGGATTGGTTTTAGCCACTATTACGCGTTTTAATAGCCCAAGAGATCATCTTGCTGAAAAACCTCGTTTACAGAGTCCTAGTGCAGGAAGAATTTTAATTTTTGAGCAATTAATTTATATCAAAACTGTCTCTAATATTGTGCGTAAGCGTAACATACTTCTATACACATGATGGTTAAGTTGTGTGCAATCAAATTGAAGTTTTACGTCTCAAATCAACTAAGTGATTATCAATCATATAAACAAAACGCTAATCCCTTGAGTTGCCATTTTTCAGTTAAAACATGACGAAATAACTATAGAATGTTGAATTTTTTTTCGCCTTCGGCGAAAAGGGCCTCCGGCGGCTGAGGCTTCGCCCCAGACCACAGCTAACCGCCAAATGAGAAGAAGCGTATACGTACTGATAAATTTGGCACTACACCACTGCTGTGGAGGGAGCATGGCAGGGGCAGCTTGTAGGAAGCCAGTGGCGGGGGTGGACGATAGGAGTCCGAGAAATAAACCGGGGGTGGTTTCCCTGAGGTGGGTGGTAGGGATCCAAGGGGTAGACTGAGGAGTTCCACGTTGCGCGAAGAAGAATGTCCCGAAGTTGTAGTGTAGTCTTATTATCTGTGGTTCAGGTTGTTATAACCAAGAAGTAGACAAGAAATAGCAAGAACAGATTGGCGTGAACTAAATGAAAAGTTGACTGAATAAAGTGGACTATGATTTCGAGAAATCTGTGTTTTCATGATAGCCCTGGACTGGAGGATAGAACACATATATATATATGCATTCTCTGGATGGCATACGTCTTGTGGACTCCACCCCCACCACATTTCTTGCTAATGCGAGTATGCCACGATTGTACGACAAAATTAATTATTATAAAAAGTGTATTTTATGCATCCTAGAGGTGTTGTACTCAAAGCAGATTCAGAGAAAGCACATTACTAGCCCAGAGTTTCTTTTTGAATAGCACTCAGTCACTCTTCAGCTTGGACCTAAATCATATTCAATCCAAAGTAAAGTTTAGAGATGATGTATTTTCTACGAAATTCGTATTAGGCCTACATAAGCAAGAACAGAACCGAATCCCTTGAACCTCTTGATAACAAGATGAACTCGGAAGGAGCCGCCTGCTGCCTCGTGCATGGTGGGAGGTCGCGCTAAGGGATGAAACCCGCCGGGCTGACGCCCTTCCTGTGCCTCACGCCTCACAAGGGCTGGATGGAAATCATTTATACCAGTTGCTTTGGGCGATAATTTCAGGGAGGGTCTGCATTAGCTCAAACAATGACATGAGCTGGTGACAAAACGGAAAGGTGGGTTTAATAAATGTATTTAATCAAGGAAAAGACAATTGAGTAATTTACATAATCACAATTCGTAATGCTTTCTTAGTGATAGTAAACAGATGTTGAGGATTGGAGGTGTGCTGTGCTTTGCTTTATGATGTCTGTCTTGTCACATTGACACATTAAACCTCGACACTGCTGAATCACACACTGAAGTGAAGCTCTTCTCTTGCACCTGGCAGTTATTTGACAGGTACTCGAATCTCTTGGCCTTTGTTCTCGCCTTACACTCCACATGTGTACACGCGACTTGGCTTGTTGATCTAAGTGAAGGCAAATCTTATTTGCAAATATAATAAGTGTTATTTGGTTTCTAACAACTTACTTTCGGCTAAAGTAGTTTCCCTTGTGTGTATGGGTTTTCATATCAATATTTGTGACGCAAGCAGGGAATACGGGGTTTTAGGGGGCGCGTGTAGTTTGATAAACTATAAATACATTTAGCAAAGATGTTTGGGGCTCTGGCTGGTCGCTGTCGGAGAGGGTGAACCGTTGAATTATAAATAAAAGTCATCTGCGCAGCGTGCACGCTTTTCACTTTTACGTAGAAGAAACAAATAACAGAAATATTTGAATCACAAACACATTTGTCTGTTAGGTTGGGTTGGTAGGTTTACTGTTCCGTGCACCACATTAGGGTTACTTGTGATTTAAACAATATTTATAGTATAACTCATGCAATTGCTTTATTTTGTGTTACCGTATATCAACGTTCATGTGTGATTAAATGCATGTTGCCAACAAAATAACACAGCTCAGTGATAGTAAAACTAAAGGTTTGCTATAAAAAAGCTATTATTAAAACCTGCACATGCAGAATGTGATTTATCAATATAAGCTATGCAATGAGCGATCCTGCGAACTATTATGATTTATCTGAACATGTTTTATAGTCAAAAGAGTCAATGCAGATCCCTTGTAAATAGTGGTCTAGGTTCAGATAAGAAATGAACTTGATAAAAAGCGAATTGAATGATTTGAATCGTGCGTCACCCGTCCGTCTTGAAACTGATAACTTTCTCAATACTTTTGGGTGTGTAATATTGTCGTTTTAAAAGTATTTTTGTACGTATGGGGTAAGTAAGCTTAAGAATTGACATGACAACTTCCTTGCCAAAAGTAAGCATTTATTTCCGGCTATAACGCCATTCGCTGCTATAGTAAAGTTTCAAGTTTGTAATGAATAGTGGAGTTGTTTGACATTGGTAACACGAATTAATGCAGAGCTAATCACTACGAGTGACAACATAGTCAGTGTGGGTGTTCAGTCTCAGCTCAAGAATGTTGCAGCTATGCATGAGAAGGCTCTCTTAGTTGCGTGCACTATTATAGTCACTGTCAAGTGTCACAGGTTTCTGGCGCATGCTCGCCCAGTCAGACAGCATTCACGAAATAAATTATAATCAATTAATGTTTGCATTGTAAAATGTAAAGCCGCTGATTTGTTTATTGACTGCATTGCAAGAAGCAACTTCTCCATCGGTTCATCGGTGTGTGTGTTTTTGTGTATATAGTACCTGCATTCACTCTTATGTTAGGTTAGATGTGTGGAGTGGAGTTTATGTTTCTCTGGAGAGAATACTTCGAAGTGCTGTCAATCATAGGGGTCTGCCTTATGAGAACTAAGGAAAACATTCAGTTCGTATTGATGGTGGTGGAAATCGATCCTTCAATCTTGAAACTGTTGCGTGCGGAGTTCAAGCTTTTCTACGCAAATCTTATGTACGTCATTGGGTCACCCGTCTGCCACTTCTATCGGTAATGTGGCGTCTGAGGGCTTGGTCTGGTCCTGTCCAAAATGGTATTATCACTTGAGGGTCATCGTTCTCTTTTCTGTGGGGTATTTTATCAGATTTGTTGCATTGTTCAATGTAAGTTTGATCATGCAATTGGGTTGCAGACTGCACAGTGCACACCGTCTGTCTGCAGTGGGCCTAGTCTCGTGCACGAGCTAGCTAGTGCAAGGGTATCGGTGCATGTGGGGGATGTTAGGTTAGGTTAGTTGTCAGATCCACCCCACACGACTGCGATATAAATAAACTCGATCCAGAAATAAACTGCCGCCGCATCAGACAGACCCCCTTATTAATCGCACCAGACTAAGACGACGCCGACCGACACCGCCGCTATGCTTACACAATCAAATCTAGGGGAGGGTTTTCTCACTCTGCGTCGCCCGTGCGCAAATCCAGGGGTGATCACACGTGCGACGTGACAGATCCTGCATTGTGTCATTTGTTACATTATTATCAATCAGTAATTATAACCTGTTTCCGTACAGTATATTTCCTAGTAACGTTATTTTATTTGTCAAAAAACCCCTTATATCCAATTTCGTCTCGCCCGATAATGAATTTGGCCTAAACGGTATAAATTTCGTTTCCGAATGAGAATGATAAAAATAGTGTAGGCTACATTAAGCAGTAAGCAAGTATGAAGTAGTGTTTAATGCACGTTTACGTTAGCTATTCATGTGTTTTTTCCTTAGGCATCAATAATGTAGGTGTGCCAGGTTTCAAGGCTTCCCACCGTGTCTGGGCGGTAGTTTGACAGCAGCAAGCTCTAAATTTATGAATGAAAGAAGGCCTTTAAAATGACAAATAAATTGGATTTTTTTTCAGGACATACCTCACTTTTGAAACAATGGCTTGATTTTGGTCAAAATGTAATGACAAGATAGTCAAATTAATTTTGAAATCCGTTTTCTGGGCTATTTTCTAAACTAGCTATCTAAGTCTTGACGTGTGCAATGTGTTATGGTTTTTGATGCAAATTAACGTTTTAGGATTTTTTTGTGCAAAACGGTACAAATAGAGTTTTGTACCTTTTAAAAAACCTATTTAACCAAGATTTTGCAGAAAATATTTTAGCTATCGTCAAGTATGCTTAATGGGTATTAAATATTGCCATGAAATAACGATTCTTTCATAATTTTATTTGAAATCGCTTGTAGCCATCACATTTTGCCAAAAAAAATTACTAGTTCAAAGTCGAGGTGCTGGCTCGCCCAAACACAATTCCACAATTGGCCCCCCCAATAAACTGGATTATGGTTTTTGTCAATAATTCTTCATTAGCAAACTTTTAGACATGTTTCTTACGACTTTCAATTAATTGAGCGAAGGAACATCTAGTCTTAAATGAATTGGATTAAACATGGTAAAAAAATTGTGAAGTTTTTAGGCAGGACATAACATTTGAATTTTTATACATTTTTGAAAAAGTTATATCTATGTTACTTTAAATTTCAGAATCGTTTTTGGGCGTATTTTCTAACACCTTTAGCTACTACTTGTAGATAGCTAAAATAGTTTATGTACCAGTTGTGTACGAATTTTTTTGTCAAGCGGTACAAATACGAGTTTTGTACCATTTGACAACATTCGTACACCAACTGTTATTTTCAGAAAACTATTTTAGCTATAGTCAAGTTATAGCTAAAGGTGTTCAGAAACTATGTCCAGAAAACCGATTCTCAAAATTTAATTTTGAACTAGTCTTGTATATTACACTTTTGTCCAAAAATCTAAATATAATTTCCAAAAGTGAGGTTATGTCCTGCCCAAAAAAATTCACAATTTTTTTCTGTTATTTTAAAGGACTTCTTTCATTCAGCAAACCTTTTAGACATGTTTCTTCGACTTTCAAATTATCGGCCAGAGGTGGTACAATAGCCTTAAAATGTAAATTTGTGTTAACATGGTACCTGAAGGACCTAAGATAGGAAGCTAAGCATATTGATCGTTATACATTGTTTTAACAACGTCTTTAATCTATGGTTTTAATTCCACAATTTTTTTGGTGGAGGTGCCGGGTTAATGCTACCCGTCTTTGATGGGACTAGTCCGCCCTTGGCATAAAATCAACGTTATTAATTATCATTCTTGTTGATGTTCAATGCTAACACAACAATGCATTTCAATCCGATGTTAGATGTTTGGCTTTTATTGTGAGACGTGACACATGGACGGACGTACAGAAAAGTTATACACACAAAAGTGAAATACATACTCATAAGTATAATAAATTGTGTTTTTTACAATCACGTTGCCAATATAATTTTTTTGTCCACATTAGTTCAGGCCTTTTATTTATGCATCTTATTATTTATAGAAGAGTAAATGGAGACATATGTAATGTTCATTACAAAGAAATATTATAGGCCCTACACACAAACTGAAAATAGTGACACAATACATAAAGATTTGAAATAGATGTTCAGAAATATTATATTTATTTCAAATATGTAGGTACGCGTTCATTCTTAAACACTTATAAATTACATTTTTGTATTTTTTAAATAAGCACCCCCCCCCCCCCCCCCCCAATCCAATAGGAATCAGCTTATGTTATGTGCAACATATAATCACGAGAAGTAGAACTATGAAACAATAGTAAATAACAAACAAACACAAGACGAGTAATCGCGAGGAAGGTAAAGTGGCCGTCGAAAGGGTGGTTCGGTCGTGTGGAGGCAAGCAAGCGGACTGTGCCTCCACATACTCCACCCTGTCACAGCGGACACGTGCTCCACATGTGGCCGCGCGTCATGCAACATATACAGGATACAGATGCTCTAGATTTCATTTTATTGGGCGGGTAGAAATCGGTAATTGTATGTTGTTGATATTATACATGTAATAATAACATTCATTATTCAGACAAACAACGTCTAGTAAATTATTATGTTTGAAGCAAAACATACCAACATTCCTTAGACAAACGGTAATTTCACCCCCACCATGTATATATACAGGTTCAATCGTGAGTCGTAAACCTTAGGAAACAACGTAACGAAATAAGCATCACCAATTCCAATAATGAATTAGGACTTTACTTATAAAGTAGCCTATTATGACACATCGTAACGGCGCCCCCTCTACCCAATCACATTCGGTCCTAGAACGAGGTTCCAATTAGTTGAATATCAAATAAAATACAGTTGCAACACCCACATCAATAATAATTGAGTCAGCAATACGGACGATGACTTGGCGTAAAATTGCCGGTAATCACAATTTTTTGCCATTCTCTTCCCACTAATAATAATTCTTAGATCTTATTAGCTATACATACAATCTCGTTAGTATTATGTTCGTCGACAAAATCAGCTTGATGTGCCTTATTTCTTAAAAGAGGTCAATCGAATATTTCCCAGAATGTTAAATAGACGTGCACGGTGCAATGTCACTTTTTCACGTGCAGTGGTAGAAAACCTTGGGTAACCATGAGAGTGAAGTTGTACAGACAGACATCAGTTGCACTCGATATGGGAGTAGTTAGTGTAAAACAGTGAGAAATTGGTGTAGCGCCCATTCTTAAAAAATGGTAAAATTTGTACCCCACTCGGCTGACATTAGTTGTTAATTTAAATTAATAACTTAAATATAGCCTACCAGTTTAAAGGCACCGTTTACTCATTCCAAACTTGAGAATTGATGGATTCAGAATACCAGAAGATGGTTATCAGGTTTAAAAATAAAAGTTTTCTCTGATGCGGAAATCGAACCCTGGACTTTCTGCACTGAAAGCAGTGACTCTTACCACTGGACCAACGAGCCACCATTTTTAAGAAATGCATTTATTTTGTGTTAAATACCCACGCATGTATGAATACGTTCAGGTCAAACATGCGATGATGCAAGGGAGAATTAGGGCAAGCCTGGAAGTCCTCCACCACACAAAACGTGTACCCCTACACTACAAATACATTTTTTGTATCGTGTATATCTTCATTCAAATCTTGTCGCAGTGTTTAATTTTCACTCTGACAAAGACACCCACACCGAAACGTCAATCGTGTCTGCATTTGTTTTTTGTGTACCAACTGAAGAAGTGCAGTGCACGCTAGTGTTATGAGCGATGAAGAGTAAGTCCTTGAAATAAAATCTTCTATTTTATAATGCACATTACAATTTATTAAAAAATTCTGACATGTCAATGTAACAGAATATGACTTTGTAGTTAGTAGTCTATTCTAATTACGATGTTGTAGGCATAGGGCCTTTTACACTTTTTTCGGAGAGGGGGGGGGGGGGGGGGCATCATCATATTATGCAAATGTATACGAACAAATATTCAAAATCTATATGCCATGGTTATTATATTATTATTGTTGGAAAATTTTGATTAGTTCGCAACACATCAACATACGTACAATTAGAATTTAGCCTTCAAGGTGAATATGTATAGTCTAGTAACGCTTGTTGGTTATAATGATTTATGTATTCAGTTATACATTCGACATTGAATTTATCTCGATCAACACCTACCGCTCAGCGTCCAACATGTGTTTTGATGAAACAAGTTTCACCTGGTTAATTGCTGCAATAAGAAACGAGTGACACGATTTGGTCAATTACCGGGCCTTTATATACCCTGCAAAAAAAACTTGATAATTTCGATAACAACTTGATATAATAGAGAAGAAATTGTACTCAATTTTAAGCTTGATACAAAGTGTAATTATTATGATTATATAGTTTTGAGAGCATAATCATGTACTACAAAATGTTGTACACGCAGTGTAGGCCTAGTGCAGGATCTGTAAGCTGCCGTTTGATCCGAGGTAAGTATCACAAAGGGTCAGATGGCTGCGGGTAATGTCATGTAATCGTGGACTACTTCGTCAAGCTCTAGATGACACTGATTGTGCTGTGATGGAAGGGTGCGATGAGGGCACAAAAACATGTCGTTCAGAGGGTTAATTTCTACCCCCTTTGGATTCTAATATAAATAATAAATTGTTATTTACCCTTGAGGGATTTATTCTGGAACGCATGCAGAACTACAAAGAATAATACCAACATCGCTGGATGTGGTAATTGATCATTCCAACACCAACTCTTCTCTTGGTTAATTATTCTCATTACAGCATTTGGTAGACGTGTATTCTTTACCAATCCACAGCTTCCATTCTATTAGCAAATTTGCAATAATTTATATTGGTCATGAATGAGTTACAGTTAGTCACCGTCACCGTTACCTTAAGTTACGTGCAGACTAAAGTAAATAATTTTAAAATGATTGTCAGTGGTCGATTTAAAAAAAATGGAACAAATATATTTATATTGATATTAAAATTAATTTAGAAATACAATTTTTAGCATTTAAATTTAGAATATTTAGTATTATTTTGTCAAATTTAGAATTTTGTAGCATCTATTTTTTCCTTTCACCAGAACCCTAACTGCAGTGGTCTGTTTCTTGCACTTCCATTGGTAAATGACAATAGGAACATTTCAATTCAATATAGTCACATAAAATGTTAAAATCCATTGCTAAACTAGTTCTCAACATGCATTTTTAAAAAAAAGTTTAGTAAAATTAGCATTTTGAAGCGTTTTACAAATATGTGTTTGCCGATAAAGCATCAAAAACCTAAACGCTATAAAAACGTATCTTATAGTTATCGATTTGAATAATTTTTCTATGCAGACCAGACGAACGTAAAAGTGTTTATTTTTTATTTAGAAACTGATTTACAAAGGTTTTTTTTACAGGTTTTTACTGTTGACATTATTTTTAGTTTTCTCTACACATATTACCAGAGAGCAAAAGAAAGTGTGATGGGGTGAGACTGAGAGAGAGATCTTCCGCGCACTCCTCATCCTGCACCCTCCCTAACGATTCTCCTCGGTAGGATTATTTAGTCTACGTTCTATATAACGTAATGAATGATATTGGAGACGGATGATTTTGTGCGATCATTTGTTAGTCTGGTGGCTGGCTTGTATTGACATCCGCGCTCCCAGTGGCATCATTAATTCTCACCGTGTCATCATTCTACAAGAGTCGCGAGAGAGGAATTCGCCAGAGAAAACAATACACATTCAAAATTGGCATTCTCAAAATTTCATTCTTATTTTCGCTTAATGAAATTTTCTAGTTTAATTTGACGGAGATAAATGATGTTTTCTCCCTCTGTAGGATGTGTTTGGACTTCAAAAGAAAGTCTGGCATTGATCAACTGCAATTCTTATATAAGCTGCAATTAAATGCCCGTTTCCATATACTCATTATGAGTGTCTTGCGACACCACGTGGTGACAGTTTTGCATAAGAAGGTATGGATGGAGGCTGCCAAGTACCGATGATATTTAAATAGTTTATGGTATTGGAGCAAAGAGTACCCATCATGCTCATTGGGGTAAATAGCTTGGACTTAAGAGGGTACGCTGAGCTTGGCCCAACTCAAATGCGCGCAAACAGGTGTTGATGATTTCTGCTGAACGGTTGGTAATATCATTACCAAATTTTGAATGGATGTTTATAAAGTACTTTTATATTGATATCCGTAATTGGTTGTACAAAATAAGCGTTAAAGATCCATTGCGAGACATAAGTCCAAAACGTGAAAAAATGGGAAATCCAAAAAATGGATTACAATTCTGGAAATTCCCACCAAACTGTTTATCTTACGATAAAACCAAATTAACCTGCGCGTTCACATTGATTTAAACGTTGGGTTCCATTATGCAAATTTGAGTTAGAAAAATCTGTTCACTTGGAATAAATTCCCGAAGTTGACCAAAATTGAGTAAATTTTGGTGATTTCACTAAATTTTAATTCAAAATCAATGTATTTATTTAAGAAAATGCATAATGGATAACATAGATTTATTCTTTATAAACGTTAGTGTGAAATTTGATAATGGTGTTATAAACCGTTCACCCAAAAAATCCAGAAAGCTGAGCGCTTAAACTCGCCTCCGTTCTAGCTTCAGCATACCCTCTTAATATTTGTATATTTAAAATAAGTCCTAAGCGTGAAATGTAGAGAGTGCATAGGATTAATTGTGTATTGAGGCAGCGACAAATCTCTGCTTCGGTTCGTTATTCTACAAACACACCTAAACGGGTAAAGTTGTGAAAATACCAACCCATCAATTCTTATTCTTCACATTGCATTCGTGAGAGTGAGAAAAATCTATACAAATGAAAAAATAAAATCCTTATGTAAAAGCAGAGTTGTGATATTATAGCAAGCTGCAAGCCTTACCGTCAGTTTATGATATAAATTTTTAATTTAACAACGACTGATTTATACACAATTATTGCTATGTAACACAATTTCAATTCCTAATTACTCGTGATTAATGGTCCAAGATGGTCCACGTTCACTACTTTTTGTTAAAGAACGTTAATTTTATATAGATAGCAAAGCATTAAACTAAGCCCAAAGGCTTTTCAGTGGGTCACAGTATAAGATAGAATGCCGTATCCACACCGACGAAATGACTGAAGATATAATACATGAATACAATAACAAAATACACTCAGAGATAAAAAAAAAATAATACACCCGAATTGATTTGAAAGTAACAGACTAAAATCCACATGCACCAGATATTTTTATTTTTCAGTGTTTTATCATTAATTTTTTTACATCCTCCCAAGCAAAACGCAACGTCCGTTGTGATAGTGGTAGTGGGGTGGGGAGTAACATGTAAACTTGTGAGATCATACGAAGTGCTGGACATATTATTAGATTCGTTTAGGAGTGGGGTGGGGAGTTAACATGTAAACTTGTGAGATCATACGAAGTGCTGGACATATTATTAGATTCGTTTGGAGTGGGGTGGGGAGTAACATGTAAACTTGTGAGATCATACGAAGTGCTGGACATATTATTAGATTCGTTTGGGAGTGGGGTGGGGAGTAACATGTAAACTTGTGAGATCATACGAAGTGCTGGACATATTATTAGATTCGTTTGGGAGTGGGGTGGGGAGTAACATGTAAACTTGTGAGATCATACGAAGTGCTGGACATATTATTAGATTCGTTTGGGAGTGGGGTGGGGAGTAACATGTAAACTTGTGAGATCATACGAAGTGCTGGACATATTATTAGATTCGTTTGGGAGTGGGTGGGGAGTAACATGTAAACTTGTGAGATCATACGAAGTGCTGGACATATTATTAGATTCGTTTGGGAGTGGGGTGGGGAGTAACATGTAAACTTGTGAGATCATACGAAGTGCTGGACATATTATTAGATTCGTTTACAAAGGTCATATAATTTAGTGTCTGCATTGTTTGGAGTTGGCAAACAATTAAGTAATGGGTCAGTATTTGGCAGGATTCTAAGTTTCTTGATCTTTTGGAAGCAGATAATGTTATTGTTTTCCACCCCAGGTTGTAAATCATATCTATTCATTATCCAGACATGACCTGTTAATCTTGTCCTGTTCTACGTGCTAGGGTGCATGGTTATTTACCTTTGTGATGATTACGAAAATTAGCACGTTTATTAGATGTTCCATTGTTACTTTATTTTCTTGACTTGTGGCAACTTTACACATTAAGCTGGCGTCTGCTTTATTTACGTGTTTTCATAATTTTTGTTCGTCTGTCCGCAAGTTATTTGTCTGGCCTTGGATGTACGTATGCAATGTGACGCGCATTAGAGCAAATATGGCAAGGGGGAGTCATCTCGGCTGAGACACCCTTAATTACTGTTTAATTCTATAACGATGATTTTGATCCTTTTTATATAAAACTTCATTATTTCGTAGAAAACTGCGTTAAACTGAAAAATTATGTTTGTATTTCTCCCGTTTTCACAATATCGATATTGTAATATTATGTGAAATTGATCACACGTGGATGCAATGCAAGGTATATTTTGCCTTATAAACCAAACATTTGATGATTTGACACCCCTGAAGTCAGATACCATAGAGAATATAATTGTTTTAGATTGCGTGACAGAGGATGAGCATACTTGTCTGTCTTTGTGTCGTGTACTAATAATTGCACCTCCAGCTTTACGTCAGGATTTGAATCTGTTGTATTTTGAATGCAAATCATAAAATATCATTTGTAGTATTTATTTTCGTGCATATAGTGTTATTTCACCAAACTGCTAACTTATATCAATATAAGGTATTGCTTGTTTACACATCAGATACAATTAATTTGAAGATAACTTAATACAAAATAAATCTATTTATAACATTAATTAACGCTTGGAGCACACTGTTGTACTAAGCCGAGGTTCCAAAAACTGGAGCACTCACAACAAAACTTTTCCTATGGTCTAACACTGTATTTCAAATACATTTTAATAATATTACTCTAACTACTGGAAGGAAGATAATATAATACAATTAAATCCATCCAGCATATTGGCTGGTTATAATCTGAATCCTCCTAGGTTATAATTAGAGATACGTTTTTTAGCACTAACATTAGAAAATTCAGCATTAATTTTGACATTTACTTTTGAAGCATCATGGTTTCTTCCACCAAAACCACTAAATGTAGTGTTCTGCCTAAACTTCTTGGTAATATGAATCGTAGAGAACATTAATCATAAGACTCTTGTACCAAAACGCTAGAACTCATTCCTAATCACACTTTCCAAACATCTAAAGTACATTATTTTTAGTAAATTAATTTGTAATCGTCAAATTAAGTTTTGTTGCATCAAAGAACTTAAACGCTAAAAACCATCTGAGTATAATCGTGGCTATACTAGTATTCAGCATGCAAACTAAATTCTTATTCATAGACTCAGTTTTTACTTTTGAACACCGCCCACATGCCACATACAATATTTCTGCACTCACCTGGGCAATGACCGTAGAAACATCAATCAAGACCTCTTTTGTACCCAAAAGAAACTCGATTCCTGTCAATCACACTCTTCCACGAAATTCCTATAAGCTAGCTGCAAGTTATTTTGTGTTTATTAGTACTGCTTTATAGTTATACCTCCTTGCGGGATGATTAATGAGTATACCGCGCTAGAGAAGATGATGCCATGATATAGGAACGGATGAAATTAGAATTGTTCTTTATTATTAGCTTGGGTGTGTGTGTTCTGGCAAGGATGCGTTCATCATCTAGCGACACCTTTGCGCGACCACTCTTCCCCGTGAGTGAGTGAGTCACACACACACTCTCTCTCTTTCTCTCTCTCTCTCCCTCTCCGAGTGATCATTAACAAGTCATTAACTGTCTCGGTGATCATCATCGCCTACGCTCGACACGACGACATCGGTATGATATCGCGTCGTTTCAATCGCAAACTTGGCATCGTCAGACCAACATATGCCAGCCGAGGATTTATTTCCGTCTATTTGATTGATATGCGCAAAGAATTGCTCTCCTTTTGTTGTCGGAGAAGAAAGTATTTTTGTGATTCATTATATGTTGTTGTTTCAGCCTTGCCGACCAAACAGACGATTGTTTATTCGGCGTGTGAAAGCGAAAGCGAGAGCTCTAGATATTGATGTTGATGGATGGCAATCAATCGACGTCCAATAATAAAGAGAGTATTGTTCTTGGGCTGTTGCATGTTGGGCCGTTGTATAATGTGTTCACAGTTTATAATTTATGCTATACATACTCGCATAATACGATACGAAAAGTACAATGTTCATTGAAAATTCGAAAAAGATGGGTATACGTATGGGGGGAAATATGGACTTCTAACAGAGGCTGTCGGCATTGAGTATAGTGTAACTGTGTGACAGTCAGAAACGATAGCATAAGATGGCAGATGAGGAAGCAATAGGATCTTGAAATATTGATTGAAGAGACCAAAGTCAATATTGCATAGCCTTATGTTTACCGCCAACGACAAAGGTTATCAGACTTGAGTTATTTAATTTAAATTTGAATGAATTGACCAATTTAGAGCCAACCGAAGAATGTAAATGACAAATAATGGAACTGATATACAAGTCAATTGAACCTTGAAGCATGCACTGCTAACCGACAAACATATATTTGATAATAAATCTGGAAAATACCGCGATCTTGCATTTTGTAATGTAATTTATGTACACAAAACAAATCGAAATGCTCAATCCCGAGTCCAAAATTATAACGTAAAGAAGACATTTTTATCGACAACACCGCCAAAGGGGAAGTTTCACTAAACAAACCCCAAACATACAATTATTTAAAACAGAATTCGTTTCCAAATGAAACATTTTTCGCTGGGTTAGGGTCATATTGTGCCGCTCAAACTGCCACGGCTCAAGTCAACAGACATCGCACAGCCACCCAACTGTATCTCTCACCTACTCCTGGTGGGTTCGAGTCCCGGTCGGGGCCGTATCACATCGTGTGACTACTGGTAAATCCCCCCCCCCCCCTCCCACCCACCCATGTCTCGCTGGTGTGTCGCAACCTACGCCGTGTATAGTATCAACACATTTTATCACCTGGCAATGACGTGATCAACGCGGGAGTATGGCCTAAACACGAGAAACACATTAACTTTTAACAGTACATTGTCTCTGACTTATAACAAGCAATAAGTTACATTACTTTGTTACAAATTTACAATAATTATTAAAAATAAAAGTAAAAACACAGCATAATAAAAGTGCGGTACGTGAGATGCAGGACAAACATTGCACCGGTGAAGAACGTGCCTATATTGAACTAATCCACACGTTACATTAATGCACTTGGATTGTGGTTAGACGTTGCATATTAACACGTGGCTTGCAATATCTCGCTTGAACATAATAAGAAAGTCACACTGCCTTAGATGTGAACATGTTAATATTATAGAAACTTAAGTGGGACTTAGGAATCTGCGTTTGGTTGTCAGTATCTAATCAATTTAATATTTAAATGCGACTGCTATCCATTCGGGTTCAATATATTACTTCTGGGAACTTTTTAGTTTTTACTTATATGTTACATTTATTCTACTCTTTTTTTCGAAGGCCAATCGCTAAATATTGACTGACATTTACTTTGCATGGCCTTACATTTCTAATGTCATTATGTTTAGACAGTTTTTAAACGAGTATTCTAGTTTGTGGGATATTATAGTGAGCTATTTCTTTGAGCCTTCAGCTACAGCAGCGTGTTTTGCGATTCTCATTTCGAGCTTATTTTACTTGAAGGCTACTTGAAACTGTTTTTCGAGGTGAGAGGTCACATATAACTATTTCATTATGTCGAATTTTCACTGACATGTCATTGACGAGTTGCAATAAACTGATATATTGGATAGAGTACTTGTTTTTACTTAGTTCAGTTTAAAAATCACGCATTCATTTATTTTAAATAATAAGATTCATCCAGTTATTATGGAATGTAAATGCAAAGATAAAATTTGCTCATTAAATTCCTATCCTATTCAGTTATTGAAATTGATTCACAAAATAGTGAGTTATATTAATTTGTTTCTCGTAATTGTGCCTGTATCTGAAGATGAACAGTTTTGATTCGAGAGAACCCTCTTGGCTGGCTCCGGTCATGAACTCACCACTGCCTTATTATTATGTCTCTTAATGCCAATGGGAAATTCCATGGTAAATATATCAATCATGCTGCCTGGCAGTGCCATCAAGCTAGGACGTATAAGTGATAGACGAACGCCTATTTTATATAGAAAGTGTTCACCTCATTATGTTAATGAGCTTCAATGGCGCTGTTTGAACACAAGGAATTCCAATAATGTTATGTTGCACGTGAAATGGAATTAATTGATAGCCCTATCAGGCATGTTTATCTTCGTTTGATCGGCGACCAGCTGTGTTCCCACGCAGGTTTCCTAGAATGAAGACGCGCGGTTGCTCCATATCAACAGGCGGCCATTAGGACAATCATTTATTATATTTAATGTTTCTTTTACACTAATTCAAGAAGACAAATCACATCTATGGATTGTTGGGTTGTAGTCGTGCATGCTTGGTTCAGTGGGATAGGTCTTCTTTATGCGTCGAACCCGGCAAACGTTCCGCGAAGACAGTGGCAGGACTCGGTTGTAAGATTCCGGATTCCTCCTTGTTTATTTTTTTTATCTCGCCGTCAAGAGCCATATTTCTCATTTAGGGTTCATTAAGGTTCTCTTAATAACTAAAACTTGGTTAAAAATGAAAAAGGTCCCCATAATTCCATACCTTTCTTCAACTGAACTTTGAGAAATTACAGTAAATGATATAAACATGAAAAAAATATATTGAATTTGTTATTATTTTGTTGTGTCGAACCCTCTTCATACTAGCATTTGTCCCGTTTTCTGCTACCACTCACTATACGATACCACACGATACATCAACATGCCCATGCCTTAGATAAAGGCATGGATTTTGATTTAATCAATCCCCCTGAACACGAAAAGCGCGGCGACCTCCGAGGTCCTAAGTGTGTTTCGACCGCAGAGACGCCGAGTCCGGTCTCGCCCAGTGGGTCAACAGTCACACGTGCACCAACACTCTTGTTGACTCTCCGCTGTGTTTGCATTCAGCCCGGTCGGGTTGTGATTGTTTGTATATTACCTCCCTTATTATTTATCTTATCATATACGAGTAGAAAATAAATTTCAAACAGGTATGTCGGCTGAAATACCATTGAAGATCGCCGTGGGTATGCATGCATGCATCGAGTCAAGTAGTGGACGATGTAATTGATATGGGAGGGAAGGGTTACGATCTGATGGATGCACTTACAAGAACAAGATGGATGCTCGTGTAATGGACGCCCAGTCCGGTGGTGTCGGGAATTTCAATTTAGTGACGCACCAAGGAATGAACAAACGTCCCTGACCGATTGCGGAACAGAACGATTAAAATCAAGAACGTGCGTCGGTCTCTCGAAGCTGAACGCCTAACGTGTGACTAGCGACGGTCACACGACACGAACCCGTCTAGCCGGGCGGAGGCCTATGCTGCCATCTCCACTCCACTCTTTATTAAAACTCTGCGTGTGATTATAACTATGTTTGGGGGGGGGGGGGGAAGGAATACTTGCAAACAATAAACAAGCTGATCGTCTGCCCCTGACCTTTGCAACACGGACTTCGTCAACATTCTTTCAATTTGAGCAAACAACATTTAGTGTATATTTAAAGTTTAAATTCATTACAATATAAATAATTGATCAATATTTGAATCCTGAATCCTGATTGACTATTATTATACCATGATTTATTCATATTGATTGCTATAAACGTGTTGACCTCGAAATTTAAATGGGTTTTAAGCATTAAGTTAACAGATTAATGATTGCTGTTTTAATTATTTGAGGTAGGACTTTTTCGGAACAAGTTTTATTAATAGCCCTCCCCTATGTGTGGTGCACAAAAAACGAAACACACAGCTCAAAGATGGGAATTATACGTAAACTTTAGGCTGCGTATCGAACAGAAACTAGATTCAAAATTATGTTAGAGTGCAAAGAAGAAATGTAGCACTTGGGAAGGGGTATACGCTATTTGATAATGTCACAGTTCTGGTACCGGCGTTATTAATCTGTGATAATTAATTAAACGAGTGAGCGAAGCGAACGAAGTGTTCTCCATTCAACTCAAACAGGTCCGTGAAGTTGGCACCCCCATTCATCCGGATCTCATTCAAACTCTACAAATATTAGTGCTGAATTAGTGCTAATAGTGCTGTTCATCCCAGAATTAGTGCTGCCTTACGTCGCTCATTCTGTGGGTCTGTCTGTACGTCGAAAATAAGCCGAATCGCTGAACAGATTGCGCTTAAATTTTAAACAGACATCCGGTACGAGTTTACTGAGAACTGCTAGCAAAGTCAGCTAGATCCATTGCGATTTAAACCTACAAGAAATAATAATTTAAAAAATAGGCTGCCTAGGAATTATTTTAACGACAATGGTTTTGGTTTTGAAACAATATTTTTTGTTTATTATCTGTGTGGCGGTGAAATGCCGTGCCCACGGTGGATCGAATTTTGCACGCCCAAGGTATCCCCAAATTCCGTTCGGAGATTATACTCGTATTTCGCGACTATGTTTTCCATAGTATTGTCACAGATGATGGACTACACTGCGTTATGTGCATTTCAAAACATGTTTAATAATTTTTCAAATACAATCTAGAAATTACAAAATCTTTCCCGACCAGGGGATTGAACCCACGTGTCCAACGTTTCGGCTATAAGGACGCCTTAGCCAACTTGACTTGGGAATCGCCAGAGTCGTTGTGAGACGAGTGAGCGACTCTTGTGTTGAGTACCCGGGGACATTTGCATTTAAGTTTGATTATAAATATTGGTATAAAATATAAATAATAGGGTTTTTAAATTTAGTTGGTATAAGGGCACGTCAATTGTAAGGCCATAATGCGCCACTCTAGCCTATGATAGGCTAGGGAGGCCTAAAGTAGGGGGAAGAAAAATAATGTTACCGCGGGTACTCAACACATGGCTCACTCACTCGTTTAACAACGACTTTGGCGTTTCCCTAGTATCTTCGTGGCTGGTTTTCAGTGATAATGCCATTGTTGTCACTCGCGGACGACAACGACATCATCATCTCGATGTCTCTCTTGGAAGTAAGTAGCGTCACACTCAGCAATCGCTAAATATTGATCAATATTATCATACCGCACGACGCCCCAAACACAAGGTGTCTGCCAGCCTCTACTCAATAAACTGAGAGAATAAAACAAAAAATAATCATGTGTGGCAGTAATAATTTTTAAAAAAAAGATTTACAATTCGAATAGCTTCTTTATTGTATTCAATTTTCTTCAATATCGTTTAAAAAAATACTTAGTTTGGCAAAAAACTGATCACGTGAGCAAACATCTTTGCGAAATGCCAAGCATTCATGAAATGTGCACTAAACCAGTGATTTCTCAAATGATCAACGCACGATGTATTATATTCTTTACTTCGCAGTAAACGCAACTAAGTATTCGTTATAGATAATTTCCACTGTTAAATTTTGTAAGTACCGTCCTTAAAATTGTGAAGAAGATGCAATTACCTTGCGCTGATATTAACAAGTGGTAAATGGCAGTCTAAAAATTTCCCACATCAATTATAAATTGACGTCTTCATCATGTTTGTTAGTCAGGCGGTGCCACATAATCACCGCAATACAACATACATAGGCTACATACGCCTACTTCACAGGATCATGATTAAACAATCACTTGTTTATACAAATCCGCCCATGCAGGAAAGAGATAAAGATTAACATGCAAATGTTTGCATTTCGTACATTTATTTGTTCCTGTAGTTGTGGACTTACATCAAATTCCAGCCTCACGATTTGTGGTCAGAAGTGACGAAACGTGATATCCCCCCCCCCCCCCCCCCCCCCCCCCCCCTTTACTTATCTAACCCATCACCGCTCTTATAGGCTGGAAAGTGAACCCCTTTATACTGTCAACCGATTACATTATTTTATGTTATTAATATTTTGCATTCATTTAAAAAAATATATACATGCCATTATTACATTTGAAATTGGTAACATTTTTTCATGAGAAAAATTATTGAGCAAACATTCCTTTGCAAGTTGTAGAAAATAGTTCGATTTTTATGCAATTAATGTAGATTTATCTCACTTTAACAAAACAATATTTTGGTAGACTTCCCGAAGTGTGCCAAACGAAATGATCTACCTCCCACTTTGACTTTATTCTAAATATTTTAATCCTTTGCTTGTTCAACACTAAAAACACATTGGTTTTACCCAACACAAACTAAGTTTTTTGCCTTTAAAATGTCTCTGGAATAAAGAAACTGGCATCGCTTTTAAACTGTCAATTTCACGCTTGCCTGCTACTCAAGTTTGAGAGTGAGATACTGCTGCCAGAGAATTGGAACATCTTCCCTGGCTATAAAAAACTACTTTCCCTGGCAGTTCGCTAAACGTATCTAGAGAATAGCCCGCAAAACTCTCCCGCAATTATTAGTGTAATCCAACTTTTCTTACCATTAAATAATTTTTGTAGTATGTGGTGATGTGATCATGATCAAGGCCAATAAACTAAATTTAATTTTGCATTATTCTCACTTCTTACTTTCAACTGTGGTTTTCGATAGCTTCGAACGAATCGCCGAGGATTGCTGGTAGCTTGGAATCCAGCTTGTGAGCAATGTGCTATACCCAAAGATATCTTAACACCTATAGATATCTATGGCTACACATATATATTCTGTTTGATATCATTCCAGTGAATTCAATTATGCGGAAATACAAAAACATATTGTTCCTCAAGCATGCTTATTTGACTAGTAACAAGTGCTGTAGAATATTTCTTGTGCAGGCGGTAAGATTACATAATTTTTGTTTTTTTCATAACACAGTCATTCACTTGCTGTTCACATTCTCTGCAAGCGGCTAAGGGTGACAATAAATAAGGATCGTTTTCTAGCGGGATATCATTTTGGCGATCCAAACTATCAATCTGATACAGTTGCTAGATATTGTTGTCAATTGTAAGAGTAGCAACCATTAAATAACACTCGCAGCCGTCAAAATCTCAAAATAAAACTTTGTTTTTTGTTTTAAGATGTTAACTAAACTCCCCATGCAAGTTGCAGTTTATAAACGGTCTGCTTTCACACAATCATTTGGGGTTTCTCAACACACAACGAGAGAAAACAATCATTTGACCGTACTAAATCTGAACCTTAGTAATAAATTAGCCTGAGTGACTTCATTATTTGACATTTTTTATTTTCTACCACCATATATTATTATTGACTTACCCATTACGGACGCGATTAAAAAAATATTTGTCCTACTAAATCAGAATCATTATAATAAATCTGCCTGAATGACTTCATTATTTGACATTTTTTATTTTCGACCTCCATATTATTATTATTATTATTGACTTATACATACGGTCGCTATGAAAAATTATTTTGACCCTAATAAATCAGAACCTTTTTTAATATGTCTCCTGCATGCTTGACTACTCGCCACGTTTTACTTGCTTCCATATTATTGTTTTTGTTAACCCATTACTGCGTTTATTGTTTTACGTAGGAGTAGGGTAATATTCGAGTGCGGGTGCAATGCCCGGCCATTTAGCTTTGAGAGGCTCCAAAAAGGGGCAATGTCTAAGGCTAAGCCCACTTTATTGAGATTTCATACGTTTTATCGTCGGTTTTTGTTCGTGACTGCCTTGAGCGCAAACTCGCGTGTGGCCGGTTACAAGGAAAACTAGCCTAATTGTCTACACGACACGCGGCTACTGGGCTTCGAAGACCTGTTCGTCTGCTGCATGATCTCATCCCGCATTGAGGACCGTCAACTGTCAGGGAGCGGGCAGGATTAAATGGTCGTACTTCAGAGTTCAGTTTGCGCGCCCGAAAGATAACCACGGGAAACAAAATTTGCAAATTTGGAACGCAGTCTGTGCTTTTTTGTTTATTGTTTTGCAACGTTATATTACAAATTCACGCATTTATATTACAAATGCAAGCATTGCTTCTAGATATTGGAGGAAGAAACCTTATTTTTGGATCCAATTAAGTATTGAAAGGAGTCGCTGCGCTCAGGTGTTGACGATTGCAGCTAAACGTCTGGAAATATCAATACCAAATTTTGCAGAGTTCCTTTATATTGATATCCACACTTGGTTGCATAAAATGAGCCATAAAAATCCATTGCGAGAAATAGGCCCTAAGTCCAAAAGAAAACGTGAAAAATAGAAAATCGAAAACATGGATGAACCGTTTACTCGGAAAAACATGAAAGCTGAGCGTCTAAACTCGTCTCCACGCCAGCCTCAGCGACGCCTCTTAATTCTTCCCCCACCTCCTCAAAGTTTGCCTTGCGACTTATTGATTCGTATTTCACATTATGCTCATCATGCACTTGATTTCCGTAACAAAAAACACGAAAAATAGGTACTTTTTATTTATGAATATATGATACAAGCACTGCAGCAATATTGTATAGTAATTTAGTTATGAACAATTTTATGTTGAATATTTTAATTATTTTCTGTGTATTCTCTGCTGTATTATTGTGTTAGTTCAACTGTATGGTCTAGTGCGAAACTTTATTCTTTACCATAGATGAAATAAAATACATAATATGTTGAACCCGTACAGATGTAATATTTTCTCGTCGTAAGGAAAGTTATACGGAAAGTGACTGGGAACCGCACTTCTGATTAGCAGGGGTTATTGTTCTAAGAAAATGTTTGTTTGACGTGGGGGCAATGTAATGAAATAATGCATGGACAGAGCTTACAGGCTTATTGTTAATGAGTTCGTGTCTATGGATCCTATACTCAATCGTATTGCTTGCTATGCATTCCTTGTAATGGCTTGATTTTCCTTCCTTCAAGTGAAACAATAAACACAATAACGAGTATTGACTACTGAGGTCATTTGCTATTGGTGAGTTTAGTGTACTTATAAGTGCCACATAACTTTGTGGAATGCCCTGATTTCTTCTATGAACAAGCTCTCATGTAGCGATCAGCAAAATATAAATACCGTTTATAATGGCGATACTTGAATTAATATTCAATTATTTATGAGGGTTATTGCAGATTATATTTAATTGTTTGCGACAATAAAATAAACCTATTTCTGCAGTATATTTTAAGCTTTTTATACCTTGCAAATTACTTTATTCAATATTTTGGTTTTGTTACCAATGAATCGATGAAACTAATTATCCAAACTCGTAGATTATTTTAATGTTTGCAGAAACCTACGCAATCGTCTTTGCATGGAAGATGGATGGGGGGGGGGGGGGGTACTGGGTATCGAAAACTTTCCATAACTGTTAAGACCATACTTTATGCATGCATGCACTATGTTTCTTGGTATAGGCTCGGCTTAATTGAACATTTTTATAATGACATTGAACCCGTTTATTATACCTAGTGTATATAGCAACGTACAACATTTCGCCAGTAGTCACGCAATTGATGATAATTATTGTCCTAATCCTAATTACGACCAGCTGTAATGGCTCGTATGAAACTGAAAAAGTGTCTTATCATTAACATTGTCTAGTGACCTTGTATATAATTCGAGTCAATATTATTGTTTCCGCTGCGATAACTCTCTGATTGTGAAATAATTGTAATTATAGAACTTGGAATACGCTAATAAACAACGTCCGTAATTATTCGAAAATGATAAGAAAATAAATTCGGAACCTGCAGGTTGGTAACTAAGTAATATTACAATAATCAAATATACCCTTACTAAAATTTTTGTAAACCAATCGATAACCAAATGAAACATCCTGTAAACCATGATAACCAATTGATAACCATTTGATAACCACTAGTACCAGCTGAAAGTCCTGAAAATGCATTTAAACTAAATGTAAACCTATTGATAACCAATTGATAACATTTGATAACTTATTGCAAACCAATTGACAACGTGGTTGTTATAAACCTTCTAATAACCAATTGACAACCAACTGTAAACCTCAAGTAATAACCAAATGATGGTTTATATTTGGTTATTAAAAACCTTTAAATAGCCATATGACAACCACGCCACTGCAACACCCTGCTTCAAATGGACTTGATTATAGATTTCTAGGAAAACGCTTAAGTCCCGCCGCGTTGATGGATGAACTTTTTTGTAAGTTTTAAGTTTGCGTAGGACCACTTTTCCTTTGCAAGTGCTTTTTGAATGCATTGTAGTTGATTGTTGTCAAGTTTCTACTGTAACTTGTTAATTGTTATTATGAACCTCAAAAAACTCATTTTGAAACCTTTATTTCTATGGATTCTGGCTAACTTTTAAAACGTTTTCTTTCAAAAGGTACAACATCACCAAAACTTAAATGTCCATCTGAAATATGAACGTTGTAGCCCTACCCGTTTGGTCAGAATCGGCCCAAATGTCACGAAAATATCGCAATAAAAATCGAAAAAAATCGTTTAAAGTACGATATTCATGAGAAATATTTCTTCAATTGTACCCAAAAACGTGGCAAGTCTAAGTTCAGAGAAAACGAAGGTCCCCTCCAATTTTCATCAAGATCGCATATGCCGTTTGCCCGGAATCGTGCGAACAAACAGACAGAAAAACAAACAAAAAAAAAACACCCGAGCTAAATTGTTTGGGGGGTCAGTGAAATTGAAGTCTTCGCTTCGCTCATCCAATTATCTGTACTACGCCTTGTTAGAAAAGTCATTATTATCTAATTGTAAAACTGCCATACATCACCATGTTTTCTTCATCCTTTGATCGAATCTTAATGTTCTCATCTAAGTTCATATGAGCCCAGTTTCTGATAAGAATTTTATGTTTTAGATCTAGCCTTTTAGTGTTATTTTGATTGCAGAACGCGCAACAGTGTGAATGAGCCTCATCAGGTTCGCTTTCTACAACCAATTTATAGGTAGAACTTAGAATGGACATGTCTAATTTTGTATTTTGATGATAATAAACTAGGAAAACGCTTTAGTCCCGCCGCGTTGATGGATGAGCTTTTTAGTAAGTTTTTTGTTTGCGTAGGACCACTTTTCCTTTGCAAGTGCTTTTTGAATGCAATGTAGGTGATTGTTGTAAAGTTTCTATTGTTACTTGTTAATTGTTATTATAAAACCTAAAAAAACTCATATTAAAACCTTTATTTCTATGGATTCTGGCTACCTTTTTCACTTTTTTCTTTCAAAAGGTACTACATCACCATAACCTCAATGTACATGTGAAATCTGAACGTTGTAGCCTCACCCGTTTGGTCAGAAATCGGCCCAAATGCGATGAAAATATCGCACTAAAAAATTAAAAAACTTATATTAAAACTTTTATTTATATTGATTCTGGCTAACTTTTTCACTTTTTTCTTTCAAAAGGTACTACATCACCATAACCATAATGTCCATGTGAAATATGAACGTTGTAGCCCTACCCGTTTGGTCAGAATCGGACCAAATGTCACGAAAAATATTGCACTAAAAATCGAAAAAATCGTAAAAGTACGATATTCATGAGAAATATTTCTTCGATTGCACCCAAAAACGTGGCACGTCTAAGTTCAGAGATTTCGAAGGTCCCCTTCAATTTTCATCTAGATCGCATATGCCGTTTGCCCGGAATCGTGCGAACAAACAGACAGAAAAACAAACAAAAAAACACCCGAGATATTTTTTGGGGGGTCAGTGAAATTGAAATCTTCGCTTCGCTCGCTACGTTCATCCAATAAATAATAATTATAATTATAATAATAATAACAACTTAAATGGCAACTATGGTTTTAATTGATTTACAACTATATGTATTTGATTTAAATCAAATGATAAGTTAAATCTAAATCATTAATATAGGTACATCCAAAAGCATAAAATTTCCCTGAAGTGCCCTTTTTTTCTTAATTCGGAGCGAACTGTGTACTATGTATATTATACATAGTTATTGTATACATAAACCGTTTATTATATTGATGACTGTATGATATACATGTAGAAAATGATCAGTCAGGCGCAAAGATATGAACACATGATGTGAGGGATAATCGGAAGAATTATCATTTCGAAGATTCCAGATATTGTTAAATCATTATGTTGGGAACGAAATTAAAAATAAAATTACAATATTGAGTAGTAAAGACGTTGCATTCTGCAATACACGATACAAGCGCGCGGCCCAACCTTATAAGCAAGCCTGCGCGCTGTTACGGCACAGGTTCCGTGGCCAGTTGGAGAGAGCGTCGAGCTATGGAGGAAGGGATCCCGGGATCGAGTCCGACAGTCACCAATAAAATTTAATTGTCTAATTCTTCTTCCATCCAGTGCGTATTTGTTCCTTGGTATGTACATATATGAATTGAAGTCCTAACGTCATCGAAAGTATTTATTTTAGAATATTTGATTCCGTAATCTGATTTGATTTTGGTTATTTGAGCGACTTCTAGATCGCGCTGGTGATCCTTACCTCTGATAACCATGGTTATGTATTGGTTGTTATTTGGTTTACAATTCGTTATAAATGGTTATCGTTTGGTTATTAGTTGGTTATCACATGTCTTCCAAATCAACAAAAGAAGAGGTTTACAAATGGTTATCTATGATAACCATTTGATAACTTTTTGAAACAAATGTTATCAGTTTGTTTACAAATGGTTATTGAAAGGTTATGTCTTCTGGGTTGCTATTTGGTTATTAGTTGGTTATCGATCGGTTTACAAAATTTTAGTAAGGATAAAAGGTGCAAAGATGTATTTTTACTATTTTAGCGAAACAAATCTATATTGCTGCGAATATCAATTATTCGTTTTTCTTGCTACTAATTTAAATTAAATAAATCAATACGCGTTCGACGCCAGAATCAACAAGGCTATAATTATTTTTGGAACATCCATATGTAAGATGAGCCGTTTCTTGAGGTGTTCGGTGTTCCGTCCCAGCGATTAGAGGATGAATGAGCATTTGAAAATTGAAACATTCGAATATTCGAAAATCGAAAATAACAAATTATGAATGTGACGACTGGTGCTGGGCGGAGCTTAAAACGATCGATAGGCCAAGTGTCGAGAGTTGGGATAGATTCTCATTTCCCAAGTTTAACCTACGTCTGTTGAACGGCGCAACACTAATCACGCTTTAACTCTTATTCTATTCATTATTTGGACAAAACTTATAAGGAATATTATTTAGCAAACATATCATTGCTTATAATAGCGATTATTGCGAATTTTTTTTACACAGCCGTTAACTTGTTATTACAATGTACGCATCATACATAAAAAATAATCAAAACGACTATAAACTTTCTCAACTTCAATTGACAAAAAAATACTTATCGGATTTCGTCAAGACCTCTTTCAAAAAATTCAGCTGACTGTTTAGACAAGAAATAAATTAACTTTCTAGACACAAAGTGCACTGAACGAAAATTTACAGCATGGGTTAATATGCAGCATGCAATTTTTCACGGCTCATCCGCACGTCAAAAGTGCGTATTTGACATAAAAACACATACACTGCATATGAATGAACCTATGCTATAAAATTTCGTTCAGTGCACTTTCTATCTAGAAAGTTGATTTATTTCTTGTCTAAACAGCCAGATGCATTTTTTGAAGGAGATCTTGTCAAAATCCGGTCAGAAGTGTTTTGTCAATTGAAGTTGAGAAAATTTGTAATCTTTGATATTTTATTCATGTATAATGCGTACATCGATATAACAAGTTAATGACTGTCTAAAATTTTGAAATTATGGCTATTAGAAGGAATTATATGTTTGCTAAATATTATTCCTCTTAAGTTTTGTCCAAATAATGAATTGAATTAAAGTTAGAGCGTGATCAGTGATGCCTGATGCGCCGTTCAACAGACGTCAACTTGCTAAATGAGGATTTATCCCAACTCATTCCGCCATGTTGCCTCGTGACGTCAGGAGGCGGGTAAAATTCTAGTCGTCAATTGGATGAGCGTAGCGAGCGAACCGAAGATTCCATTCTACTACACTGAAGAAAAAAATCAAATAATTATTTCTTATGAAAATCGCAATTTTACGATTTTTTAAATTCCGATTAATTAAAAAAAAATTAAGTTCATTTTTTATTTTATTTAATTTAATTTCAAAAAAATCTTCGACTTCGTAATGATTTTTTCACAGAACAGAAAATCCGCATAACACGTGGCAGCTCAATGCCCCAATTACTCTCATCCAACAACGCGCCTGAAAAAGCGTTTGCGAAGCTTCCTAGTATTTTACACATACAATGATGATTATTGAAATATGTAATATTTGAATTTATTTAACTAAATTTAAAAAGTTTATGTTTTGCACCAGTTTACATATGGCGTATAACTTTTGTTTTCATAGTGACCAAAACTGGTTTTGAAAATTGGGAACAAATGTTTTCCAGATGTGTTAGGCAGATAATAATATGGTCTACCTCATTTGTAATATTTGGTAGGGCCTGTCGTAAATTGTCTATTAAATGAATACTTGTACCACAGATAATCTCTTGCACTCATATTCACATTCTACTATTTTGATAGTTCTGGGGGAAAATGTGCATTCTATTTCTATACTAGAAATTAAACATTATTTTACTATGTTTTCAACTTCCCATAGATATCGTAATTTGTTTTTATCATCACAACCCCTCTATTCCGTTTATGTCAAAGATTTTCCCCTGCAAGCCTAAAAGTTCATACAAAATATTCTTTTTTGGTCATCAAATGGGGCAAAAATTTGAAAAAAAAATATTTACGAGAATAGGCATCACCTCTGCCCTTATGGGTATAAACTATATACACAAAATACATCTTGATCCGATCTTTCGCTCGTCCTAATAATCCAACCCCTCCTTGTTTCAGTCGAACAATGAGGAGGAGATGAGCGACGGTGACATGCACGACGAGGACAGCGTGGACGCCCTCTCTCGGCTGCCGCTCGAAGCTGTGGGGGACGCCGACGTCCTCGCTAAACTCAAGCAACAGGTGAGAGCTAGGGTAGGGTAGCTTGACAGAGAGTCGAACAATGAGGAGATGAGCGACGGTGACATGCACGACGAGGACAGCGTGGACGCCCTCTCTCGGCTGCCGCTCGAATCGGCTCTAATCCCCATAAGACACTTTATATAATATATTTATATGCATGTACGTTTAATTTGCAAGTTGTTACTAGACAATGTTGCATCGTTCAGTAATCCCTCCCGAAACTTAGTGCTGATGGCACAAAGTCATCGAAGACTCCATTTCAGTGGAGAGACCTCCTGATTTATCACAGAATCCCTCAAGTCGATCCGGTTTAAGCGTGAACCCAACAGCCAATCACGAGTGAGCAATTTGTGATGAAAGCGCGTCGAGCTCTAGCTGATTGGCGGCCGAAAATTTACATCAAATTAAACTAACCTTTTACCTGAAATCGGAAGAGAACTATAATTAAATTTAAATTTTTCCACTTTTAACCCAAATAAGTGGGGCGAAGGTTTAAGAAGATGGCGGACGACCCCGCAGCTTGCGTTTTGATTGCGTCCTTGATAAACATCTTCACCTTGTGACCTCATCTGAGATCAGGTTTCTTCTTCCTAGACACGAAGCGAGTGTGATTGTCCGCGGGTGAAGTCACTCTTGTCACTGAAACCGAAAGTACAAGTCCGAAGTCTGCGAAGTCACGCGTTCTCGTGCATGTGAAGAAGGTGGTACCATCGGTACGCTACCTGTTTGTACCACTTTAAAACGACGCTTTCTGCTTCTGAATTTTTTTTGGAGTTTGAGGCATCTATTTTGTTGCGCATAATTCAGTATAGCATTCATTCTATCTCGCGGTTCGGTTGATATTAGACTTTTAATAGTGGTAGTGGTGGGTTAGAAATTGGGCAACCAATAGAAGACTACTCATTTTTTCTATTCGTATGCCCTTTAAATTTTACAATTCCAAAAAATAAAAAGTTTCGTTAGAATTAAATGCCATCGTTTACTTCTTCTTTACAGCTCGTAATTTTTTCCAAAGTTCAAATGTAAAGATATTATGCTATCAACACATATAATTTATATTTATTTATGTATTAAATATACATTCTATTTATTTTTGTAAACGAATCTTAAAATGAGTACAATGCATACAGCAAATTAATATAGAAATACATCTTTAGTATGTACACCCGGCGTCAGAAGTAAATCAAGGAGTATCGTATGTATCTAAAATATCTATACGATACCCAGCCCTTGATTTATACTTCTAACGCCGGGTGTACATGAATCTGCGTATATGCAAGCTAAGAAATTCTGAATGGTTTGCAGACGTCGCTTGTGGGTTTCAAGATGTCTGTCAGTTTGGATATTGCTTAACGTCTCATATTTATGCAACTTGGCTAATCGAGACGAAGGGAGGGACGTAAGGGATGACGCGGGGGGAAAGGGGTGGACAGGCCTGTGCTGGTCAGAACCAGCCACAAGCGTATGGGGAGGGCAGGGGTCCCCCCACGTCGTGGTCGTCTCCGTCTTGTGTCATCATCCGTCCGTGTTGTCATTGTCGTCGCCGTCGGGGAGGTAGTCAAAGGGAAGGGGTTCCCTGACGACGAGGCAGCTTTTGTTTTTTATATTATTTATTTTTGGTGATCACGAGTAGCCTACCTACATTAGAAATGTTCAAAATAAACTCTTCGTTGAAAATGTCACACACACACACACGTTTTGTTGTACCGTGACAACGAGATGTAGATGGCCTCCATCCAAGTTTTCAGATTTCAGATTGACGAGCTATGCACCATTCCCGAGTACCGTGGCTTAGTCATGGTTAGCCACCAACCAACTTTTGACCACTTTGATTATCAAATTTGGCATTTTGGATTATTTTTATACCTCGAAATTAGCTCTTGTTATGAAATTGATAAGTTCTTCTACTCCCCTTCAAAACAAACATGAGATTTCTTCTCTCGAAATGGATGACGCCACAAGTTGTACGTATATCAACAATGTGTGCGTATAGTGCGTATATTTACTGAAAGTAGAAACAAATTCTTGTGATTTAAGAAATCGTGAACTGACTGATTTTTAGCTTGTACAACTCAAAGCGCTAATTTCTCCCATTTCTTTAGTCATAGCCGTGCAAGGGTTAGATATATATATATATATATCACTACACTTTGTTCCAACATCGTTCAGTTGGGTAAAGGGGTGTTTCCACCTAAATCTTGGGCATCACCGAATCAGCACCGGCCTGCCAAGCTTGGCACCTCATCTTCTTCCTTATTTTCTTGTCGTAACACCAACTCTCCTCACTTTTTCCTGTCCTCCCACCATCTTTCCTTCTCTTCAACCACTTCCCACTCCTCTCCTCTCTCCTCCACATCTGCCTGTACTTGATCTTGCCACCTATCTCGAGGTCTTCCCACTCTTAGATAAATAATAGATAAAAAGAAAAATCATTTTACAATTAAAAATATATAATAATTATCTATTTATAAAAGAAACCTTCATTCGTCGGAGATGGCGACGGTGACATGCACGAATAGGGATTGTGTGGCCGAACTCCTTTCAATGCTCTCTTGCGTGTCATACAATGAGCCTTTTCAAGACGATAAGCTAACATTACAAAATGATCAGAAATTATGCTGGTAGGTACTTGTAATAGTAGAAAAAGTTTACCAAAATAATTGCTTCACTCAAAATGGCAATGACAGTGTCAAAAGTCAATGGCTCAAACGTACATAAAGGCAGGGATGACGACGAAATTATTGGCAAGGAAAAAACAAATGTTTTGGAGGGGTATTGCATAGTAACTCCCAAGAAAGGACTTGGGACATAAATAATAATAATTTGTGTGAGAAGCCTGCCTAGGGTGTAAATCAGGTTTCTAACTAGGTTTGTGGATAGGACAATTTTGAAGGGATTTCCGAGGGCTGTTTTAAGAGGACTCAATTCCTTAAACCCTCGTTAATGACTGAGGAAAACCTTGGGAAAAAACCTTCAGTCAGGATTACCTGTCTGTGCAGGGACGTGCCGAATCAAAGTCGCGCGCTCAACGCTCGAGCCAACACTGTACATCGTGTAGGGGGATAAGTCCGCATATAAAAAATTTCTTAGTGATCGTCCAATAAAAAATGAACGATAACTTTAAAAAAGGTGTATGTTATAATTCGAATCGTTTCTATTTTCAGCAACGAGAAGAGCGCGAGGAAATCGAACGTGAACTGAAGGTCCACGCTCAAGCCCAGATCATCCGTCCCCCGTCCCACGGCCCCCGCGATCAGTTGCTACCCCCCAGTGCCGCCTCGATGATTCCACCGCCCTCCTTCCCCCTACCGATGCCCTTTCCCTTCCCCCACCCCGCGGCGGCGTTCCTTCCTCCCATCACCGCCCCGTCGCCCATGTCCTCCCACCCCGGCGCCACGACGCTGCAGACCTCCACCTCGTCGGCGTCCTCCCACTCTTCGGAGTCGTCGAACTCCTCGCAACAGACCTGGAGCTTCGAGGAGCAGTTCAAACAGGTGCGTCAGGCAAGTACAAACATTCCTTCTCTACTTCTACTTAGTAGATGCTAGGTGTTGTGGTGTTTGTATAGTTGAAAGGTAGCATCCAAGCATGGAAGTCAGGGTTGCGGGCGGAGAGAAACGAACCGACGTTCCTCATTGAACGACCGCAACCACTGACAGTGGCGTATCCATGGGGGACTCGAGGGGATTGCCCCCGAAATCCCAGCTTTAATTTCATATTCTGAAAATCATCTAGGTTTACACCAAAAATTTTCGTTCAGCTAAGCCTCTTGACGACTTCTAAAACACATAAATAAATACCATTTCAAAAATACGTTTTTTAATATTGCCTGCGGTGCTACTGTGGGGAGCATCTTCCCCCCATTGAGTCGTTGGTCCAAGCCACCCCCCCCCCCTCCCCGAAATATATTCCTGCGTACGCCACTGACCACTGACGTCACATAAAAGAGTGTTAGGTGAGGAAAGATGACGCTCGTCTGTCTACAACCTTTACAGATCCATCTCATGGGTAGAATAGAATACAATTTTTAGCATCCTATCATCATCATCATCATCATCATCATCATCATCAATCATCATTGATCCGCTTATGCTCGTCCTCGTACGTTGAATTCTGCTATATACTTGCTACATTGGCTATCACACTCAGTATAACATTGAAGTTTCTGATTCCTCTCTCATATCAAAATACATCACTCACGCTTACAACAATAATCATGAATAAAAAAAGATCTTCCCCAATGTGTTGAAAAATTTAGTCATTTTAAAGAGACAAGAAGCGAAATACGGCGTTGTCAGTTGACACTTAGCCCGTTACCTTTCCTTGATCTAAATGCAGGCGGTAATTTCAAAGCAACTGCACTTCACTCCATTGTGTCTACTAATTGATTGAACCTTCCATTATCATTCAAATTACCTCATTCCCAGAATGAAAATACGGACACGGGCGAAGAAAATTACAGGGTGAACACTTATAAATCGCCCTAAAATTTATTGAAATGTGAACGACTAAATTTAAGCGCCGCTCTGAAACGAACCAATAGTAATAATTGCTCTCGAACCGGAAACATTATAGTTCGAGAGTCTCGTGGGCATGCGCAGACTGAAGACGGTCAGGTTCTTCAGGGGCCGTGACGTAACACATGGGATGGGACGGCCACAGATGAAGATGTCATCTTATCGTGTATAAACGCGATTACAATGGTAAACACTCGTGCCCAGTACAAACCTGTTGCTTGACCTCTCGCGGTATTATGCAAATATTAAAAATAATAACATACAAAAGCTCTCGTCTATAGTTGTTGTTTGTTGTTTATACGTAAACCCTGGAGAGGATCGTTGACTTGACGATCATTTATTAGTTTAACATATCGTCACCTCAGAACTTATTTGTGCCATATCCGCTTTTACCAAAGTGGAGAAAATGAGGTTTGAATGTTTGATTCACCGCCAAACCGTGATTTATAGTTGAATTTGAGAAATTTTTATTGCAATATTCTTACAATAATAAATATTATTGATTTAAAATGTTTAACATTATTTTAGCCCGCAGGGTATACGTAATATAAGCACTTCCATTTGGATATGGCACAAAGATTGATTAAAATTGTGTGCCATATCCACTGATTTTCATTTTAAGTGGAGATAAGTTTGTGGAATAGAGAACAACACCAACCATTAATGTTCTCAACTATTAAAATTGAATTATTGTGGGGTTTAAATAAATAATTATTTCAATGAACACTCAAATAGACAAAATAAAATATTTTTATTGTTTATGCTTGAATTTAAGCATTTTTTGCTGCAATTATCTTCAAATTGATAGATGAAGGTATTTCATATTTTTAATTGTAGGGCATGCGTAAATTAGCACTTCCTATTGATATAGAACAAAATTTCATCAAAGTAGATAATTGGTTCAGTACTTATTTGTGCCATATCCACTTGTTAGTATATGTAAATTGGATATGGCACAAATAAGCACTAAGCTATGGTGCATGTCATCTGATGGATATGGAACAAACTGACATTGCTATATTATTTTTTTATGAGCAACAATAAGCACAAACAATAACTCTAAAACATCTAACTCCAAAAAAGCGAAAAGTGGATATGGCACAAATAAGTTCTGAGGTGACGATATACTAACAATACTGATGGAAACTGACTACTGAAACTATATTTTCATGTATCATTCTATTTTCATTCTAACTATACATTTTGTTTAGAATCGTTTTCTCCATGTTGTGTAATGTTCTCTAAATATTGATAACAAACCTTGGTTTTAATATTTTGACCAATCTCACCGTCTTAGTTCAGATATGCCCGGTTTTCTTTTTTAAACGGAAGCAATTCTTTTCATTCTTACCCGGAAAGGAGCAGGTCTTTGTTCGACTTGAATGCGACATTTGGGTAGATCATATGTAGTTACAAGAATATGTACTTGTTTTATGCGGACATAGTATATTATATTGTACATAAAAAGACACTTCCACCTCCCCTATCTATATTTTTTGCTCCCTCTTTCCCTGCCTGACCACGCAACAAGTGTTGATGTCTGACCAGTCAATCGCTCTATTTGTTCATGGGAGTCTCCATTTCGAAATTATTTACACTAGGAAAACGCTTAAGTCCCGCCGCGTTGTTGGATGAGCGTATATGGTGCATTGAGCTGCCATGTGTAACGCGGATTTTCTGTTGTTCTGTGAAAAAATCATTACTTAGTCGAAGATTTTTTTAAATTAAATTAAATAAATAAAAAAAATTAAATTAATCGTAATTTTTTATAAAAAGAAAAAAATCGTAAAATTGCAATTTTTATAAGAAAATAATTATTCGATTGCACTCAAATTTAACAAGAATATATTAATTCATAAAATTAAGGTTATGTAAAAAATCACTACAATAGGACAAAGCATGTAGGTGTTATAAGTCAAAGAATTGTTTAAAAAAAGAAAAAAACCGTAAAATTACGATTATCATGAGAAATAATTTTTCGATTACTCTCAAATTTCACACGAATATCTAAATTCATAAAATTAAGGCTTCTGTGAAAAAATCATTACAATCGGATAAAGCATGTAGGTGTTATAAGTCGAAGGCATTTTTTTAAAATCGAAAAAAAATCGTAAAATTGTGTTTTTTATGAGAAACAATTTCCCGATTGCGCTCAAAAACGTGGCAGTTCTAAGTTGAGAGATTTCGAAGGCCTCCATAAAATTTCATCGCAATCGGAGTATCGGTTTAGCCGGAATCGTGTTAACAGACACACAAAAATACAAAAAAAAACGTTCCGGATTTTTTTCTCCAGTGTAGTGAAATGGAATCTTCGCTTCGCTCGCTACGCTCATCCAAAAATACTCGATAGCTCCGTTTTGTTTTAAAATGACCGTATAGTTCGTTGCATATTTATTGGATGAGCGTAGCGAGCGAAGCGAAGATTCCATTTCACTACACTGGAGAAAAAAATACGGAATGTTTTTTTTTCTTTCTTTCTTTTTTTTTTGTATTTTTGTGTGTTTGTTAACACGATTCCGGCTAAACCGATACTCCGATTGCGATGAAATTTTATGGAGGCCTTCGAAATCTCTGAACTTAAAACTGACACGTTTTTGAGCGCAATCGGGAAATTTTTTCTTATAAAAAACGCAATTTTACGATTTTTTTCGATTTTTTAAAAATTTCTTCGACTTATAACACCTACACGCTTTATCCGATTGTAATGATTTTTTCACAGAACCTTAATTTTATGAATTAAGATATTCGTGTGAAATTTGAGCGTAATCGAAAAATTATTTTCTCATGAAAATCGAAATTTTACGTTTTTTTTCTTTTTTAAACAATTCTTTGACTTATAACACCTACATGCTTTATCCTATTGTAATGATTTTTTCACAGAACCTTAATTTCATCAATTTATATACTCGTGTTAAATTTGAGCGCAATCGAATAATTATTTCTTATGAAAATTTCAATTTTACGATTTTTTATTTTTTAAAATTACGATTAATTTAAAAAAAAATTAAGTTAATTTTTTTTTTTTTTTTTTTTTTTTTATTTAATTTAATTTAAAAAAATCTTCGACTAAGCAATAATTTTTTCACAGAACAACAGAAAATCCGCGTTACACATGGCAGCTCAATGCACCAATTACGCTCATCCAACAACGCGGCGGGACTTAAGCGTTTTCCTAGTTAAACGAACTACAATATCCCAAAAATATGCAGGTAAAAAAAATTAACTGGAGCGATCTTGATTATGGCGAATGAAATACCGCGTTGTTGGATGAGCGTAATTGATGCATTGAGCTGCCATGTGTTACGCGGATTTTCTGTTGTTCTGTGAAAAAAAAAAAAGATTTTTTTTAAAATTAAATTAAATAAAATAAAAAAATAACGTAATTTTTTAATTAATCGTAATTTTTAACAAAGAAAAAAAACGTAAAATTGCAATTTTCATAAGAAATAAATATTCGATTGCGCTCAAAATTTAACACGAATATATTAATTCATGAAATTAAGGTTCTGCGAAAAAATAAGACAATAGGATAAAGCATGTAGGTGTAATAAGTCAAAGAATTGTTTTAAAAAAGAAAAAACCCGTAAAATTTCGATTTTCATGAGAAATAATTTTTCGATTACGCTCAAATTTCGCACGAATATCTTAATTCATGAAATTAAGGTTCTGTGAAAAATCATTACAATCAGTTAAAGCATGTAGGTGTTATAAGTCGAAGAAAGTTTTTAAAATCGAAAAAAATCGTAAAATTGAGTTTTTTATGAGAAAAAATTTCCCGATTGCGCTCAAAAACGTGGCAGTTCTAAGTTCAGAGATTTCGAAGGCCTCCATGAAATTTCATCGCAATCGGAGTATCGGTTTTGCCGGAATCGTGCTAAAATACAGAAAGAAAGAAAGAAAGAAAAAAAAAAAAAAACATTCCGGATTTTTTTCTCCAGTGTAGTGAAATGGAATCTTCGCTTCGCTCGCTACGCTCATCCAATCAACACTGCACATGGACAGGCAGGAAAAGTTGAAATATCTAGAATGCAGTGAAATAAATCTAACCCGTTTCCTTATAATGTGGTGTCGGTAATGACACTCGCCAGCATTCTGCGCCAAACCGCAATACCATCCATCGCAAACTAACATTTACATGTGGGTATGACTGACGTAAAGCACACATACTCACACACATACACTGTCACACATGTAGCACTCAATGAGTGAATCAAATTTTGATCGTTTCCTCCTTCCATGTTCCAAAGGAAAATAAAGTCAAGTACTTGTGGAAGCGCACCACATTAAAAGCGTCGCATGTACTAAATTAGAATAACACCACGTGGATTTAGCACATTTTGTTGGGTAGTGTAACTGTCACTGTCAGTTACCACTTGTAAATTTGTCATTATTATATTCCTTCATTGCTATAATTCAGTCGCCAAATTATTATATAAACCTACATCATGCTGCAGAGTCGTTTACCCTTTTTTATGTGTTTTGCAATTGGCAGACTACGTGCTGTTATGCTTTTGTTTCTTGCTATCGTCTACTCCAGTAAGTTATAGGAAGCAATAAATTTTTGCTAGCCAGACTGAAAATCTCGAGTGCAGTTAAGTTGAAAGTGCTTATAATTATAGGGAGGGAACAACCAGAATAACGTCTTCTGATTATGACTAGAGTGTAGGCTGTAAACGTTACTCCATGACGTTTTACCCTCATCTTTATAGTTATCTGAAGTAAGAGAGTGGAGATTGCGCAACCTGCTGGCAAATGGCTGCAGTTCTAAATGTTGAATTAATTAGGCGCATATGTTCAGTGGTGAGTACTTAAAATACAGGAATACAATTATTTTGAAATTACTGTGGCACAACTACCAACTTTATGATGATTGAAGTCTTAAGGTTATAAAACACACTTCCGATATTGTGTTTCATTGCATTGGCGGTTATCGTTAGTTTGGGTCATGGGGGTAAAATAGAATAACCATTAAAATGTTGAATTTCTTGTTTTATACTCACACATTTCAAAATTATTTACAAAACGCGACACGCTTATTAGCTGTTTTATTATTGTACTATAATAACCTAAAATATGCTAGAGATTTTTATTGCAACCAAGTGAACGAAAGGCACGACGTCAGTTCTCTAAATCTAAAAGATCTATCGAATGGCGGTTGGAGGGGGGGGGGGGGAGAGGAAGGGTTAATTGTGGGTTCTGCTAATTGCTATTGTGATTTAAAGAAAGTAAATTTTATGTTTTGGTCCATTCAAACTATAACAAAGTCCATGTTTATTGTATAGTTCATCTTATAAGGTTACCAGAGAATGGAAATGTGAATAGTATTCTATGGAGACAGATATTTCCTAGCATCACTGTCAAGGGCACCAATACAAACAAGACCCAAGGGTTCTGCATTTGAAAACAAATTGGTAGCACTAGCTACTTTCATTACAATTAATTACAGTCGCTATCGTACGCACGCACGCACGCACCCACACGCACATGTGAGAGAGAGGCCCATGTACCCGTGTTACGTTCCGGATCTTTCTACAACTTCGAAGTGTTTTAGGCTATACCTTGATTGAAATTGTTATGTGCTTATGGAAGTGTACTAAAACTAGGAAAACGCTAAAGTCCCGCCGCGTTGATGGATGAGCTTTTTAAAGTTTTTAGTTTGCGTCGGATATCTTTACTTTTGCAAGTGCTTTGTTTTGTTGCCTACGCATTGTAGGTGATTGTTGTCAAGTCTCTATTGTTTCTTGTCAATTGGTATTATTTACCGTAAAAAACTTATATTAAAAGCTTTATTTCTATGGATTCTGGCTAACTTTTTCAACTTTTTCTTTCAAAAGGTACTATTTCTCAATAACCTTAATGTCCATGTATAATATGAACGTCGTAGCCCCACCCATTTGGTCAGAATTGGCCCAAATGGCACGAAAATATCGCACAAAAAATCAAAAAACTTTTATTAAAAGCTTTATTTCTATAGATTCTGGCTAACTTTTTCAACTTTTTCTTTCAAAATGTACTACATCACCATAACCTTAATGTCCATGTATAATAAGAACGTTGTAGCCCCACCCGTTTGGTCAGAATTGGCCCAAATGGCACGAAAATATCGCACAAAAAAATCGAAAAAAAATCGTAAAAGTACGATATTCATGAGAAATATTTCTTCGATTGTACCCAAAAACGTAGCAAGTCTAAGTTCAGAGATTTCGAAGGTCCTGTCAAATTTTCATCAAGATCGCATGCCGTTTGCCCGGTAGAGAGCGAACAAACAGACAGAAAAAAAAAAACAAACAAAAAAAAACACTCGAGCTAAATTTTTTGGGGGTCAGTGAAATTGAAGTCTTCGCTTCACTCGCTTCGCTCATCCAACAATGTAGTAACTTGCTAAAATCTGTAAATTAATACTTGATCCATGGTCAGCTGAATTACAGTAAAGATGATGTAATGTTTGACTAGTCAGGATTGAAGTGAACGAAATCGAAGTAAGTGTGAACAACATGTGTGAATCGTCGTGTCTGACTGTCGTAGCCCCACCCGTTTGGTCAGAATTGGTCCAAATGGCACGAAAATATCGCACAAAAAATCAAAAAACTTATATTAAAAGCTTTATTTCTATAGATTCTGGCTAACTTTTTTAACTTTTTCTTTCAAAATGTACTACATCACCATAACCTTAATGTCCATGTATAATATGAACGTTGTAGCCCCACCCGTTTGGTCAGAATTGGCCCAAATGGCACGAAAATATCGCACAAAAAATCGAAAAAAAAATCGTAAAAGTACGATATTCATGAGAAATATTTCTTCGATTGTACCCAAAAACGTGGCAAGTCTAAGTTCAGAGATTTCGAAGGTCCTGTCAAATTTTCATCAAGATCGCATGCCGTTTGCCCGGTAGAGAGCGAACAAACAGACAGAAAAAAAAAAACAAACAAAAAAACACTCGAGCTAAATTTTTTGGGGGTCAGTGAAATTGAAGTCTTCGCTTCACTCGCTTCGCTCGCTACGCTCATCCAACAATGTAGTAACTTGCTAAAATCTGTAAATTAATACTTGATCCATGGTCAGCTGAATTACAGTAAAGATGATGTAATGTTTGACTAGTCAGGATTGAAGTGAACGAAATCGAAGTAAGTGTGAACAACATGTGTGAATCGTCGTGTCTGACTGGTAATGAATTGATTAGGACGATCAACGAGCAAACAGCAATTAATATTGGATACCAATGCAATGATTCTAGACATAAGCCAAGCCAACCAGTGGCAGAAGAATTGATTCAGCTGGCTACCTGAGGAATAGCTGCAATTTTGTGTAACTTCGAAGTCGTTCTAAATTACCTATAATTTCTAATTGGATGAGTGTAGCGTGGATTCCATTTCACTACACTGGAGAAAAAAATCCGGAATGTCTTTTTTTTTCCTTTTTTTTTTTTTTGTATTTTTGTGTGTTTGTCTGGGTCCACACGTTTCCGGCTAAACCGATACTCCGATTGCGATGAAATTTTATGGAGGTCTTCGAAATCTCTGAACTTAGAACTGCCACGTTTTTGAGCACAATCGGAAAATTATTTCTCATGAAAATCGCAATTTTACGATTTTTTTCGATTTTTTAAAAATTTCTTTGACTTACAACACCTACATGCTTTGTCCGATTGTAATGATTTTTTCACAGAACCTTAATTTTATGAATTGATATATTCATGTGAAATTTGAGCGTTATCAAAAAATATTTTTTACGAAAATCGAATTATACGACTTTTTTCGATTTTTTAAATTTCTTCGGCTTTTAATACCTACATGCTTTATATTATTGTAATGATTTTTTCACAGAACCTTAATTTTATGAATAAATATATATTCGTGTAAAATTTGTGCGCAATCGAATAATTATTTCTTATGAAAATTTCAATATTACAATTTTTTCCTTTTTTAAAATTACGATTAACTAAAAAAATTAAAAATTTAAGTTAATTTTTTATTTTATTTTAAAAAAAATCTTCAACTTAGTAATGATTTTTTCACAGAACAACAGCAAATCCGCATAACACATGGCAGCTCAATGCATCAATTACGCTCATCCAACAACGCGGCGGGACTTAAGCGTTTTTCTAGTAAGATTCTTTCTACATCAGTGTTGTTAAAATATACAATAATTTGATGTTTGACGGATGGTCATTGACTCCTCATTGTAAGCTAAGAATATTATTTATTAATATATTTTGTACCATTGGCGACGTACAAAAAACAAAGCCCCTATAATCACTGTCCCTCAAAGTGTTCTTGCACAATGTGTTTCTAGCTTATAAATAATATATGGTTCAATTCACTAGAATCTCTCAATCGAATAAAACATTTCTTTTTGTCTTATTTTATAATCTTTTTGGTGTGTCTTAAACGTCCATTTAAAAGCCATGTATATACCATCGACCATATGTAAATTAAGGGGTCTAGATGTAGGCATATATTGCAACTTATACATGTGGGTACTAGACGAGGTAGCTTTACTTTCAAAGGTTGAAGCGCCTTTATAAGATTCGCACCCAAACTCAATTATGTATCATTAAAAAAATACCGGTACACATTGGCGAGAATTAAAAACATGTCAATGTAAATGTACTGAGGTGTAATTGCACTTGCATCAATAATGTATCGTCACAAAGAGCCCGCGGGGCGTCGTCTTGAATTGTGAACGAGAGGCGGTGTGTATGTGTGTGTGTGTGTGTGTGTGTGTGTGTGTGTGTGCAACGTAGGTGTCGTGTGTCAGTTGAGCCACATACATGTCAGCAACATTATTCAAACAATTCGTTGGATTTGCCTTAAAATTTAGGAAATTTTCAACACTGATTGCTTACATTCGATGTTTTTTTTAAAATTTGGTTCAAATTGAAGTCAAATGCTTGTTATAATGAATTTTTTAAGATAATTTGAAATGCAATTCATATCTCCAAATTTAGGCTTTGGTATTTTCGCCGACTTTTATAATTCAAGGTTGGACACAATCTGTATTTATTTTTTATTTAGGCGCTGATTGTTGTTGATCTTTTACTTATATTGTATTAAAACTTTAAAAGAGACAGTAAATAAGCTTTATTCGTAACCCTTGATTCACATATTATTATGTTGTGGCAGGTGCCTTTAATTACATTATTTTTTATTTTAGAAATATGGGAAAATGCGTTATAGAAGTATGATTTGCTTGGAGACGTTAAATAAGAAAAATCCTCCCTGTTATCTCACAGAATATACATATTTTAAATACATTTTTAAACTAAAACATTTTTTGAAAGATATTTTGAGGCTGCTTCCAGTTCCTTCTTTAGGTTCGCATTTTCAATGTTCTCTCCACATTGTCTTACTAAGATTCCGACAATGGCTCTCGGTTCGAACCCCTTCACTCGTACTCGGGTCGTGGTCGAGGTGTTGTAGATCTATGGTGGGGTGTACAAACTGTCTTCGTGCCCGAAGCTCAGCTCTTGGCAAAGTACCTGTTTTGTTTCTAATACACGTCGCGGATGTTTACATCCAATTGCTTAATGGAGTTTGAAAATAATGTTATGCCGACTGTCACTCAAAACAGAGGGCAACACATCAATAAAGTTTGCAATCTGATCATCTTTACATCCACCCATCCATCAAAAACTTTTACTTGCACATGTAGAACTTATTAGTATCTCTCCATCCACCTACATTTGCATAGCAGGAAAATAGAGGTAGCAAATAGCATGGCAGAGGAGGCAAATAGCTCCCTATAAACATTGTGACTTATACGCGAATGGAAGATACATTAATACTATAATTGACAATACTCGTAAACACAATAGGTTCCAGTACGTCAGTTAACTGAAACTACAAAATTATAATAAATCACGTGGAGAAAGAGATTGCATGTAATTTATATTGATAAGGTCCGAGGACGACTGTATAGCGGTATGATTCTGTAATGACTATGAGGTTTTTGCATTGGTTGATATTAATTTATTACATTACGGTGAGTCAATTCATACAATAGTTTATTCACATTATATTTTGTATTTTTAGGCATATTTTTTTTAGATTTGTTTATGATTGTTGTTAGTTGTGAAGTTAAAGTGTAACCAAGCGTTCTGAAGCGTAATAAGAGTCTTCTAAAATAAGTACAGCCTTTTTTTTTTAGATCCAACACTGAAACCGAACTGAAACAATATTTTAAATTTCCAGGAATAAGACAGTTACGTGCGAAATGGTTCTGTTGCCATTCCATCAACTTTTGCAGTCTAGACTCATTCGCCCTTCAGAAAATTCAACATGTGTTTCTCGCTTGAAATCTTCAACCCCTAGAATAGCTTATGTTTTTCCAAATCCGAATCTTCTGCCATTAAGTGTCATCTGTTATGTATATAAGTGAGTGAATGGACTGGCTTTATCGATGATGTTCTGCAGCGGCTGTTTAGGAAAGATTACAAATTCCTCAGGCTAGTCCTTTCAAGATGAGGGTTGATGTTTAAAAATAGATGCCTCCTCTCACCCTTGATCCATTGGTATTGCAGCCGAGACGGATGAGGGTAGGGGTGGTCCATGGGTCGGGGATTGTTTACGCTAGCTTCTGGATGCCATTGAGGAGATCTGGCCACGCTATCAAACCGCGTGGCTTGGGTAGCGCTGCGTCCTTCCTGCCAGGTCTGGATCAGGGATGACAAACGAGTCAGCCCCTGGCATCAATTTGGCAACCTGACGGGGCAAAGACATAAAGTTTGATTTACACTATCCAAGGGGCAAGATGTTCATTTGGCGGCTGTTTAAAACCGTCAAGACGTAACTTGCCGTTTTCTCGGCATCTATGTTTTATAATTATTTTTGTTATGTTTTTGCAGCAATATTTTTGTTAACAAGGCGTTCCATTAATGTTATCTTCTCTCTGTGTATAGTGAGAAACCAGCGACGCTGCATAGCTTTATGCCATTTCGATGCCGAATTCAGCCAACCGGTCTCACACCAACAAAAACTATTACTGATGCTACTGATGCTACTCAAGTGGGAACACCCTGGTGGTTGTTGGTGTCTTTTGAATAATTCAAAGACGGAAACTTTGGGAGGGTGTTGGCGAAATGGAGATGAGCTACTTTTACTATAGACAAACATAGTTGGATGACCGTTCTCGTCTCGTGTAAGGGTAAAATTTGTGACGCATTCAGTGTAGGTCTATGTAGATTCTTCGTTCTACTTGCTTGCTGTCAACACTGGTTGTGCTTGCATCATTTCTCCACTCGCCTAATTCATTCACAAATGCTATATTTACTACTTGTAACAATTTGTACAATGTAGTAGACGGAATAAAGTATATTCATTCATCCCTACATAAACTACTCTCCCAGGATTGCTATTTGCTTCATTGTTTCACAAACATGTTCACTAATTGCAAAACATCTCGTTATAAATCACTGAATAATAGTACAGAAGTTAGTAAGTACAATTTGCAAGGACCAATGTATTGGCCTTCGACGTTTTGGTAACCACATATCACGAAACAAATTATATAAACGGGTGTAAGTGTCTTACTTGTTATCATGCACTGTTAACACCGGTAATGCTTCGCACAGTATAGAAGTACATGTAAATCTCATTATGCCAACTTCATTCTCACAAATTTGTTGTGGTTTGTTCAAACCAAGTCATGAACTGTAAACAGTTAAGTTTAGTCTTGTGTTTATCGCGCCACACTAAGATTTACCTTGTACACATTTCTTGTCAAGATCGCAAACAATAACAAGTTAGCAGTTTTACACACTATTTGACCCCCCCCCCATGCTACGAACATTCAAAAAGTTTTTTCTGAGTTCAGAAGTTAGTATATAGGCCTATCAAGGCATGATTGTTCCTCGATTTAAAAACTCGGTACGACAATGGCGGCTTTGCTTCTTGAATGTGAGTGCAATGCACGCATATGTTTATTTCATGTTACTTCATATGTTGCGTAGCATCAATCTGAAGATACAAAGATCGCAATTGTGTCCACATTACAGTAATTATTGATGCTCAAAGTACGAGAATCATTGTCGTAATCATATCATAGTATTATAATTATAGGTTATTTTCAGCCAATATTGGATTGGCGCTTGTGCAATGTTGTGTGCCAAGCCATACTGTAGGAATTGATATTGTTATCGTTCAACGAACAAACATTATTGGCCTGGATGGAATGATGAAGAAATAAGTACCGGAAAGAGCTTCATTATTCAATTGTTAATTTACCGTAATGATTATACACAAAATAATATACCTTGCTCTAATGCCACATTATATGTATTTGGCCAAGTTTTTTTCAATGAAAACCATATCTTGGAAGAAATGCACTTTTATACCTCCAAATTGGCATAGTTTGAGGAATCTATTCTTATGAAAACATTAACTTAGCGATTGGCATAAATAAATTAAAAATAAATTCATATTAATAACAGTCTATACCCAGTGAAACACATGACTGATTACCAGTAGAGGGCTTCAATTCAAAGTAGACCAAGTCAACCCTGTCGACGCCGACGCCATAGATTATTTCTTACAACCACGAAATACGAGGGAATTTAATATGTGATCGAAATAAATAAACTTAATTTGATTTTTTGTTTTTATAATCTGTTTTTATTTTTTTTTTTTTTTTAAATATGTCGATATATATACATCCAAATTTGGTTTTAGGGTTTTTGTTCGTGTATTTCCTCTTCTCTCTAGCAGGCCTACACAAGGACCATTGTCAGCTGGTCGACGTTTCGGCTAAATCACATCAGCCATCATCAGGACGAAACCCTAACAGCTCAGAAAAAACTACTGCTGCTGCCTCGACTGCAGACGTGGGAATGATCTCGCGTAGCAACTCTGCTAGTCCTGATGATGGCTGATGTGATTCAGCCGAAACGTCGACCAGCTGACCATGGTCCTTGTGTAGGCCTGCTAGAGAGAAGAGGAAATACACGAACAAAAACCCTCTAACCAAATTTGGATGTATCTATGACTGTTCGTGAAAACCTACGTGCTAATATATATATATATGCAGACATTGTATTTTCGGGAAGTCCGTGTGGTTTTATTATTAGTTCCAACGTTTGTTGAAGATGGGCAGGGAGAACTGCCCATACATACAATGTCTGCATATTCAATCCGTGAAAGTCTGCGATATAACACACAAACACACACACACACACATATATATATATATATATATATATATATCAATTTGAAAGATATTAAGTATTGAAATATTTTCATAAAATTCGTTAGATGAAGGGCCTTTTATTTAGATGAAGGGCCTGCACATGCTAGTTCCACGCGTTGACATAGTGCACGTACCGCGAGGAATCTTTAGGGTATGCTTGATGATGATTGATGAGTGGGACGAAACCAAACGTTAGTTGAAACTTGAAAATACGAATACGCTTTCTTAATTAGTTGAACATCTCATCCAAACAGACTTGCATAGCTTACAGCATGGATGAATATAGATCGATCTTCAGAAAAAGCAATTTCAAATCAAAGAGAATTTTTTAATTTGAAAATAAACCTCGTGGTGTATCTACTTCCCTAAGCGAAAAACAAAACGCCCACCATATGGGCGATTCTTGCGGATAGAACGGGAAAAATTGTTAGTACAAATTACAACGGAAAACTGAAAAAAAGATTAGTAAAACATTTTTCTTAGAGTATTCTTTGAAATGAAAGGTTAAATATTATAAAATACTCTTAATTTTGAATGATTGGCATAAAATTATTATTATTCCAGAAATTTAACAACTTGTAGCCAACAATGTGTTTTCCACATTAATTTTCAGCAAAGTTATAAGAGTATTGCATATTCCGGAATACTATAAAATTATTCATAACACACATCTGCGCAAGTTTCCACCAATCAAGTAGAATTTCGCTCAACGCTTTTACTGCAGCATCAGTTACTTTTTCATTACGGTCATTTTACAAACTACTTACAAGTAAGTATAACTATATAAGCAACGCGAACCCGCTGACATGGACGTGATACGTTACACAACGCGGCCAAGATATGAGAAATGGCACATTAAAAACGCATAACTTTACATAGACGCTGTTAAGTTTTCTACAACCGAACGCTCAGCAGAATTGCAATACGTACGTACGTACGTCCATGTTATTTACTACTGCAAGTTTTTGCACGTGAGTTTGCCTACCACTTGTCTAGCCTCTTCGTGCGACTCGTACAGTAACAAATCGCACGCGTTCGTTGTTATAATATTTTGAGTGTTGCACAATTTTCAAACGTTACCGGGAGAAACATTTCCGTTTTACACGTTATTTCAGTTAACGACCCTTTGAGGTGAGGTTATAATATCTATTCGGAGTATTTGTATGGTTGTGATAGAGAATATGAATGTACAGTGTTGGGCCTATACTCAAACATATTGGCGGTGGCGGGAATCGAATTCGCTATCTCTTGAATGTGAGGCTATATCTCATAAATATAACTCTATAAGGCTATACATTTATTAGAAAGTAAAATTTGGATGAACTATTACGTTTGAATTAAAGCTGCAGATTTTTTTTTATCTTCTTCTTCTTTAAGGATGTTGTTACGGGGCACTGTACGTTTATGAATTAAGAATGCGCAAATGTGGAATGGTGGAGACGAGCTTGGCCCCTTTTTTTAGATCTCATTACTTTTGAGTGTGTAAGGTTTTGCTGTATTTTTACAAGTTTTTGTATGCTATGTTTATACAATACAACCAACGTAACATTCGACTTCCCCTTTTGCGGTTCTTCTTGCATTCAATCTAAGCCACCAGTCAGTTATTTCAGTGCATCTGACTGTGATATTACTCGCGTCGGCCCAGTTTGCACCGTTGTGGGTTCGATGCCCGCCAGCGGCAATCCCGCCTTTTACAGCTTGTTCGGCATTTGTTTACAGTGAATACGTGTAATACCAACTCCAAAACATTTCCAACAAACTTAATTTGATGGAGATATACACGGCGTGCAGTTGTTGCCATCCTATATCCCACTGGCAACGTTTGCATTATTTGTATCATAAAAGAACTCATCAAAGATTATTGTAGTGTATACTGTTTTGAGTGTTTATGAATTACGTTGAACGATGAATCAGCAGACCACCATGATGTTGTTGTTGTGGATCTCGCACTATTTATTTAAGAATTAAGATTCAAGCCTCGCAGAGCCTACGCACAATCTCCCAAGATGTAAATCCTTATTAATTAATATTCATAATTTTATTTCGGTACGTTTATCGTTTTCAAATTCTAAAGAATATGACCTTACGATATAGAGGTGTAAGAACTAAGAAGTCTGCCTATCTCTTTAATAATGATCAACACAGCGTTGTTTTGTTTGCCAAACAATCTTGTGGCCCCTTTTTGTGATATCACTAGACATACAGATCCCAGTGACCCTAGTTAACATAATGAATATTTCCACACCTTCTATATAGAAACGCAAATAAGATATTCAAGATTAGTACAAGATTTCCTTTATACGTTCATACATATTATAATATCACTTTGTAAGGCTCTCTTCTGAATAGGCTTTGTATGGCCTCTAGAGCCCATGCACACCACCACCTCCTCCACGTGCCTGTATCACCTGACAGCCAGAGCAAGCATCCCTGGGAGGAACTGTCATTCAAAGGGGCCGACAAAAAAACTGTGAACAGATTTGAAGCAGTTTTGTCATTTAGAAGTGTTGAACCCCAATTAGAGTTAACACAATGGTGCAATGTATTATGTAAAGTGTCCAATGTAATGAGGTACTGATTACGGCGGTAATGCCGGCTGACAGATAATTATAAAGAATCAGGGGATTTAATAGTTTCTGAGCTCATACAATCTTGGCTGACAGTATATTTAGAGTTATCGACCGAATGGGGGGGGGGGGGGGGGGGGGGTAGATATTTAAGAATATATGTTCAGTTATCTTTACGGCCTAATCAGAATTTAAGTGGCTCGTTGATCACATTTGTCCTGTTTCAAATGAGGCAGCTTCATGTTCTCTTTGTAAAGTATTATTTCACTCATTATAACATTTATTCTGTTTATTGGTGAATTGTCGGTTGGTTGATTGAAATTAATGATTTTAATGATGTGCCGAAAAAATCTGCACGAATTAAAAAAGTTGCTATACACTCAATTTATGCGGTTTCCATCGAAATGAGGCCGCTTGCCCCCGTGCATCTTTGTGTTTTACTGCACACAGAGGTGCCAATTTCTAATATATATATTTCGAGTAAGGGTAGGGCGGGGTATAAAACATTATCTTTTATTTGGTCACCGTCATTTCCAACAAGTCTACCAGCATTACAACGCAGTGGTATTGTTGCATGTTGTATCTATTTCGTCCAAATCAAATGTGCATCAACACATGAGCACCCATGTCCCATGTGATTTCCAAATGCCAGAGTATTAATTGCAAATGTCTTATGTGATGCGTGGTTTTCGGTGATAAATGAGTGCAGTTTGTTAGTCAAGAGAACCCTGTTAATCTCTTCTAAACCCTCATCTGGATTGTTGAGCGGAAATGGGTACAGCAGATTCCTTTAATCTGTCACCCTTGCAACGTGGGGTCCTAATGATGGCCCGGCCAGGCCAAGACGGAGCGGAACGGTGGGAAGGAGTCTGGATGAGCAGCTGACCCGGTGTTAGGGGTGGCAATCTGCTAGCCATCAATCTACCCCCCTCGATCGTTGATGGCCAACACTTCCGCTCCCTCTATCTCCCGGTCAACTCAACGCGCTCCCACGATCGCAACCAAACACAATGTACATCTGATTTCATTTCACTACCTCACCGTTTATTTTTGTCCACTCTCGTTCTGTCTATGTTGAAAACAATAAATTTAGATTTGAACAGTCTATATAATCCAATGAGCTATTTCCAGGCAGCTACAACCAATTACTCTTGTGTATTGCTCTTCGCTGCGACCACATCCCGCGTTTTATTTGATGACGAAACGCTTCAGATCACACCAACCTTCTTTTATAACACTTCGCGAGCATTCAACGTCTCTATATTTAATCTTGGAGCTCAATAAAATCGCCAAATGGTGCCACGTGTCTTATATTTCCCGCAGCAGATTAATTCGATAAATAACTCGTAGTAAGAGGATGGAAATTAGTTTAGTCTGTAAGATTTTTACGTGTTTCCGGGCGCTTACTCCGATGTTTTACTGCAATCAGGGATGTCAAAAGTGTTGTTTTGAGTTTCGTGCATCGGCAATGTGTGCATCCTACACAGCAAAGTCGATATAGTTCTTACGTATGCCTTCATTTGTTTCCTGTACCACACTAATATTAATGCAAAATATACGCTATAATAAATAGACTGAATTTTTAGGACTGCAGAATATGCCTCGTTGTCTCCTCTGTCTTGCTCTATGAAGAAACAAGACATGTTTCTTAAAAAAAAAACTATTTTGAGTTTTTGGATTAGTTCTTGGATTGTAGAAAGAATATTAGAAAAGTTGTAAATTAACAATTTGACCATAAATACTGAAAGTTTCGTTATTTAATTTACAAAAATATTTTCATAAAATTTTTAATCAACAAAATGTCTACATTTAATAATATGTCCATAATGTTTTTGAACAGAATATTCGTTACCTTGTGAAGTAGGGATTAAAACTTTAACACTTTTTGAATAAAGTTTGATTCTGTGCACTGCTCATTGGCCGTTAATAGTTATTAAGATAATGAATTATAGGCCTAGACGAAATCAACATAATGTTGACTGAAATGTTTGGTATATGCCTACAATGCCATTAGTTAAGCTGATTTTTGTTATCGGTTGCGTTCAAAATTAAAAACGAACGTTTTTGGATAGGACTTGACCTTGCCGGGGAAGCACCCACTTACTTGTACGGGTCTACCCAAACTTGGGAACGAAGTTTTTCGTTGTTGTACATCGTTTGTACAAGAGTTTAATTATCGTTGGTGGAGGTGCCGGGTATAGAAATTCCAACTTCGGATGGGACTGGCCCTGGGGTCACAACAACATTCGATTTCGTACTATGTTGAAGGGCAACAAAAAACAGGAAATCGCATCTCAATCGTAGGTCATGTTCGGTTTTTATCGCGAGGCGAAACACTTGTACAGAGGACGGACGGACAGACACGTGATGTCTATCGGGGAGCTTCGCCTAACAGAATCGAATTGTTTCCCTTCCATTTTTAAAATGAACTTTGAATCTTTCAGTTCGCTCGTTCTGTGTTGTTGACGTGTTGACATGTTCGAGCTCATGTTATATAAACCATGTTGCACGTTTTAGAATTATGTTTAGCGTCGATATTATATTCTCGTATATATTATTACTATTTACAAGACTAGCGTTGTAATCTTTGTTGCACAAAAGTATTTATTTGTGAATTGATCCATTCATTATAATCAATAATGAATAAAACTAATAATGTTAAAGTGTTTATTTGCCAATATGCTCATGAGTAATTTGTTTTAGGGCGTCTGCGTAGCCGTTAGCAAACAAAACGCGTTAAATACTAATACAATTAAGCTTTGAACTTTAAAGTTGGTGAAAGCGACACCTTTTCACTCGTCATCATTATTTTAGCTTCACTGTTTATCTATTCGACGCCTACAAACCCACTCTGCCACATCCCTGCTACATAAAGATGCGACCTGAAGATGTTAATTATATCTTAAAACCCCGAAAGAGGGAGCGAAGCGATGAAGAATACAAACATATACAATACGTTTCTCCCAAACCGAACACAGCTCGTTGTTGGTGGAGGTGCCGGGTAGGCCGAAGAAGAGGGATATTAAATCAGCTACTCGCTCATTCCAGTCTTCACTAAAGATGGAGGTGAAGAGTCACTTTCTGAGGCACTAGCCCCCGCCCCCCTTACCCCTCGGGTCACCAAAAACATTTGTTTCTTGCTTATTGGTGGGCAATGTCAATAAAACGCATGCCAATTGGGGGTTATCTTCGGTTTGTATCGTGAACCGTGACACATACTCATCCACAAACGGACAGACAGAAAAGTGATGCATATGCGAGTTCGATCCTTAACTTAATACACAAACTGTTGGTTACTCAATTTTTGTATAAAATAAGAAATATCCGTCTGGCTTGGAACTGTGAGAATGAGCATGCTACATTATTTGCACAGTATTGCCTGAACAGTGAACAATTGCTCTTCCATTAGACGAGCATTTTATCAAGTTACCTGCCCCGTCTGAGACAAAGATTTGCCATTGCCAACCCAACTGGTAAAGCAATTACAATCTACATAACCACTTCACATTTATGGTATTTCAGTCGACACATAAACATATTCAATTAATTATACGACCATGCCGTTATTAAATCAAACACTTCTCAATGTGGTATTACATCAAAGTTTTCAATTAAGCAAATAGACAACCTCAATAAGAAACTGCGCATTTACATCAGGCATAATGTTTTGTAATGATGACTTTCTGAGATGAAAAGTCCTTGATATCAATTAGCAATGCAACTTTAAGAAAATGTGCCTATTCAAAATGGCGGATATGTGAACAAGGAACTCGTGGACTATTTGTATTCCATGTGGTTGGTGGAAGTGAAATTCTTGAATGTTAGCTGCGTTTTTCAATAATTTATCTCCACGTAACACATTTGTAATTTTTGCCCTATTAAAAAAATTATCGATTGCTTTTTGTACGCTTTGCTTATTGTAGTAATATTTCTGTTGCATACAATTTATTGCATGATTGTGCCGTGTTATTTTAGTCGTTGGTAAATCATAGACATGTTCTATTTAAATAAATGTGTTGACAGCCCAACAAGGTGGAAAACGTTTCGCGACTGAAACACAGGTTGGCGTGGATTAAACTCTTTGATGTTTTCACCGTGGACATCCCTCCCTCGTCAGCCATCACCAAATTGGGCTAATCATGTTCTTTAGCACTTGCTTGCATCAGTGTCGTTTATAAACCCTGAGGAAACCAAAGTAAAGTAAACGAATCATTTGAAACGGCGCTGCCGCCCCGTGTTATGTTGCAACTGTGGAGAGATGAATTCCCTGGAAGAGTCGTATAAATCCACTAAAACTCGCGCGCATATACACGCGGTTTGTGGGCTAAATTTAGCGCCGGGGATGAGAAGGAACAAAGGACTAGTTGCTTATCCAAAGCAGACGGAAGCAAAGATCCACAGCCTGCAAGAGAATTTATTAATCACAGGGTATGGCATTTATAGTTGGTGATATTTTATGCGGCTCAGGGCGCAAAGGACGCCGATATTTGCGCGCCGTCTGCAGCCTTGCCTACTGGGGAGATGCTAGCTTCTGCCGTATCGCGTTCACAAGGGCGTACAACATATTTTCTCTTTATTGCAACGATCATCATTGTAAATTATGTGCCAACTTGCTTTTATTTCATCGGTCTTCCCTTTATTTCTAGTATCATGAGTAATAAACTTTTTTTACAATTTAAATTGCCCTGCTCGGCGGTTATTATTTTGCAAGACCAGCTTCTGTCAATTCAAACATAATTTACTTTTAGGGCTATAATACGTACACACACACAATGTTCCTGCACCTTCAATTGCTCGGTATAATGCAAGTTGCAGCTGCTGTACTGTATTTTAATAGCTTGTTGCTTTTGTGAAATGTTTTACGCGAGTTCAAATACCGACTTGCATATGATTACCGGATGTCATTCATTTAACCACAAAACAGTCGAACGTGGTATTCAAAGTCAAAGTAGTTGAAGATTAGCGCGCGAATATCTCGTAATCTCCATGCTTGTTTGCACATGAATCAATTCTTACAATGTTGCATCTGCTTTGACAGGAGTTGGGAAAGGGTGGACGATGCTTTGTGTGGTGAATGGTGATAGGGGCCCTACGAGGTCGGACATCGCGGAAATAATTTCACAGCGTGGGACTCCGGCGAGAGTGGCCACGTGAGATGTAATGTGAATGTGAAGGTATACTAATAATGTATCGGGCCTTTATCCAAGCGTGTCAGATCGGATGGGGTCAGTAATGATATCTTAATTCACTGTTTGTGGGTCCAGGGGATACCAATCAGCCCCCCCCCCCCCTTGTCTGTAGTCGCGTGCTCGCGAACCCTCGTGTAATGAATTAGGAGGGCGATTATCGGCCTTGTTCACTACCTCGACGATAAAGACATCAACTCCCTTTATTCACGTAATGAACCACGAATTGGGGAATCTATTTTATTACGTGCGGACTACATATCGAGCCGAGTGTTTATATGTCAGGGGAGAGAGAGGAGCCACTTAACAAATAATAGGGGGCAGGCGTAATCAAAGTTGGGTCGGACATTGTATACTGGCAAAATAATAGTCTCTTCCACGTCGCATATCATGGTGGTATGCTATTAATTTCGAAGGAGACTGGTCATTGGATATAATCACGGCACATAAAAGCAGCGCTTTGAAAATTTTGGGGTGTTGTACTTTAAAGCAACTGTTTATTTTTTTCCTATACAATACAGAAACACAAGCCGTTAAATGTTATGTTGATTGTTAGGTCTTAATTGCTTGACTAAAACTATGTAGAGAGTAATGGGTGTAAGGGCTGGTAATTCAAAAATCAAAACTAAAAGCCGACAGTATGCGTTTCAACTTCCATGGTGACCTTATGATAATGTGGAGCAACAGACTGAATATGTTGGAAGGCTCAAAGAAAGTTTCTACTTTTCATCAAAAATTCAAAGGTACCAACAGTCTCCAAAATAATGATAATGAAGTTCAGTACAAAGTCTGCATTGAAATTATAATTTGGTCGAGTTAAAAGTTGAAACATTAATTTTTTAAATTATGTATTACGTACAAATATATTTATGTGGTTTCTACGTGAGTTGATAGCAAAACCTTTTACTAACTTTTGGTCAGTGATAACAAATTTAAAACATTGCCACTTATTGTTGTGGAAAGACGTACACATACTCCAATCAGTCATCGTATTACTTCTTACGCAACTAATTTGTTATCAGTATTTTTTTAATTAGCTAACTTTGCTATATCTAACGAATTACATGCATAAGTAATGCGCGTGATATGATAATGTCTCGGTAAACTGTTTAGGTCGACGGTGAAAAGTTGACGGATAAATTACGTGATTACGTCTGTCAACTGAACGTGAACTGAGTGTCGCCGTCCACATCCACAATACAATGAATCGCTGTGCTAAATACCATCGACGTGGCTAGAGTTACGCAATCTACTTATTGTGTATCTTGAACGTGCATTATGGACGAAATGTGACACATGTTCGCGCAACTTTGTATCGTTTCAAGCGTGAATAGCCTTTCTTTGTTGTGTTCTTTTAATTCGTCTGGAACTTATTTGTATGTGAGAAGTACTTGGTCGACTTCAAATTTTCTTTTGCGAACTACTAGACGCATAATTGAATTATATATGGGAGAAAATAAACCTATAACAGTAAATATATTGAAAAAGTAAATAACCGGACCATAGGCGCCGACTACGGGGGGGGGGGGCCTCGGGGGTAGAGCGAAGCGATATATCTAGACGGCCTTGCTAGAGCCCCCCCTAAAAAATTCAAGGGAGGCTCAGCCCCCCCTGAGATTTTATACTTTTAAAAAATGTGTACTTGATTGAAATAATCCAATCCAACGGAGACGACCACGACGTGGGGACCCCTGTCCTCCCCATATACGCTTGTGGCTGGTTCTGACCAGCACAGGCATGTCCACCCCTTGTCCCCCCGCGTCATCCCTTACGTCCCTCCCTTCGTCTAGATTAGCCAAGTTGCATAAAATATATATATATATATATATATATAAATATATATACAATATATTATGTTTGGACTAGAACAATAGTAAAAATCAAGCGGTAATTTTGAGCCTCATGGTTATATCCAAATTGGTGAAAATCAAAACTTGCAAATGAGCAGAATAATGCTGCAATTAGGATGAGAATAATCGGAAAATACCATCTTAAAAAAATGGGGTGGTAATTTAGGCACTGGGATAGTTTATCTGACGTTGGATTGCCATGGGGCCAAAAAGGCTTTAATCAAAACCAAACTTCATGTCCTCAGTTTTTTTATTCAGCGAGTGATTTTTGAGCCCCCCCTGAGATTTTAAGAAGTATATATATATATTTTTTTTTTTACATTTTCAATTTTGTATGTATGCATATGGTTTTTGAAGTACCTAAGAAACGTTATTCCCCATGCTGACTATAATGTAAGTTCTTAAATCCAGCTGTCTAAACGATGTGAGATTTAGAATAGATCGCTTGTATATGAGGAAATGGCATGATTATTTAATTAGCGCAAGTTTCGATGCTTCATTTACTTGCAAAGTTTTGTTTGAAAGTAATTTGTAAATTTTCACGACCTTTCCCGTAGCAGACAAGTTCACTTTAATTAACATTCATTAAAATACGTCAGTCCGCCATGTTGTGTTCTGCCGAACTAATTAGGATAATTATTGTTCTATAGTTTTAATCTCACGCACCCCGTGCTAGAACTTCAACGTATCAAAATGGTTTCTACTCGTGTAGTCACAATATGGAACTCAACACCCCTAGAAGTGAAAAATGATCTTAATTTTAAGAATAGAATAAAAACTTTATTTCAGTGATAGAACAGTGTAATTCATTAAGACTGGTTTTAATCCTCATTAGTTGGCCTACGGTTTTCATTTCTCATAACCTCATTAAATCAACATGTAATGCTGTATGTCGGTTATAAATTTGTTTATAGGTTGTATGCCTATCAATGTAGATACAATAATGTGATGGTTATTTTATCTGTACCATTTTAAGTGTAGTCAATGTCTCCTATTTTATTGCAACGTAGTACTGATTTTTGATTTTGTTGTATTTCTCTATTTTATTGTAACCAAGTATTGATTTTTGATTTTATTGTATTTCTTTATTTTATTGTATCGAAGTATGATTTATGATTAGTAATATCTTATTAGTTTTAGGTATCTATAGCGTTCGCAGAAGTGAAACAGGCGTGCCATGCTATGGAGATTTTTTCAAGTTAAACATGTAACATTTGCCTGCATTGAATGGACATGTGTGCGAATATGTTGTACATTGTTGTTCCCCGCTGTTCACGACGTCATCCCGTGTTTGGGCTGGATGGCCGGCGCGCATGACCGGTCGGTAGCACTATAGCATGCATGCACCTAGCATCTCTGTGTGCTACCACTGATTAGCGCCAATACCTAGAAATAGCGTGCAGAAACGAATCCTGCGAAATAATTAGCAACATCGTCGAGATATCAGCGGCCATCATCGCATCATCGCATCTATAGGTTTGCACAATTGATTTGCAAAGAGCTTACGAGCAATTAGAATGTCTTCTTTTGTTTTTCAGGTGAGTGCTCGAGTCGACGCTGCCCCCCTACCATCCAGCGACTGCGCAACACACGTAAATATCACCCACTTCCTTTCAGTATGTGCATTGCATGCGAGAGATATTTTAGATTTAACTAGTTGGAGCTCGTCCATTGTCTGATGTGTACTACAGGTTATAAATAGTCAATATGAATTAAACGGAATGTAATTGCACGGATAAACATGACGAAAACTCCGAATTAGATAATTAAAGACCCAACACTCGCGCGAGTCATGTGGACTTTTTCCACTTAGGCACCGGAAAATGTCTACACTAATAAATAATATTTATAAATGTACAAAGCGAAAAGTTATGTCGTGCGCACAGAGGTTTTACTCAGAGACAATTAAAATGGTGCATTAAAGAAGCTGTCATCTTGTTTCCGAGATTGTCATGTCGTACATGAAAGAGGATGAACTGAGTGCTTCTAATTACGAGGAAGTATCGGAACTCAAAGCATAGTTTCTGATCTTTCTAAATAGCAAAGTGGACCGTTCGTTTTACTTATTTGTATTTATGTTTTATTATGCTATATAGCATGGCGTACTTATACACCAGCACGATAGTCAATCCCCCATTTGGGTCCGGGTACACATTGGCGCAGGGTCGGACTATATAGGCGAGAAAAGAAGTGAAGTCCATCTCGCAAACATCAGCTAGTATTAGAGGAGTATTTTACTACTCTAAACTAGAAGCGAGCTCTGGCAGTCGTCTACGGGAACTCTGCCACTACCCTCGACTGGTTCGACAACATCTTTGTATCCCCGACGACGGCGTCAAAGACGACGAAGACTGTTTACGTTAGAACTTAGAACCGACTTTCCCTCCCCTTGATTGTGGCTGGATCTGTCCAGCTTTTTTCTGTTCTATCCCAATTCTTTAGGCTATAGAGCGGCGCATTATGATCTGAAGGATAATGACTATAGTCACCACTAAATTTCCCATACCGACCTTGTAAAGTCACTATCATGTATGAATAGATGCAGTTATGAACTGTGGGTGAAATCTGGTAAAACAAGATGGTTTCCCAAGTTTGCTTCTTTAGAACAAAACAATCCCATTGACAGATGTTAGGCCTATACTGTTTATGTATGTGTATGATGAAACCGTTTTTGAATTTGACTTAAGTCAAAAGCAAGCCATCTTATTAGGCCCTACTACAGACTAGAACATAATTTACATGACAGTATCGTTCACCCTCGGTGGGGATGGGGATACAGTTCTCCGGTGGTTAGGTATCATAATTGAAATCCGAATGTTTTTAATTGATGGTTTGTCAACACTATACGCGCAGTAATGTTATGCATGTGAATTAGTGAAGCGTGTAAACAACATTTTATTAAAAGACCCTTTACACGAGCAATCAATTGCTAGCAATGCATTGCAGCAATTGATTGACTCCAAGCTGGATGTGCACATTTCCTATAACGCCTTCTGAAAAATTGCTTGCAATAATTGCCAAAAGTAGGACTCTGCTCAACTTTTCGGCAATCATTGCTATAGCAATTAATTGCTCGTGTAAAGGGTCTTTAAATGAATAGGATGCGATGCAATATTAACAGACTCCGCAGTCACCACTTCAAATTCATTTGAACTAATGAATAAATTAAGATAACTTGTATTTTCCCAATCGATAAATAACAAATAAATACTTTGTGGTGGTATTCAAATGTTTAAAGGACATACTTTAAATATACATAAACACATTGTGACAACGTATATTCTTTATTCTCTCGTGATAAAACTGGATGTGACAAACGACGCTCTATTCTCTGTGGCCACCTCCTAACTGTTCAAAAACGTGTTCTCTAACACTGTCGGCGTCAATAAGCAATGATTCGAACACAAACGTTGTCGTTACCCAGCTTTTATCGTCCAGTTGGTTGTGTATTATAATTAAGTGTCTTGTGTTGTGAGCAAGTGTGAAGAAAGACATCATGTCCCTACTTCTCATTAGCAGGGCCACACTAATAGGCTCTCTGCTACTTGCTCATGGCTGGGCACACACATACCATACCTCTTAGTGGTATAATGCATACACTCGGTCGTTTTGCTTTTCGTTAATACTCATAAAAGATCCATTTTCAAATCACGACGGGGTTTTAATAAAATATTGAATAAGCAAATGCAATAACTAGAAATAAATGCATTACAATCATTCTCAAGGCTTTTAATAACACGCATATAAATACGTAAATTATTCAGATATAAACCTTTTAAGCTGCAGTTAAGTATAGTCAATGATTGATTAAATTATTAATATTTAAATCCATTATTTTCTATAGGGTATAGTCAAGGTTACGTAATATAAAATACACATTTGGCTCCCACTTATCAAACATACACATAATAATTAATGGAAAACAGAAATTGATAATAAGCTTGATAATATGGTAGGTGTAAAATGAGGAGGGGGACCATAGAGTCCTTGATAGTGGATGTATACTGTATATGAGAGAGGAAAGGGGGCAAATGGGTGCTTGATATGATGGATGTGCAAATGAGCTGTAGCCAGTTTCGATCTTGGGAGGCCAAACCCTTTGATTTATGTGCCTTTGAAATTAACTCTAAACCGTGGACGACGGATCCGGGCAAAAGGCAATTTATTTCTGTAATTGAGCTCTGGCCGTGTTCGACGCCGATGATGATTCCGTGTGAAGGGAGGGGGAGGGGGGCGTTAGTTGTTGAAAGATGCGTCTGCTATGAGCCGGACTAATGGACCGCGGGCACTGATAACGATCGCCTTTTCTCTATCTCTATGTTGTGCAAGTTGTAATAATTCACAGCTCATTATCGTATTTCAAGCTTAATCGCTTGAAAGGCTTGGATAATATAATTAATTTGTAAGAGCGGAAAGAAAATGACCGCCATGTCGATGGTCTATGGGCCGCTCGTATCCGAAAACGATTCTGACGGCACCTCACCAGGCCTAATTTATGAATGATATTAAATAGTGTTCACCTAGGCTAGGTGAAGAGTTATTGCAAACGAACATAACCTGTATAGTCTCCATGAACATCTCATATGTATGGCAGTCATCCAAGACAATTAAATATTCAAATTATTCGGAGTAGGTACGGGCGTATAAATTAAATTGGCTCCGAATTGCCCTATATATGTTTTCCATTGCCTACAGAGCCCTCACTATTATAGCAATGTCTTGCTGGATATCTTCCAGACACTTGGCTTGTAAATCATGACTTTGACTGGTCTATCGCAACGAATGTCAATAGTTTGTATCATTAACAAACTTGTTATGTTATCTCGCAACATGGTTCTTGCCCGCGAAATAAGTAAATACGCTTAGCTTCGATAGCTAATAATTAATGGAGTAGAACAAATTAATCAAATATTAAATGGGATAGTAGACGATAAAAAATTTGAGATTGTTCTTTATTACCTGAAGGAGGGATTTTAATTAAAGAAGGCTTCTCACTGGTGGAGTTTATTAGTTATAAAAGTTCTTGAATTATGATATGAAGACAGGACATCAAACGAACTAAAACTAAACGATGGATATAATTAAGAGGAAATTTATACAGGGATGAGGCCTGCACCCGCCCCTTTGCATGCTGCACGCCCGATGGCTGTGAGCCATGTGGCCCACACTCTTCCTTTATAGTTTATACACACATGCCTTGATCGCGTTTTATTGTGCCCTCTTCCGAGTAACTTTATTGTTTCGCTTCGGGTTTACAACCAAACTGCCAGATTGAAATAGGAAAAATTGTTTAAAATGTTCAATTATTAAATCTAGCGCGGCAACCGAGAATGGGAGTTGATCATAAATACAATAATAAATTAATTCAGTTCGCCAACAGGCAGACACAAAAAATACAATCGATTAACGTGTATCTCGGCGTGACCCTCATCAAACCTTACTGGATTGCTGGCGAGCAAATTAAAACGCCAAGGTGGATTTCATTGGACGAGGCGCATGGCAGTGTTGGCAAGAGACTGGCTGAGAGGAGCATTCAGGTGTTTATTTTTATGTTCTTTTCTTGTCAATAAAACAACTCGAGTACGTAAACACGGAAAGTGCGTCGGCCGTCCACTCCACTGGAGGTACTTGTCGTAAACGCAGCGTACGTGGGCTTCGCTTCCCCTTTCCCCTTCGGGATTAGTTAGTGTTCTCGCCATTTTTTGTCCCATGCAAGGACGAGCCGTAAACGATTGGCATCTAGCAAAGTTTTGAATAGTTTTCAAAAAAGTTATAATCAATCAGATTATTGTCGATTATTTCCATTAAAAAATAATACGTAGTAATTATTTTGATTTTTTTACCATATCGAAAATAGTTTTAAATTTTTTTTTATTTTGATTCAGTTGTTGATTCATGTCAAAATAGAGCCCATAATTTTCTGGAAATGTGTGATGTCTGTTTACGTCACTCGGCCTTGAAAACAGGAATAATTGTTGGCCTATATCAGCTTCTTATGACACGATACATTCATTTTTTGCCTAAAATTTATCGAATGAACATATCATTAGTTTTTAGACTTTCATAATTTTTATTTGTTTATGACCTTCACTTCACGGCAAGTAACATTACGCTTTGCAAGAAGTGTTGGAGTTTTTGCACGATTTGTACATTAAATATTGTATAATGCAAATACAATCTTCACGAAATCGTTTCGCGAATTGTTTTTTTTTTTAGTATGTGCTATAAAATTTATAATTCCCGTAGCAAATGTTGTACAGCAGTGCTATAATTTTTTTTGATTCGTAGGCGTAGTTATAGTAGTCAGAATGCATAATTTGTAACATCATTAACACTTGACGTAAATTTTTTTCGGAAGATAAAAAAAATGTAGGCCTAGTCATTATATCCACAAGAAATAATTAAAATCAGTGAAATATAAATGAATACACGGTGAAGTTTTAACTCTTTGTTATTACTTTTTATTTTTGTCGTTCTTTTAATACCGGGGCAGACGCTGCGACAATGGTAGTTGTGTTATCAATGGACTGGAATGATACGCTGAAGTGACATAGCAAGCATCAAGGTTTAGAGCTGGATAATCTTGGTTCGAATCCTTGTTGGCGCTAACTTATACTGCTCAAAATCAAAATACCTTGTCCATAAAGCTGCTGGATATGTCAAAATCCCATGTCACAACTTTAACATTCGTGTTGTGATGTATAAATGAACTGCCTCGTAAAATGTATCCATTTCGTTTTGGGTCTCTCTATACATGACTACCAACTTTAAATATTACTTATTTACTTTGTATTATGTACATGCTGCTTTTTGGTAAACGTCTATCAATGTGGTGTGTGGTGGTGAAACGCTTTAGTAAATTTGTAAGGATGTTCTTTTTTATGATGGCTCTTGTTTATATATTGTATTAGTAGTGGTTTTAGGGCACTTTGACAGCAAAGATTATTTGTAAATTTCTAGACCTACCTATAAATAGAAAATTTGAATTCGCAAGTCACAACATAAATTTGAAACTGATACTTTATTAAATTATTAAGGTAGTAGTTTTTCTCATCAAGTTTCGATCTTTGGTTTGTCATTTAGTCCAGTTAAAGATATTGCTTACAAATGCATCCAAATGCGTCGACTATTTCTCTACTCCTTTGATGATAAATCTTGAGATCTTGAATGTGGGTGGGTGAACTGCTTGTTTCGCTCTGGTTGTTCCTTTGGGCCGAGGGAATTGGGTGCCCGGACACAAAATAAAAAGGAAATAAATAAGAAGTGGACTGGTGAACGAGCGCCCTAAACTCTCTGCGAATCCATAAAACTCCCCGAGAGCGACACTCATAAAACACGGGCATATCCTGTCTCGCTGGTCGTGCATCATATGCCTAGCTGCTGTCAATTACCTTCTCGAGTGGTGGTAAACTGTACGGGTCATACCGTTTAGTATTCATTGTTCGATGGTAGGTTGATACACCAGCAGGTTTGACACATGGCCCCTGCACGTCAGTGACGCGCCAATCGTATCACGTGTCACGTCTCACGAGGAAAACCGAACATGACGTCCGACTGACACGCGGTTTTTTGTTTAAATTTCCTATTAAAAACGATGAAACAAATTTTGTTTATTGGCTCCGGTAGGGGGGTGGGGGTCCCAAGTGATGATAACATCAACCTTTGGTAGTCACTTTGCCATGCTTTTTATATAGGCCTAAATTAAAATAGATGTCTGGAAAACAACAACACAAAAAAGTGTCAAAACAGTTTTACTTTATACGCCGCGTGACACTTTCCCTGAAATCTCCATAACAGGTAACTATGGGTACAACATCTGGCGTTTGAAAAGGTATAATTTGATTTTTAAGTTTTTTTTTACCGGTACAACCATTGGAAACAACTTCATTGCTGGTGATATGAATTGAACCCGCAACTTCTAATAATAAAAATAAATCTAATAATTGTATACAACAACTGTTTCAAGCACAAAGGTTCGGATTTACGATGATAAGATTTGTACATCTTTGTGGTGACTGAATGTAGAAACGTTACTTCAATCATAAGGAAATGACTAACGCAATTGTACTTGAAAGCTCGCATTATTCCATGAAAGGTAGGCTATTTATATTAGAAATCGTTTGTTAATAAAGTTTTAATGGCTCCTCGCTGATCGGCAATTACCCTGGCTAGTCTTCATCGCGCCGTCATGCAGCCATTGCATCGGTCTTGTGTATTTGTCGAGTCTATTAACAGGCTGATGGTGAATACCAGATAGAGATAGTGCTCGTTTCGGGTCAAATACCTTAGCAATTAACAGTTTAGAACGTTTACAAGTAACACAAGCTATCTGCTTAAACGCGGCAATACTCGTGGGAACGCTTTCGTGGAGTTTGGCAGACAGATAATATTTGCCGACACAAACATGAGTGACAAATGACAAAACTAGAAATTATTTTCGTGAAAAGTAATACATTTTTCGCTATCTTAGATTGGACAATTAGAATCGAAATTTTGGCTTTGATGGGTGATAAAAAATGACCTTGTTTTGTTATCTCGTCCCTGTCAAATAGGGGTGACAAATGTCCATCAGTATTATTATATAACCGCGTTATGAGAACATCATCACATACACGGGTTATACTTTTATCTTTATAAAGTCAGCTGAAAGGAAATACAGAATGGTGCCATGGACGGGGAGTTGTTCCATGCCTGTCTGCTATTGATGTTTGTACTAATAATAGTTCGATTGAGATTTTACTTAGTTAATTAAAAGTTTGTGCATGTTCGTGTGTCACGATAGACCTCCTGCATATGCGAAGGCGTAACTGGATCAAATCACATTTCATGAATCTCTGAAAGATAACAAACAAAACTTATTCCTAGTTAGAGTAGGGATAAATAAATGTACCAACTTGATAAAGTGCAATTAACAATGTTTGGTTTGAAATTATTTCGTTACTCTTGAGCCCAAAGTTTCGGTGACACCTAGGTGAGAATATTTACATCCTGTCAGTGTGCGTAAGTGCTTGCGCATGCGCGGTATGACGTCATGAGATTCATCCCCTGATAGAACTCTGTGTGTGGTTGATTGCACCAACACGCAACAGCACCACAACATGCGAGACCACCAGTCAAACTTGACGTGCTGCAACTTACAAGTATCACTAGATGGGAGAAATTAATCTGAATGATCATCAATATCCCACTAATTTTTTGATAACGAATTTAATAGTTGGGACTACAAATTTAATCCCGTTCTCGTGCCCTTGACGAAACAAAAACAACGCTTATCCAACACATGCAAATTGTAGTTTTATACATATTCTCAGCGAAAATATGCTGAACAACAAATTTATTTATTTATTCATTTATTTATTTATTTATTTATTTATTTACTTATTTATTTAATTAATTAACGTCTCTCCTATTCAGTTAAATTACTGATTTACAAAGGAGGACAACCCTGATAGTTGCTGATAGTAACAGTTCACACGAAATTTCACTTATTTCCTTCCACCCCATATGCTGCTGTTGAAACAAAAGTAAAATATTACTACAGGGTTCCTGTGATCAATGTGGCAAAGTAAATTATTGTTATTTTAGTAAATTGATAAAGGCTAATCTTTTTTATGACCAAATTTAGGACATAGGTACCTGGTTCTTAGTGGCAATTTTTTTATTTTTATATATGTTATTTATTTATTTATTTATTTATTTATTTATTTAACGTCTATCCTATTCAGTTAAAAATATGATTTACAAATGATTCGTCACTAAGTCGCCGACCACATCTCCGAGTCAGCCCCGACTCCGTGAGACCTGATCATTTTTAGGGCGACATTTCTAGATGTGAAAGTAATGTTTTTGCAGCGCAACTGCAAGGTCGACAACCTCTGCAGAGCATCCCCTATAATTGTACCGCGTGATTTGCTCTGACGGATGGGAACTGGGGCAGGCCGACGTTATGACCCCCCGGTCTACTCTGTGTGTGGAAGTGTCGATGCGTTATGTAAGAGGTGTCCTAATTTGAGTTTGAAAAGGTAAATGTAAACAGAGAAGATGAAGCAGTTTAGTTTGTCTGGAGGTGGTGAGGGGTGCTGCTGGGGAGAGGTTGAAGATCAAGCAGTGGTGGGTCCGGTGTTTGGCTTGGCTGCAAGGTACAGTCGCTCACATGCGGAGTGCCGCACGACACTGCAAGGGGAGCCGCGCGCAGGAGCACCTCAGCTAGTGGGAGGGAGGGAGAAAAGAAAATACTTTTGAATCAAATTAATTTTTATGATCTTGATTTTAACGAAATGTTCGCCATGAACATTATGCAGACAAGAATTGAATATTATAGTATTTAAGCTACATACAACAATAATAATTAATGAATGCTACAATTCGATCGATGTCACTGTTCTAATACCAGTGGCCTTTGTTTGCGCCTCGATGGCGTTGGCTTTGGCGCTGACAAAGTTGGTTAAATGAATGATCCCCCACTGAAAACCACTTAATTAAATCTTAAAATACGAATTTATTTACTTTTTAGTTTGTAATATGTGAAGTGTACGATATTCGATAAGATCTAGTTCTAGGATACGGTCATACGACGATGAAAAAGGACATTGAGTAAATCATAAATACATTAATTTTGCTTGATTCGATACCATGTGCCTTCCAGCTATTTATATTATCACCAAAAGTGACGATATGACTATACTAATCCACATTTCGAAACTAACACCGCTATTTGATCCTTACAAAATTAAATACGTTTTATCATGCTTTATCAGGATCTAGTATCACCTTCTTGGTCTCAATTCAATCGCCTGGTCTGTCTTGCAGGGTGCAAGAGAAGAGTCGCGTCCGGATAACGATGTCCTTGCGACGGACACTAGGGTGGGGTAGGGGATTGCGCCGGCCAAGCGGAATAAGCTGCACAAACTACGTATAATAATATCTTAATCCTGAGGATCTTCAAAGGAAGGGGATGCAATCACATACTGATAGCTTTTTCTAACGCTATTTTGCCGCCGATGAACGGTCTTACCCAATCTGAGGGAATTAAATGGAAAGGTGTAGAGAAGGAACGAGACATTCCAAATGTCGGTCGGCTGTTTTCATTCCCTTTTTCTAGAAAATGTTGGAAGTTGGATTAAGTTTATCGATGAGCGAGCGAAGCCCTCCATTCTTTGTATACAAGTCGCACTCGCTAACTACCCAACAGAGGTACAGGACATGCACACTTTTTGCCCATTTACTAATTTCGTGAAGAAGAGAAGCCATAAATAACAAGTTATTAATTTATTTAAACATTCATTTAAAATTCGCTATTTCGTGCTGAAAGTTAATTAATTAAAGTTAATTAAAATATCTTGTTTATTTCCGTTGTATAATATTAAAAGAGTATGAACTTAATTATCAAAACACGATGCTACGATTGCTGACGGTCGTGTCCGCCCTTTCGAGTTATTATTAGTTCTTATATTTGAAACAATCGCACTTTTAGTACCGGAATGTTATCTTCCTTTCAGTTGGTACATCAATCTATAGGGCCATCAAATTCCAACTCGCAAGCTTCTCGTGGTTTGGCCCGTGATTAGGGGAGTTTTTCTCCCTGAAACTAATGGCGAGCTCTGGGTCTGGGTCGTCGTCGGGGGACTTTCCCCTTCCCTTTGACTACCTTCCCGACGGCGACGACAATGACAACACGGATGGATGATGACACAGACGGAGACGATCACGACGTGGGGGAACCCCTGCCCTCCCCATACGCTTGTGGCTGGTTCTGACCAGCACAGGCCTGTCCCCCCTTGTCCCCCCGCGTCATCCCTTACGTCCTTCCCTTCGTCTCGATTAGCCAAGTTGCATAAATATGAGACGTTAAGCAATATCCAATCAATAACAATCAATCTATAACCCCCACGTTTTTTCTTCTTATTTATGGTGACGATTAATTATACTTCAAGCTTCAATAAACAACCACATTCAAAACCTCTCATACGCAAGCAAATCGTTCGATTATGCAGATTCGGTCCTGAAATGGATGTTGACACTGCTGTCATTATTTATTTTTTAATCATCTTCTTCTTTCCATGTACCAAACTGTTTTTTTTTTATTGGTGCAGATCACTCACTATATAATATGTAATTAGGATTTTCTGTATACTGGTATTGTTGGGAAATAACAGTTCTTATCTTATTTACCTTCTGAAATAAAAGAACGCAAGTAAGCAGACGATAAATACTATCGATGTTCACATACTCAAACACACGACGCTTGCCTTATTTAATTTTATTACATGCCTTTACTTTGTTAAAACGTTTTAGTAATGTTGCTACCTGCATATTTGTGGAATTGCTTTCCTCTGAACTCGGTTTAATGCATATTGTTTTATCAAAAACATAATAATTGTTTTCATTTAGAAATTTTCGAATACACTTAAATGCTCATAAACATTAGCATTTAGCAGTGATGTGGGCACGGGCCCGTGATAGGCGACGATATGGGTTTGGCATATAACGCTGCTTTTCCTGCCGAGTAAGACAATATACGATGGGAACATTTCCTACAACCATGTTCTGTACATTCATTATACATGATAATTAAAATAAATGATAACCCATAGGTTTATGATGGCGTAAATACATTATCAGTTCGCATATCCTGGGTTTCATATTCACCGTGTGCGATTAAACCTCTTCAATATACGCAATAACCGTCACAAGGCTGATAGGGATTGACATCAATTACTGTTATCCACCCACCGAAACCAACAAAAATAAGTAATAAATTAAACGAAACCTTGTCCATTAGTTGGTTTCTCTACGTGTTATCTATGACTGTGATAAGCATAGAGGTGCTGCACCCGCATCGCCGTCCTCTTCATCGATTCATTAATCATAGATCATTTCCACGGGGTGAGCGCACCCATTCAACAAATCCACCGAGCTATTTAAATTGTTTACCTTACATGAGCTAGTGTAAAAAAGAATAACACGAACTTATAAAGAAAAGTTTCTAATAAGGCCCGCGCACGTACCGAGCGCTTTATCATTTCATCGTAACACCTGAAGACTGTAGGGGACATTCAGAAGGTTAAATTACGTCATTAATTATACCGGCCAAGTAATCAACTTGTTGTATGGTTGCTTTACACTCGAATAGTTTGATAGCTGGCTGTGTGGGACCTTCACGCAGGCAAAATGTCGGTGCTGTGCTGTTATTATATGCATGCCATGGGGCACAAAGTGTGCGTATGAAAACACATGCTGTTATTAAAATGGAGGACATGCAAATAATTATCTTAGATTTTAGTTGCATTGGGCCCGCGCGTAACTTTTTTTCCATCACGTAAGTTTTATATTTCCCTGCTTGCTGTTACTCATGATTTGTATGGACAAATCTGTGTTTCTTTCTTTCTTACCATTTTCTTATTTTTATTCTCTTTTTATTTTCTCTTTGCATGTTTTTCATTAAAATATATACTTATTCCTATTTTATTTATTTATTTATTTTATTGTATTTTTCTCGCCAACTTGGCGAGAAGGCCATTATAGAGCACTGTGCTACCTTTAGCCTGTATTTCATTTTAATTTACGCTTCTGATTTTCTTTTCAAATATTAAGATTTTTGGGATTTGTTTTTGAATGAATAATTGCATGTGTATGTTATGTTTTACGTTGAGCATTGTTCAATTACTATTGTGTGTATTGTGTGCATCTGTGCAAACCTAGCTTAAATAATTTGTTGCCCTCGTTTGAAATCAGATTTTGTAATCGAATGGGATATAAGATCGACCAATTAGTATCAATTAAACGATTACCCTCTATAGCTGTCACATATATTTCATGATAATATATTGTCCCTCCACCCGCAAATGAGTTCTTGTTACTGCTAGAAACAAATTTTATTACAGAAGTATATTATGTACAGCAAGAGCATACAAAATTAAATTATACAGCCACCCCAGGTGACTCCGCAAACGTTCGAAACAATTTGATCTATTTCGGCGCTGTAATGCGATTCAGTTACAATTACAGTTAATATGGCCTCACAAACTATCAAAATACATTATGTACAAATTATTGAGAAATGTTGTATTAAATCAAATTTACCACCTGAAGCGTTTGATTGAAAACTTATATCACGACATGCATACAGATTCTTTTCATAGAACACAATTGAAATATATTATACCATATTTTATTCAAATCGTTGAGAAGTACCGAGGCAGAAAAATGTGCATACTGTCTTACAGCGTTTTATTTGTAAATTCAAATTATGACGTATTTCCAAGAACGCCAAAATAATTAGCCCATTTAAAAGAATTGGCGCTTATAAACGTTGTGTTAGATGGCATTAAAATTATTGATAACTATAATGATATAACGACAACGTTAATAATAAAATTCATGGCGCTGTTTTGATGCAAACTTTTACTATTACGACCTGCAACTTATGGCTCCGTTCTATGAACCTCAAAATGAGATGCATTTGTGACGAGGGCCTTGCAACTTCCAAAGTAGCCGACGGGTAATTCTCCGTGGCCATAGACAAGAAGCACGAGACTCGGAAATAGGAGGTCGTTGATTCGATACCGGCCTTTGGCATTCTAATAGTTAACCAACGTTTTTTTATACTTATAAGTGACAGATGCTGCCATTGAATCGCACTAATCACTATACCCATCAATTTGCACCATTTTTGCACCTATTGCACCACCATTAATTAATAATGTGTAATTAATTCAATATTGTTTATGAACACAATAATATTTTTATATAAAATGCGTAAAATTGTAGGAAACTTCAGAACAAATCGGAAAATATCTCGAAACGAACTGTTATGTTGCAAACGGAAAACAATTACTACGGTACCTTTGAATTAACCATTCATTGCTATACAAATTTGAAAACGAAAACAAAGACGCACCAGTTTTGCATCAATTAACGGTAGTAAATTGGTAAAATCTCAGTAAAAATATAGACCAAAATCAATTTCTATGACAGTTTCAACGCAAGTAATGCAGGCTGGAGTGGCGTGGAGAATGATATCAACACGCAAAGTAATGTAATAACAACATACACAATATAACACGTGTTATTTGCATTGTATTCATTTGTGATGCCTCTGGTTTATATTCATAAAATGACACGTCAAGAACAATACACGCTTAAAACCCCACGACACTGGCAGGCATGATTGTGATGGGTGGTAAAGTAACTTATAAAAATACTACGACACTTCACTGGTTCATATCATTTTACGTTCTAATTATCTATGTAATTATACATGTACTTGCAGTCCGGGAAAGTTTCAATTCGATATGAATACAGGTTTCCAATGAATGCTTTATTGGAGGTGATTATACGCAGCCGTAATTCTAAAGGAAAGAAAATGTAATCGGTTATGAAGTGCATTCGTTCGTCAATCGTTGTAACTACGAACAAATGTTGAGGATAAGATTGCTACTTGAAATATGTAAGGGGAAGGGGTTATTATAAATGTTCTAGCCAACTCTCTGTCACGATATAGTTTGAAGAACCAATCTTACCAAAGTAAAATTTAAATCTTCTATTTTGAAAGTTAAATAGCATTTTTTTTGTTTCAAGAAAATTAGTAAACATTACTATAGCTTTAATTTCTGTAATTCGGTGATTTTTTTTCTTCCCCTATATGGATGGTCATTGCTCACATGTGGCAATCATGAATTATGATCATATATGTGTGACTTTTGATGCTCTTTTTCTATTTAATATTCTACAATCGTTTAACTTGAATCGTTAAAGATACAAATTATTAGACTTTCCACTGTTATTTGTAATTTTTTTTTTTTGAACTATAAGAAGTGATATTTTACTTCTTTACAGGTGTCTTTATCAACCAATGTTACAACAATATTATAACATTGCTTTTACGAAAACCAACATCATATTAATTGGGAAAACACTTCAATCTTGGCACTTAAGTCTATATTGCCATTATATACACGGAAAATTAAGGAAGCGGACGTTTGATTTCTTGTATGGCCAACACAATCATCAGTGTGCCTACTGTTATAATTATCCGTTCATTTGGAAGAGTTTCTGTACATTTATTTCATCTTTAGATCAAAAGTTTTTATTTCTTACACCAACTGTCCAACATGTCAATTTAATGTTCTGTTTTTTGGGGGGTATTTTTATTTTTGTTAATGAAAAAAATTGTTGTTAATAATTTGTTACTCGTACACAGATATATATAACTATTTGGGAAATGTATTTGTCTTGTCTGTTGTGAGTCGAAACATCACCCTTTGTGAAAGTATCAAGTGCACTCACTATAGCCATCAAGTGACTGTCGCTTTTCAGACTTGTTTATTTAATTTATTACGTTTTTCATCTTTTTGTAAACACATACATTCGTAATTTTCGTAACTGTTTTTTAATAATATCATTGGTGGGCACGTGTATTTTTAAAAGCTATACTGATAGCCTACTGGAAACAATGCAGCTGAAAATCTTCAAGATAGTTTGAAAATGTCAAAAAGTAAATGTGGCTAGTTTTGTTATTCTTATTTTTCTTTTTGTAAACATGTAACATTTTCAAGAGAATAGGAAGTTATGTTGTCATAACAGAAGCGTGGCTTCGTAGTATTCGTGATTGTGACACTTGTGTTAGTGGGTAAAACAAGTCATACCTTCTTGGTCTACACCTGGTGTTTCGTGTTTTAATCAATTAATGCAGCTCAAGCAATTGTTAGATTTGGTGTCATAAAGTATAGGCTTCATGTAGTGTTATCATTGGATAAATATTAACTACCGTGGCGTGCATTTAGATTAATCAAAAGCCTAGGTGAAATCCAACAATTATTGCTTATCGCTTACACAGCGAAAACGCAATTCAGAAAGACGTTTAGCTAATTTCCCTACATTCGCCTACTGCCAGGTGCCCACATTGCAAGCTACTTGTGTTTTATCAGTCTCTGAGAAATAAAATTAATGTCCGTTGCCTCCAGCTGATATTGTACTTAATGTCCGGTAAACCATGCGGGTGTTGTCCCATAACACGAACATTGAACCACAAGATCGATTACCTCCGAGAGGGGCTGATGTTTTCACACAACCATCAGCTGCGTGCGTTCAGGATTGCCTGGTTCAAATGATCCAACTTATTTCGATGACCTCCATTCGAATTAAAAAAAAGAATCGCCTCATTAAAAATAAATGGTTATGAAGATTAAGGTATAGGTGTGGGGGACGGCTCTGATTATCTCGAGAAAAATGAGGGTTATCATTTACCGTCTTGATGGGTCGACCAGCTTTTAACCCCACGTTATAATATTACAATATAATATTCATTGGCTAGATGACTCAAGGCTAGTATATGCTCTCGAGTCTTGATATAAAACCGCAACACCTCGCCAGCAAGCCCACGAGTTAATCTATCATCCCTTTATCGTGCCATGTTGACGGCAGAGAAATTAAAAAGTAGGAGGTCTTAGCTGGCTGCATGGGCCAGTGAATAATGAGCTATCACGGGGTTAGGGAGATCGCCTCAGCCTTGAAGATATTTCACTCTCGTCAGCGAGTAAGCGATATACTTCACCGGTCGTGAACCATACGAGCAAGTTTGATCAATTAATTATCCGTGGCTCGGAGACTTCAATGCCCGACGGCGTCGTTCAGTCTTGAGACTTCCTCGGACGAGGACTGACGGAGTGGGGTCAACTCAACTCGCCGCTCGAGTTCGGCTGCGATGACACTCGTGGCACGGTTACCTGTTTCCTCAGCCAGACTCCCTTAGACTGAGTGAGATTACCTTGCAGAATCACTTGACTTTTAGTGCACGATCTCGGGGCATCACCATTATATCAGTCAGTGTGCACTTTCGTCCTCAACAATATGACAAATTTTTACTTAGCCAGTCTACGTTCGACTGACTACAGAGTAAACGATAGATTAGATTACGATTGTCGGGAACATGCGGAAACGGGAAACATAATCAATTCAAACCAAATTCACTTATTTATTTCCTTTCTCCAATCATAAACGTTAATATACATGCAAACATTTATGAATCGAGAATATTATAATTTGTTGAATGTTAAACATTTATGGTTGGGAAAATATAATTGAATTTTGCAATTCCTACAGTTCTGCTCGTTGTCCAATGCCGTCTGGCATCGACTACTCCCATCCAGGCAATAAGACATTTGTTTTCCTCAGTTAGAACCTTTCTTCCGGTGTGACATCACCTTGGAACGTGAACGACTGTTCTCACACTGATTGCTGCCCCATGCTGTCTGCTGGCTTCATGTCCACTTTCGTGCAGGCTATATGCCTAAGGCTGGTGTTTTACTCAGTCAAACCTCCTCTGCCTAAGTGAGATCACCTTGCACCTTGAACGACTGTTCTCACACTGACTGCTGACCCATGCTGTCTGCTGGCTTCATGTCCACTTCGGTCTCGACTCCTACAAACAAGTATTGCTGCTTCGTGGGATGGCTGCAGTTACTTCACTAACCCAACCTGTAGAATCGAGACTATGATGAGTGTTTCGTGAATGGTGGGGCATCTTGGTAGTTGGTGGCACCATAACACCCTGCGTAATTATTGTAAAAATTATATGGTGAATTGGCAACCCTTTCTCGTAAGCTCTCGGCATTTAAGGCTATTCCACCGCGTTTTTCTATTTTCCAAAATATGCTACTAAGTCAAAATATAGTGAATGGCTTTGAAACATGGCTATTTTAGGAAATCAAAAATATTTTTTCCAAATTTTTCTGATCCGGTACACGGCCAATATAGCCACCTCAAAATAATTTCAAACTTCAATTCGCCAGGGCACACCATTCAACGTACGGTGTTGTGCTTTTGTGACATTAATTTTCAACTGTTTTTCTTTGGACTGACTGAGAGAAAACAGATTTATTTTAACAATTGTCTTTCCTGCGAATTTTTTCGTTTGGCGGTACAAATCGGTAAAAAAATACCGCCAAACGAAAAAATTTGCTGGAAAGACAATTGTTAAAATAAATCTGTTTTCTCTCAGTCAGTCCATAGAAAAACAGTTAAAAATTAATGTCACAAAAGCACAACACCGTACGTTGAATGGTGTGCCCTGGCGAATTGAAGTTGAAATTATTTTGAGGTGGCTATATTGGCCGTGTACCGATCAGAAAAATTGGAAAAATATTTTTGATTTTCTAGAATAGCCATGTTTCAAAGCCATTCACTATATTTTAACTTAGTAGCATATTTTGGAAAATAGAAAAACGCGGTGGAATAGCCTTAAAATATATATCCAAAAACGTCAGCAATGATTTACATTTTTTATTGTTCACTGAATATTTGTTATGGATCCTTAATCATGTTGCATGTTTGAAAGGGTGAAACCATAACGAACTCTTCCTTGTTTTTCCCCCATTACAATGTTTTTTTTTTATATAATATTATGACGCGTGCACGTGCCTTATTTTATCACGGTGAAGGGAGTGTTAATATCATTTTGCAAATGCAACGAGTCTTGACCCTCCGGATTTACGATGTATATCAAATTATCAATTATCATAAATATTTGCAACGTCCGGACTTTGAGCTAAAGAAGCACGTGCTCTTGCAAACTGACTCCCGTGCCGGATTATTAATTTCCCCTTTGTTTAGTATTATAGTTGGAATCAACCATCTGACTAGGCCTACACATATGCAGTCGTTTGATTTTATTTGTAACCTCGTCTAACTGCAAGCATACATGGTCGTTATTATTTAACTGGTCATTAAGGGTGTTTTAGCTCATATTCCTGATTATTATTAGCCTTGTTTTTGGAACTTCTTGTTTAGAAAAAGAGCTACCGTTTGTGGTGTTATTAAAATTTTTAATTAATTAATGTTAGACATATAACCCAGGAACAAAATTCAGATCAAAATTAAATTGTAATTTAATTGTTAAGTGGGTAAATTTTATTATACTGCTAAAATTTCGTTTTTTGAATGACCAAACATTAAAATCAAACATCCACATTCATGATTCAATGCCACTTTTTTTAAGTGCACATTTGACCAATCAAATTACTATTTGACCAAATGTCTATATGTACACAGTTAGCCGATTCAAAACCACGTGTATTTCGAAATGCGTAAAACTAAGTGAAGGATAGGATAATTCTACGCTCGCTCGCATTTAATTTATCTCATTCGATTACTGGTGTGGGAAGTGATAAATTACAACATTTATTTCCACTATGATGTTAACAAATGCGATGCTTTGTTCTGGTAATGAGTTGTCATTACTTCCATTTATTCCAGTAATGATTGTCGCTCGTTGAAAACCAACAGCCAAACTGATCACCTTGCCGCGTAATCGGCGCCCATCTTCACAGCAATTGGTGCACACATTTGTTTATATACCGAACTTGATTATTTTGTTCGAGTGTTGCGTTTTTTTACACCTTGAACTGGTTTCCAGGAGATCAATCACAGGTTCGTAACGAGCTGTTGGAAAGGGAAAACGCTTTTTTGACGCTCTTTTCGGTTGACGAGGGTCTATTAATTCTGGATGTTCTAAGGCCCAGTATACTACTCATCCCTCCCACACGGACTTGCATTTGTCTTGGATCGTATTTGACGCTTCAGCTAAATGTGCGCCTAATTCATGTCCGTTTATCTTCTACGATGGTACTTTACTGTACGTTGTATTGTATGGCACATCTCTTTGTCTTAGTTTTACAATAAATATAACTTTATTTTTTATTTAGCGCTGCTACGTAAGTCATGTGCACCGCTTTCTTCCCTCCTGTGTATTCGTCCATCTATGAGTGACGTCATACGATAAAAAACCGGACATGACTTCCGATCTAGCCTTTATGTTTTTACTTTGTTGACATTGCCCTGGTGGTTGTAGATCGGGGATAAATAAATAAATGAATGTTTTGGCGTCCTGGGTCTTGGGTTTCTAGAAACCCGGTACTTCCACCAACAAGAACAAGGAGATCTGAACGCTGGAGAAAATGTGCACGGTGTACTCCCTATTTAGCGCAGAGGTTCACCTTCATATATGGCCGTTTTATTAGGCTCGACTTAATTATAATATTGTGGTTAATGTCGATAGTGGAATGTATTTGTCCCCATTTGTCCTGTGAAAAATTATTTATTTGTTACAGTACTTGCAACCTGCCTATCCCAAATTTGGACCAACCTGTTCTGTACCTTATAGACTTACATTACACGTCTACAACTACGATACAGACGTTATACCGACTGTATGTCCCATGATACCACACACTGAATCAGCTCCCCCTCCCTCACGGTTTTCACTAAACATGCGCTCATGTCTCTTTCAGCTGTACGAGATCAACGACGACCCCAAGAGAAAAGAGTTCCTCGACGATCTCTTCAGCTACATGCAAAAGCGAGGTAAGTCGCACCCACTCACTCATTCACTTAGTATTTCTCTTTTCGAGCCTCGGTACTTAATTGCCCAAGAGTTTTTAATTAAGTGGGCGAAGATGTAGGTACGGCCAGCAAGTTGTTTTAATTCAACAGACGTCAAGAAGTTATTCTTACCCGTGAACAAACCCATGTGATTAATCAACCTGCCCGTGATATTGTGTGTGAGCCAGTATACGCGGAGGAACGACCTTCGAGGATTATCATAAACACTTGACATTAAATTGAATGGGTGAAACGTAAACATGTTTTCGTCTATTCTAGTAATGAGTATCACTTGTATTGGATACGAATGTGTTGGATAGAGGAGGGAATGTCCCCGGGATGAAATGTCTGGCCCTCCAGCCTCCCTCGATGATCCCAAGGAATTCACTGAGTGGGCGTAGCAACCGCAATAAATTTACTTTTATATCGCGTAACACTAAAAATGACGTGTTTTAATTGAAACCCACCACGTAGAGATTAAACCTGTGGGTGGGTGACCCGGTTCGAAAAGGTTTATATCCATTTCCCTCTGTTTCGTTTCGTTTCGTTGTGTTGGCAATTAAAATTTAATAGGCTTCTTTTTACGTTTTCTGCACGGGTCCTTTGTTGATGTTCTGATCACGTTGCGTTTCGACGAATTCTGCGGTTCATGTGTGATGTGATGTGATGGCGTTTGGAAATCCGTCCCAGCATTTCCATGTTCTTCGTTTCACGGTAGTGTTTCGATATAATTGGCTCATGTGCATTGGTTACATTCGGATGTGTGTTTCCCACAGCCACATTTAATATATTTTGAATTTTACTTTTTCAAGTGAGTTGACTAAAAAAAATAAAGCAACCAATTTTTTCCCCACCTTCTTGAAAATTCATCGGTGGACAAATGCACCTTTATACAACTGTTTTATAGATGTAACAAATGTTTTTTTATTCTTTATTTTTGTAAGACAGTGGTATCTGGCATAAATAAATACAAATAAATCAATTCACATTTAGAGTCTACCCGCACTTCGTCACAACTTATGTTGATGGTTGTAATTATTACGGAGCATCTGAGGCTTCCAAGAGTACGCTGCTAATATTATTTTATTACCGCATTTTTAGATAGAATCGAAGCTATTGCGTTCCGAACGCCGACCATCTCGATTAATTAAAGTATTGCAAATTATTTTTCTTGGAAATTTGTCAGTTTTTGTAAGGTATTCATATATCTTGATAATAAAATGCCGCCCGCCCAATCATTAGAGCTCACTAAACAGCTGCAATACCTTTTTTAATTTTATAGCCAGCTCTATTTGGGCAGTAAACGTTGCTTGTCATTGACAGGTTTACGTTTTTTTCATTACTTTTATCTGGTTTGGCAAGACACCGTTTAATTACCGACTGCTGCGCTGCATCCCGCGCTTGTGCCCAGACCTCTTCCGGGTCCCGAAAAACAAACACAACAAAGTGATGCACAAGTCAGTTAATTGGACGAAGCAAAAAGAAGCATCGAAATCCGAAGTTTTTCGAATGCGACGACTGGCGAGCGAGCGAGTGCACGCCAACACAAACAAGATCTGTCTGTCCGGAAGCAAAGGGCTAATTCTAGACTGGACTGGACCCTCTACACTCACACCTGGACGCTCCTCCGCTCTCGATCTCTAGAGTGATTGACATGTCAAGCTGCACTCTACACGGTGTCAACAAGGGAGAGCCTTTCTCATTAGCTTTAGACGAATTATCACCATTAATCATTCATTTCGTCGCACCTTATACAAATGATCGCCTCGGAAAAAACTTCATAATATCGTGAGGCGTGATTGAATCAGGTAATGTCTAGACGAGAAAAAACACCATCCATCCATCTGATGTGCAAAACAAAACCCAGGTTTCTCACATTCACTGTTACTGTTTCCATAGGTACATTCATATGTAAATCTCGTATTTAACACGTGTGTTTGAAAGGCGACGTATTCGATGCAACATGTTTTCTTGATTGGATAACGCGCTGAATGATGTGGAAGAAGTATGATGAAGCGATGATGAGCGAGACAGAGAGATAGCGTGGTAATTCATCGCAAGGCGTAGGTGAAATAATAAAGAGAAGACCTCATTAGTATATATCATAGACCCATATTAATATGCAACGAAGGTTGTAAATTATAATATGTTGTTATTTCTAAAGCTTCGAGATTGAGAATTATTCATCAGCGTATTGTATAGTGTTCATTCAAATTGTTATTCCCTTCAAAACCATTAATGACAAAACCTGAAATATCTACACGTTTCAACGAACAGAATAGTGAGTCGTTGAAATCCATTTAATTCTATTTAACACGTCCTAGCCTAACTGTAGTCTGCGTCTTTGTTTGGTGATGGGCAAGGCATATGCGCGTGGTATCTGTGACACAATTTGCAACCTGGGAGGGGGGTGGGGGTGGGGGGGCTCTTCATAGCAAAGCATGTGAATGTTATACCCAGCCGACATTATAGGCTATACTTATAATAATAATCAATTTCTGTCTGTATACATACATATATTCGAGTCGATCTTCGCCTAGAGGCAATCAGCAGCATCATGTAATGGGCTGCGACCTCTGCCCGCGCTCTACGGTTAATCATTTAATATCCACATGTTATTGGCAGGCATGGCCCTAGCCCACCCCACCTTATGAATATTCTGAGTGATATGCTAAGGTGTGTGCACGCTCTCACGTCAAACTGACTCACGGATGAAGGATAAAAAACGTAATACGTTCAAGTCAGATCATTTCTTATTTTTCACTTTGTCATACTCGATTGTACCTTGAACAACTAGCATTTTCAAAAGTACACTGTACATTAACTCCTGTATAAAAGGTGAACAATGGGGTTTGAAGGTAACCCTTGCCTAAGACAAAGGTCGATTGGTGACTATTGTCTTGGCACAGCTTCGTTCTTCTACCTACCTGTCAACCGCTGATGATCGGTATGGATGGAACTTAGGTTCACGCTAAACGGTTTCAAGCTTGGCGCTCGCTTCTTCTCCCCTGGCACGTTTACCTTACTCTGATTCTCATACTTAGGACCATATGGTCTGATTGTTCATGGTTTGGGCCTACATCACTTGCGTGAGAGTTCCTTTTTCGTCGGCAGGGGACATCTCTTCGAATGTCAAACTTCAATTTTTCTAATAATCATTTTTCTCGTAAGGACATTTCCAAAATATAATTCCCGCGCTCTGGCAAATTGGCAATATAACGCTCGTTTCACATTTTGGATGTTTACCGTCCATAATGTCTACGGAAATGTTATCATTTTTAAATAAATGGCTAAGTTAAAATAATACATGAAATCAACAATATTATGAACGTGTTTTTCGTTACAACGATATAGATGGGTATTTTAAATATAATGGTTCATTTGGGCCGAATCCTCCACGAATCAGCTAATCGGCATTGCATGCAAATGAAATGATGCTCGTGGTTCCTCTTCGCTCCTGAGTGTTTTATTGGATGTCTGGAGTTACCACGTATATCTCGGGCCAGTCTATATCCACTTCCTGATCGAGCGATTACTGTGTTCAGCCCCACTTATCGCTATTAGCACCAAGCTGTAATCATTGCACCCAGGTCCTCCCAGGAGCAGCAATCTGACAGAGCTGGGGCCATTCGTCAACAGTAATTACACCTGTGAGCTGTGGCGTGCGGTTTCATTGAATCATGTAGCAAAGTATCAATATCTTTGCCAGAGGGAACCTATAACCAGTAACCTTTCTTCCTGTCCAGTGCTGTACATTTCAGGGCAAATCTGGGCTACCATCCCATTGGTGGCCCACACCGAATGGGGGTTGTGGCTGGAAAATAGATATTTTGCTGTTAGATGAGCTCGGCAAACTTTTTTTTTTACTTTGATAAATGCCCATTAAAAAATTAGCATGATCGGAAAACATTCATTCAATTTATTTCACATGTATTCTGAACCACTTGTCTTTTTTTTTTTTTTAATCTTTAATTTACACCTCAAAAAATTGCATTACAAACATACTTGCCGTCCTCGGAGACTCACACGATTAGGGCGCCGGTTCGAAGCGTTTGATACTGGAGAACGTGGGTTCAAATCCCGCAAGGAGCACGTTTTTTTGTAAATGTCCTTCGCACTCTACGTCTCGAATAGCAATTATGTAATAACTGAGACGTAAAGTAACAAAAAACAACATAAAACATACCTATTATGTAACACGTTTATATATAATTAAATGACCAGTTTGTTGGAGACCTCTTTGACTTCATACTAAAAATTTGAAATCTTTTATTAATATACCATCAAGTTTACAATAAAATGAATGCTTATATAAGTACTCGGTATATTGAGCTAAATTTTAATGGTAACACTGAAAATTAATCGTATGGGTTTGAATTCTACACATTAATAACCGGTTATAGCTTAACTACATTACATTTCCCTATGCAAGCGTTATTAATTACATTACCAATCTACCCACACAAGATATTAATTACATGCGATTAATTAGGTTTACTTATTTTACTACCCATCTCTGACAGTTATTAATATGTAAATGCCTTCCTTATCAAAGAATGTTTAAAACGTATTTAAAATCTCGTTATAGCAAGGTACTTATTGTCTGTTAATTATAAACGATTTCTCAATCTCATATTGCCTCTGATAGAACCACATTATCCACAACTACCTCAACGATACAGCTTGTTGCAGCACGTCTTATACACGTGAATTTTTATACAATCTGGTTGTCACGTGATTTGCGTTTAGATCGCAACACGTTTTATATTTTATAATTGATTGTATGCCCATTTGTCACTACTTTCAAATATTGTCTGGTGTAATCATTGTATACACAGAAACTTACTTCATCCATAACCAAATTAAGTAGGCACTTTTCGTGGAAATATCATATAGATAAATTATGTAACAGACTACGCTCTTGCTCCTCTCGGCTTTATATTCTAAAACATGTATTACCTTTTTCCTTATCTAGAACCGTGTATCAATCCATAGCCGAATCTTTGATTTTGTATGGCATTTTAGCTTGGGGCAATGCTTCGCGGTGTCACATTCAAAGGGTTGAAGATTTACAAATAAAAATGTTAAAAACGGTAATGTGTGACTTCAAACCGATTCTGAACTCTCCCGTAAACAAATATTTTCTTTTTGTAATGTGCTGCCAATATCTTCATTGTTTATATTTAGATTTATATTACACTTCTATTTTAAATCAGATTTCAAGATTCCGTTAGACTCATGCAAGGATACAAGGCTAAAAGTGGCGGGGGCATTCAAAATTCCCAATTTTAACAACAAATATGGCCAACGTTCACTTTCTTACTCGGTTCCTTCTACGTTCAACTTGATGCCCTCCTCACTGGAAACCTTGTCTAACATTTCAAAAATTAAAACTGAACTAAAATCTTATCTTCTTTCTGACACCTTTTGACAATGTTTTCCGATTTATTTATTTATTTTTCTAAGCTCTTTGTTCTTTTTCTGTAATTTTTGTGGATTTCACAAATTAACTGAATATGTCATACAACCATAGTATTTATACATACATGTTTTTCATGTTTATTTTGGGTTTTATGTTCCGTTCTCTGTATTGTCACCATCTTAAATAATTTATAAATTGACTTTACCCCACATTAAGCCTTTTTCAGGCTTTGTGGGTTTTTTGATTATATTCTTGTTAGATTTATTTCTGTAGGCCTATGTTATTTGTACAATTTTGCTATGTTGTATGAGTCATGTATGTTCTATGTTCTATGACAGTAAATTTGTATAAATAAAAAAAAAATATCTTATTCAAATATCAATATTTACAAGTATTTTAAAATGCGTGATGTAATCTTTTAAATTATAATCAAATTAGCTATCAAGGCCGTATTACGATTTACGAACATCCACCACCACCATGTTGTCGAATGCCTTGTTCCATGCCGGTCTCGCATGCCCCCCCCCCATTTCAAAAATTAAAACTGAACTAAAATCTTATCTTCTTTCTGACACCTTTTGACAATGTTTTCCGATTTATTTATTTATTTTTCTAAGCTCTTTGTTCTTTTTCTGTAATTTTTGTGGATTTCACAAATTAACTGAATATGTCATACAACCATTTATACATACATGTTTTTCATGTTTATTTTGGTTATATGTTCCGTTCTCTGTATTGTCACCATCTTAAATAATTTATAAATTGACTTTACCCCACAGTTAAGCCTTTTTCAGGCTTTTGGGTTTTTTGATTATATTCTTGTTAGATTTATTTCTGTAGGCCTATGTTATTTGTACAATTTTGCTATGTTGTATGAGTCATGTATGTTCTATGTTCTATGACAATAAATTTGTATAAATAAAAAAAAATAAAAAATCTTATTCAAATATCAATATTTACAAGTATTTTAAAATGCGTGATGTAATCTTTTAAATTATAATCAAATTAGCTATCAAGGCCGTATTACGATTTACGAACATCCACCATGTTGTCGAATGCCTTGTTCCATGCCGGTCTCGCATGCCCCCCCCCCCCCCTCTAACAGCCTTGTTTGAAGTCTCGTACGAGGGCTGCAGGTTTTTCATTACAACCACACGCTCTACCTAATAAAAAAATGTGTTTGTTGACTTTATTTAATTAATTCAAGTCCATAACGCATGCATGGTGTCGGTCTTTGTGCGTCACTCTGGCAGCAAGTGGACTGGCACCGACCGAGTGCACATACGGTCACATCAAACAACGCTACCTTTCAACATTACCCTGCCCAGTGAACGCGGCCACGTCTTCATATTAGATCGACCGGGGGGTTGGTATTAATTGGAGCCTATAATACTCAATTGGAGGGGCTTTCAAGTTCGCGCTATCGATGAAGTAATTTTCGCACAGCGTAGCTTATAAAAAGCTTACAAAATGTTGGTTCATTTACAATACGCACGTCAGACTTTGTAATATTATATCATATTCATAGTAATATATTTTGATTTGAAATAATCGATCACACATAGTAAAGATAACAAGGGACTTGACTTTAGGATATGTACGCGATAATTATATCACCTGCTAATTTTCGTTAAAAAAATATATATTTCGTCATTGATATACTTTTGTATTTTATTTTTGTTAGTTTGATATTTTCGTTTATAATCTGTAGGCCTACTCCAGATTATTGTTATAAATGTTTCAATGTCAAATTCATTTTGTTTGCACTTGAGGAGTGACATTTGTTACAAATAATACAAAAATAATAATAAATTAACAAATATTGTGCTAGTTAGTTAGGAAGAAGTTAGGAAGAAATAATGTCTGATAGTTTTTTATAGTTTTGTTTGAATTGGATATTGCTATATCAATGCACTAAGGCTATTCGAGACAATGAGTGGTGATAGATGAGGATGAAATATGAACATAAGGGAGGAGGGAAAACCCGATACCGGTACGTAGCCTACTCCTTTCGAAAAGTACCAAGGGGGCCAACGGCTTTACGTCCCATCCGAAAGGACGGTGTAACCTTGACAGTGATAAAGGTTCCTCCACTAACTCGGACTGCTGAGCAGACGTCGAGGAGAACGAAGCCGTTACACTAGCTCTCGAACCCTCCGTCTGCGCTAACCAGCGGTATACGTGTCTCAGGGCCCGAAGGCTGCTTAACTTTTTTATAGTTTTGTAGGACTCATTACCAGCATATACTCTTTATTTATCACTGAAAAGTCACTCAACAAATAACCAGTCGTGATTGGCCGATTTCGGGAATCAAACCCGCGACATTATGAATAAGAGTCTTGCCTGGTGTGTTCCGTTTGTAAATAAATGCGTATGCGGAGGAGTGTATGAAAGTATGAGAGGGATGGGAGCGAGTGACTCATGACGGTTGTACTTGTATTTACTGTTTACATTTACATCATGTCCCTTGCAAAATAGTTTGAGAGTAACGACAGCCGTTGTCAGGTAATTCTAAAACGAGCAATTACGTTTTTACCTTGTTTCGTAATGACGTTTACATTGTGTGAAACACGTCAAAATCTTATCTTAATTATGGTAACAAATACATAATCATTAACGTTATATACCAAATAATAGTAATACACACAATTTTTCTCCTAATTAGTCTCGCCACAGGTAAAATGCATGCTGTAGCTTATAATATTTTTCCTACCGTTTTAAACACATTTCATGCACCCCAGCCGGAAGTTTAGTTCTCCACAGAATTCAAAATAATTAACATTTTCATTAATGATCAGTCTGGTTTTCATTTATGACCCGTCTGGTTGACGAAATTATGATACGTATTGCTGTAATTGAACCAAGTAAAGAAAATATCGTATCATGGATATTATCCACTACATAAATTATAACAATGCAACACACTTATTGCGGTAGTGAAAGCTACAACATTCCCCCGCCCAAAAACAATGGTTTTAAAATTTAAAAAGAGAGTTTAAAATATATCAAATAGTTTGTGAGTAAGGTGTAAATGTTATCATGGGTGTGAGTGTGAAGCAAGAGTAGATAGCTTACGGAATTCATATTTCTTAATGTTGCTCTACTGCATTTCGAGGAGACTTCATATGCAAACGATCTTGAAGATTACAGCTAGCGTAAGTAAGCAATCGCTAACAAATAATAACGACTTTTCTCTCATGCGAATGAAGTTTTTTTTCATTTAAAAAATGTATTATTCGCAGAAGAAAAACTCGTTGAGTGAGTTTTCTTGAAAAGATCAAGAGTGAGCTTTAGCACAACCTCATCTTTTCACAACAGCCGCATCTTTGTTTTCGTTGTAAATCCCTCCTCCCTTCCGGAAGCACCCCTTGCACGCACCCCATTCAATAAGGGTGTAGGTATGCTAACTTTAGAGTGAGAATAGGGAGGAATCTTCTAAAAGTAGTTTACGGCGTATCAGAAATGCCAGCCCCAAGTACAACTCAATATGCGACAAACTGTTGGAGTCATCAATGTCATCAACCACTATCAACCCTCCAGTCCACTGAGATTCGACTTTTAACCATCACGAGTCTAGAATATAACTATGGAAATGAGGGAATTTAAATACGTTTTAGGATAGATAGTAATTAGATAACTATGAAAACGCCAAAGTCGTTGTTAAACGAGTGAGTGAGCCATGTGTTGAGTACCCGTTAACATTCCCTTTCTCCCCCTTACCTAAGGCCTCTCTAGCCTATCATAGGCTAGAGTGGTGCATTATGGCCTCAGTTGACACTCAAAACCCTATTAATATGCCTTTATTATTATTATATAATTTACTAGGAAGCTTCGCAAACGCTTTTTCAGGCGCGTTGTTGGATGAGCGTAATTTTTTTTAAACGAAAAAAGCGTAAAATTGCGATTTTCATGAGAAATTATTTTTCGATTGCACTCAAATTTCACACCAATATATTAATTCATAAAATTAAGGTTCTGTGAAAAAAATCATTACAATCGGATAATGCATGTAGGGGAAGTCGAAGAAATGTTTTGAAATTGAAAAAATCGTAAAATTACGATTTTCATAATAAAACATTTTTTGATTGCGCTCAAATTTCACACGAATATATTTATTCATAAAATTAAGGTTCTGTGAAAAATCATTAAAATCGATAAAAAAGTGTATGTGTGTAGTCGAATTTTTTTTAAAATCGAAAAAAATCGTAAAATGGCGATTTTAATGGAAATAATTTTTCTGATTACGCTCAAAAACGTGTCACTTCTAAGTTCAAAGATTTTGAAGGCTCCATAAAATTTCATCGTAATTGAGAGTATCGGTTTAGCCGGAATCGTGTTAACAAACACACAAGAATAGAAAAGAAAAAAAAGAAAAAACATTCCGGATTTTTTTCTCCAGTGTAGTGAAATGGAATCTTCGCTTTGCTCGCTACGCGCATCCAATTAGACTTTGTGGGCTTCTCAAAGTTATATGTACTAAATGCCTTACAAATATGTAACATGTTTTTGATCATAAAAACACATCCGAATCTGAATCTGAATCTGAATTATCAAACTTAAATGAAAATGTTCCCGGGTACTCAACACATGACTCGCTCACTCGTCTAACAACGACTTTGGCGTTTCGCTAGTCTAGTTGGCTAAGGCGCCCTTATACCCAAAATGTGGGAGACCTGGGTTCAAACCCCCCGGTCGGAAAATATTTTTTTTAATTTCTGGATTGTATAAAAAAATTATAAAACATGTTTTGAAATGCATATAACGCAGTCTAGTCTACATCAACTGTGACAATACAATGGATAACATAGCCAGTATGAAATACGAGTAAAGATTGCAAGGTTTACTCAATGTCCTAGCGGAATTTAGGGGAACCTTGGTTCGATAGACCTTGGGAACGCTGCTATACATGTTTAATCACAGCCTGCCAAAAATTATTCGAAAAAAATGACTTCTTCAAGAACAAAAGCGTTGTTGTTGAAATGAAATCTACACATTTCAAGCCAATTTTTCAATTGATTATTTCTTGTAGGCTAAAATCGCAACTGATTGTGCTCATTTTGATAGCAGTGCTCAGTTACCTGGTCACGGGTGTCTGTTTAAAATTTCAGCTCAATCTATTTGGCCGTTCGACCGTATGGGACCGGACAAACAAACAGACATTTAACATACAGACAATACAGACATAATCATGACCAAGGCCCGTTCGACTTCCGTTGAGACTACGTTCACTGCGCTCACTAGTCTAATATTTAAAGATGACTAAAGTTGCCATTTTTTACAAAAGTGTAAATAAATGAACAAATGCATTGTCAGATAGCAATATCGCGATTAATGGTCTTTCAGGCGAGTCATTTGTTTATCGAATGTTTGAAAAACTGGCCCTTATACTTGTACAAATATTTGATGCAAAGATATATTATGTTCATACAAAGTAAAACGAAATTGTAAGACACTAAAAAAGAAAAAAAATTATAATTATGCTTATATTGGATATGGATACAATCCTGAAATTAGAAAACGAACTATACGTTGGAATCTGATTTATAAATTTTATAAGTTCTCTCTACCGGAATGTTCCGGACAAACTAAATAAGAAATATAATGAGTGGGTAGGACATCTAAATACAATAGTTATTTATTTATTTTTTATCAATCATGTGATGATCGATGATATGATGAATAATTGAATATAATGGTTGACAGGTGCTGCCTATCTTTTGATGTTTACTAATAGAACATTATTATTGTAGCAGGTTTTGACTACACAAAGTAGCCATGGACAGTAGACTGGTATCTATATGTTGGTGTTGTTGGTTGTAAGCTTAGAAAGCTTTGCTTTAAGTTTAAACTAAAAGACTATATATTTTGAGTTGAAAAACTTGCTCGCATTATTCAATTTTATAACGTACAATAATTATTAACTATACTGATTGAATTTGTTAAATTTGAAGAGAGTTTTTGATCAATTAGTTAGGACGAAACTATGCGCATTGTATGGAAAAGCAAATGTATTGTATTTTATAGCTTGTAGCCTTGTAAAACTCATTTGAAGCTTAGTAAATTTTTCACTTTTTGGTTGTTTATTAACGACAGTCATGCGCATTGTTGTAACAAAAAAATGTCAACTGATTTAAAAAAAAAATCATGACCCTCCCTCTGCATAGCGCACATAGCCCAGCGCAATAAAGACATCGTTATAGTGTTGTTGACGCCCTCCCACCGCGCTCGCTGTGTCGCACTGCCCATGCAGCCCGCCGTGCTCCTGCCGCGACAACGTTGTCCTAACAGGTGTCGCAACAGCAACACTCCCATACATTGTATTCCCTCTTGCAAGTGTTGATAACACAGCCTTGAATCTGTCACGTGCATGTCTACTCCAGGCGTGACACTTGTATGGTCACAATGCCTCATTAATTAAGCTATAAACGTCGAGTGCTGCGGTGCGGAGGGGTGATTCGAGAGCTGACCGATGCAACAATCACAGTTGGAAAAGTTATTTTATTTTTTTAGTTGTGATTTACATTGTATCAAGCCAACATTATTGAAGGGTGGTTCTGTTTTTTTTCGTCCACCTAAATTTAACACTTTACGCAAATACACATACATGGTAGTGGGCATCTTGTATTTATTTTTGGTTCGACTCTCAATTGATTAACAGCAATTCTTACTGTCGTAAAAAAATGTCTCGAATTATTTTTTATATGCCTAAATTAAATACCGGTACCTATTAAAATAGTCGCTGAATATATAATAGCTAATAAGGATAACCCTGCAGAGTAAATACTCAAACAATTGTAGAAACATGACTCTTTTCGCAATGATCGAAGCGAAATAGAGATGCTATTGCTTTATTTTATTTCTAACAGTCTCTATTTTGTTGTTACATAGAATGGAAATGGAACACATTCATTTTATTTAGTGAAATACTTATTGCAATAGGTATGTTTTACACAAAATCCAAAATGTTACTGTGAAATTTACTTTTAGCAATTAACATTATTGATTTTAATTTCTAATGCTTGCCGGTGGTAAAATTTAAGAATGTGCATCAAAGTTCAGGTGGAAATCGGGCAGGCAGTCTTCAATATTCGGTAAGTTCGCCACTGCACTAGGAAAGTTCCTGGTTTAGGCGTTGATTGCATCTGCTAGTGCGACTGCGAGTATGACTATGGACGTGTCTGATTGCTTGAAAAACGTGGCTCATTCTTATTCTCATTCTCAGTTTTACGTCATCAATAATCGGTGACGTCAGAAGCAATGTACGAAGGGTCCAGATCGAGACTGAGAACGGGAATGAAACCAAGCAACGAAATAACCACACTCGTTCTCATTCTTATTCCGACCGAGACTGAGAATGAGAATAAGAATGAGACTGAGACTGAGAACATAGTTCAGACACGTCCAATGTCACTTGAACTTGATTCAGGACGTGCGTCTCCCGTGTTCTTGCCACTTGACTCTCCACGCCCGGCAACCCTTTGTCCATCGCACTCGTACAGAACAATTAGTCAAGCTGCCAGGCGGTAAAGAGAATCGACCTTTTCTGTTGTCAAGCTAATACGACGATAAATTCATGTAATGTTATTGTTATGTGGAACAATATGTTCGAAGCTCAATAGTGAAGCCAAGCATTCACATTACCCATCAAGTACTTTAAGGAAATCTTCATGCGCTTCATACACTTGTTTATATCCAGCCACTTTATGTTCGAAATGCATATTTTTCTAATACTAATATTTTCATCTCAAATCCTAACCATACATTTTGCAACAATAGCACACGACTCACTTCTGTACTGCAATGTAATACAAAATTTGCAGCAATCAATTTCAAAACTCTACACCCTAAATATAGTTTGAAAAGCTTTCTTCTAAATGGAGCATAATATACTACTCCAAAAGATAGTTTTTTTCCTGTACGACAATGTAATACACTAGGAAAACGCTTAAGTCCCGCCGCGTTGTTGGATGAGCGTAATTGGTGCATTGAGCTGCCATGTGTTATGCGAATGTTCTGTTGTTCTGTGGCAAAATCATTACTAAGTTGAAATTTTTTTTAAATTAAATTAAATTAAATTAAAAATTAACTTTATTTTTTTATTTTTTTTTAATTAATCGTAATTGTTAAAAAAATCGTAAAATTGCGATTTTTATAAGAAATAATTTCTCGATTGCGCTCAAATTTTACACTAATATATTAATTCATAAAATAAAGGTTCTGCGAAAAAATCATTACAATCGGATAAAGCATGTAGGTGTTATAAGTCAAAGAATTGTTTAAAAAAAGAAAAAACTGTAAAATTTCGATTTTTTATGATAAATATTTTTTCAATTGCGCTCAAATTTCACAAAAATATCTTAATTCATAAAATAAAGGTTCTGTGCAAAAATCATTAAAATCGAATAAAGCATGTAGGAGTTATAAGTCGAAGAAATTTTTTAAAAATTGAAAAAAATCGTAAAATTGCGATTTTCATGAGAAACATTTTTCCGATTGCGCTCAAAAACGTGGCAGTTCTAAGTTCAGAGATTTCGAAGGCCTCCATAAAATTTCATCGCAATCGGAGTATCGGTTTAGCCGGAATCGTGTGGACAAACAGACAAAAATACAAAAAAAAAGAAAGAAAAAAAAAAACATTCCGGATTCTTTCTCCAGTGTATGAAATGGAATCTTCGCTTCGCTCGCTACGCTCATCCAACAATGCAGCATCAATTTAAAGACTAATTCATTTACACCCTAAATATAGTTTGAAAAGTTTTGTTCTAAATGGAGCATAATATACTACTCCAAAAGATAGTTTTTTCCATCATTCTACATTTTAAATCAATGTTCTTTCCATGTTTTCTGCTTTCTTCTTTTACTTTAATAATATTGCTAAAATATTGTTGTTAGAAAAGTTACTTGTTTGCTATTTTTGTTATCATTGTTGTTCACTCATATATGAGGTTTTCAGTTTCTTTATACATAAATTTGTATTTGTGTATTATTAAATTTCTTTGGAATGTGATACAAGGATATGATTAACATTCTTCTCATTGTAGTCATCATCAAGATTATATGTTCCTTTCCTCTTAATTTATAAACGGATTTCATGATTAATAACAATAAAAAATCCCTTCATAAAAAAATAACTTGGGTCCTGGCTGTTGATGAAAATATGTTCTGTGATTAATTAGCTGGAGGGCGTCGAGAGCGGGTATTCGTATTCCACGGGAGCCAAATGTCTTTTCCCTCTGCGGCTTATGGTTTTGTTTGAGCGCATAGGCCACACAGATGGCATTTTGATGATTTTTTTTTGTGAAAACCAGAAATGATGCTAAAAACGTTCATAATGAGAAAGAGATGCATCACACACACACACACCGCAAATCCCGGACATAAGAACAAAAAGTGTCGCCATGTTGGCAGAATGTTGAACAATGCGATTTCGCAATCCCAAGCCTCGAAGGGAATTTTTCAAATTCTTTATTATGTATATTTCTTTAATCGCTTACCTTAGTGAAATTACCTAATATGTTAATTATTTTACCCACAGTTTTGGAATATTTTCCTACTTGTTTGTGGTAAACGTAAAGAAGATGACAAGAAATTTCCAATGCTGGATACTAATTGTTTATTGAAAACACATTTTAACGCCGTGATGCAGTTGCATTCTAGGTTTTATACTTTTGGTAAGTGATTGTTATACACACAGTTTTGGTTCATTGTAGGTTTTAGTTACATGTATTTATTTACATTTATATTGTTTCAAAACAAATATGTTTTCTTATACTATGGACAAAAGTATTTGAAGGGGTGCTTGGCCATAAAAAGTCTATTTGCGACCCCTCATGATCCGTGGAATCGGTGATCCATGCAAAAAATGTGATAATATGCCCTCTTGCTATACATCAGCTCCAAAGTCATCCTAGCATAGGATGTTTGTTAGAACCCTATCGACACATGTGACATGCTACTAGTTCAAAATACACACCTTCATCGGGAATCGAACCCTGGACTCTCTGCATTGAGCGTTACTTCAAGAAAGATAGCAGTTTTGTTATTTTTTCCAGAGTTCTCACATTTTGATTGGGTTGAACTATATGCACAGTGCTCAGACCTATCCCCCATGCTGGGCCTCGTAATGATACCTTGAACCATAATGGTACCACCTTCTAAGTTCAATTTATTTATAGTAAACAAATAATTCAAGTTTTGTGTAGTAATTTTTTTCTGCGCGCATATAGAGTGGTATGCACGCGAATTGCGCTGCCGTGCACTGCAGGCGTTGTGTGTTCATTTACACGAATACATATTATTTGATATTGAAAGCAAAGCGTTTTTACGAAGGTCTTGCAGATGGTCGGCAAATTGGTTTAATGACAAACATGAAATTTGGTGATCGTGATAGCCTCCGAGTGATATAAAAAGTTGGTGGAGCCGTTAGTATTGGTTAGCGCAACCGACGCGAGGTTGCATGCTGTCATGTGGAGTGTGCGTCCATCTGTCACTTGTTTCAAACTAAGATGACGCGTGCGCAGTTGAAGTAGGAGAGAAAGGGGGAGTTCATTGAGATTTCATCAGACGCAAGAAATGTGCGCAGTGAACAACTCTCAATCGAAAATTTATGTTTCCATTAATTAAATTCAAATTGAAATATTTTGCCTGTAGGATCGCGAAAAAAATATGAACATTCTGATTGGTGTGCGGATATTGAATAAAATATATTTTTTTAAAATTTTATAATGTATTGAAAAAGGCTTGTCAATTCACGTAGTCTTTACTTTCCATAATTTTATATTTTGTGGGAATTGCGTAAATTTTCGACACCCCTGAAAGCATTTTGTAAACTATGAGTGTTGTATACAAACATTTCACGATTTCATGGTTAGAAAACTTAAAAATGTCCACTGCCTGCGCGTAAAACGACATTCCAAAGAATGACGCTAGCTAAGTACTAAGTGATTGCAAAAGAGCACAACAATCCAATTAAAACAACACATTTTGTCTGCAATTCTCAAATCCAAATTTTGATATCGTAACAACTAACAAGTTACTTTCAAGCCAAGTGCGATTGGGTTTACTATTAAGGGATGGTTTGATAGGTAGCCCGTCATTCTTCAACTAACCCCGGGCAAATTAGACAATTCTGCATCATAAAGAATATTTATATTCAGTTATACCACCGGGCTAGTAGGCTTGGATACTGGTTTGGGCAACATGAGGCCTACGATAGGTGCCTGCCTCGAATGACGCGTGATGCCGTGAAACCTGGGCCTTGCAAACTTTGCCATGGGCTTTTCTCAGAACTCCAGCAATGACACCCACGTTTAAATAGGCCTACAAGTACAACTTTCAATCCAAATCAAATCCGGCTTCGTGACGATTGCGCGCGCGGTAGCACGCGACGTTGCCGAACTGCACAATATCGGCGATTGACGAGTGATCCGTGATCGAACGGACCAATGCTTCATCGCATGTTTTCTAGTAATTAGTTCTATCAATATCATTACATTTAATTCTTTTACATCACTTCTCTTTATTTAAAGAAATATATATATATACATATAAATTCGTTTTAGGCATTGCTGTTCGCTCGGCTGACTGACACCATAGGTGTTTGAAATTTTGAACAGATGTCATGAAAGTAAATAAAAAGTAAAATAATAAAAAAATAAAAAAACTTTTCTCGAATTTCGATTTTGTTAAAAATTCATCTATGCAGTGGCGTAACTACCGCCCCCGCAGCCCCCGCGATCGCGGGGGGGCCCAGGGGTATGAGGGGCCCGGAACGGGATGATTATATACAGTGTTTTGACTTCTGTCAGACTTTGTCGCCACGCAATACTAAACAAACTGGATGTCTTATTACAAAGGATATCTATATAAGTTCTTGAAAAGCACTCAAAATTTCATAACTTCATCAACGAGTGATTACACCAGCAGTGTTGGCTGATTCACGAAGTCCCGGTTTGAATCCCGTTGAGATCGGAAATCCTCAATGAAGGTTTTTTCCGAGGTTTTCCTCAGTCAATATTGCTAATGCAAGGGATTGAGTGCTCTATAGAACAGCCCTCGGGCATCCCTTTGCAATTGCCCTAGCAAAATATATCCTAGTTATAGACATCTGAAGAGGGACATGCATTGCACCCTTGGGCAGACTTCCCAATAAAACAACACGACTACTTACGAGATAGGTACTGTACGATATCAAATTATTGATGTGAGATTCAAACAGATATTACAGCGTTGAGTGACTAATATATTAGTCACTCAACGATTACAGTTATTTGAACCAATTTTGTCTATTAGTCACTCAACGATTACAGTTATTTGAACCAATTTTGTATAACCAAGCGTTCCAAACAATAAATAAGCCCTGGTTAATATTTAGAGCGAATAAAAACTAAATAGCCCTACTGATAAATCAGTTTTTTTTCGTTCATGGGTCAAAGTTCACAAATAATCCTACCCAAAGCATTGTAAAACACATTTGGATCTTTTAGTTTAACTAACTCTTAATCTACGTATAATTTTGTGACAACGAGTGGTCACATGATACATTTTTGTAAATATTAAACAAATTGGTACTAAACGTCAACGGTCACATTATCAATAAAATAACAGGCCCTATTTAAAAGGAAATCAAATATGAAATGTTCTTCCAAATATGCAAACTTTTATCGACCACATTCAAAATTTAAGTTTATTATTATTTTTGGAAACATATTTTTTGGTTTTCCAACACATTGATTTTTTAGGGCCTCCTCTTGGCAATTTTGAACTGCTTGTTGAGTAAATAAATGGTGAACATGAATAAAAAGTAATATTTCTTAGTGTTCAAAAATATCAAAAATGAAACCGTCGTAAAGTCATCAAGTAAGTTGACCCCCCCCCCAACCCCTTGCCCACAGAGGGTCGTCACTTACACCACCTTTATTATAGAGGAGCCCAAGTGGACTACGTTCGCGGGGGGGCCCGCACTTAGTAAGTTACGCCACTGCATCTATGAATGACTGTAGAGCGGTCCTGTATGCATTATTGACAACTTTGCAAAGTTTCTTATCCCTATGTCGGATGCTTCTTGGCCGAGCAAATAGCTATTTAACTGCCAAATGTGTCATATTCCATCTTAATTAATTACAAAAATTAAAGTATTTACCACACGGCAGGACTGGTGAGTTGGTTCGACCGGCCAACAGAAAGAGTAAGAACCCTCGTCTCACAGTAATTGACATTGTATAACATATATTCATATCTTGACCTCGACAGTCGGCACCAGTAGCAGTAGTATCCCCAAGTCCTACGTTGCTTATCAATCACTATCCGAGTACTACTTAATTCACATTTACTTGATGTGCCGATGTTGTTTCGCCTGTTGCGTGTGTGTTGACACACAACATGTCATATTTATTTGTGTACACTTGGTTGGTTCTAACATATTTTTTATTACTTTCTCCCACTTTTCCCATTGTGCAGGGCTATCTTAACTTGGAGAACAGATTGAAGCCTCCGAGAAGCTACGAATTTACAGATTCAACACAAAATATAATTTCTCGATTTCTTTCATCGGGAATCACTCCCGTAGGTGTAATGGCAATTAACCCAGAAATTTAAAAACTCCATCTCAGTGGGGTATCGAACGCCGGTGTCCCGATTGCCGGCCGGGCGCTTTGATACATTTTTATTTAATTTCGGGATTATTTCCTTTTACAAAATAATATGAACTCTGCTAACTACAATATTCAAATAATAAAATTTCACTTATATGATTTCCCTATTATATTGTTTTTTGTTATTATTGTTTGTGCTAAAACCAAAGATTAGTCTAAAACATATATGTTATAAATAAATAAATAAATAAATTTTATTTAGAGTCTGCCCACTCAGTTATATAACTGATTTCCAGAGGGGGACTTTAAATCAAAGCGACCAAGCCAACCCTGCAGGCCCCGACGCAATCGACGAGTAAGCGATAACCAACCAAAGATCGATATTTATTTTTTTTAATAGGAAATATAGCAATCAGTGGTATGGACAGTGCGAACACCCGCGAATCAACGCCAGAATCAACAAGGCCGAGTCAGAACAACTCTGAAATTTATTATGTGCTTCGTTGCTAGGACAGCTCCAAAGTCACCGTTTACAAACTCCTAAGACAAGAACTGATGGACTTAAGTCCAAATCAGAAGTTAAAAAACTTCTGATTTTAGCGGGAATCGAACCCTGGACCTTCTGCATTGGAAGCAGATACGCTAACAACAAGACCAACGAGCCACATGTTATGTATCGTGATCCCAGTCCAGGTTCAAGGTCGTCTGACTACTGAAGTGTTACCTGTCAGGTCAGAGGATTCCCCAGGCTAGACGACATATGTCACCCTAACAGCCTGTCCGCAGGTGAGAGAGAATTCACACTTCGCACTGGGAGAAACTCCATGTGTCACCCTTGATAAATTATCTTTATCTTCACTTTTGATTGGTTGCTATATCGCTCGTCGTCTCGATTATCCATCTAACAAATCGTTTTTTATCCCACTAAAAGAAATATAAGACAAATGATCGGTATTATAAATGAAAACACGTATTATTAATTTACATGTCGTGTGTTATTTCGAAGCGAGATTCGAAGAAGCGGTTCAAGTTATAGGCTTCTTTTTTATTCCATACAAACAATTCCTAGAAATCAATGTACTCTGAGCCGCGTACACGTTATCATTCCAATAATTATACGGGATGTTTTAAATGAGGCTAAAACGTCCGCGGAAGGAATTAAACATCTCATTTCTTCTAGATGTAAAAAAGAGTTTCTTTGATGTGTGCTTGAGTATAAATAATCTATATGAGTGATCGCTTTCGTCTGGATAGAACTAGGAGGTGAAGTGAGGTTAGGTTGACATGGTTCCTGTGGTTTCGGTCATCCAACTCTCCTGAGTTGTTACGGAAATTAACTCGCCTCATCGGTGTGTTTGTCTTGTCTTGCGGACGATATGAATCAATATTGACTCTGATTGTGATTCGCAGAATATTAAGTAAATGTTGACTGTGTACATTACAGACAGAGAATCGCAGCGGACCTTGAAGGCTTGATCGGGTCGCCGTCGGTCGCATGGCGGTCGCTTCGCTATCTCAGAGCGCGACACTTGACTGTGGGGATCCGCTGGACATGCTATCCAGTTCGCACTTTTTACCATAACTCTACAAAGATGATTTATATTGATTCTCTGTAATAAAAATTCACAATATTCACGCTGTAATTACCGTCTCAGATGTACCTCAAGCGTAACGCGCGAGATTCTGATTCGGTAGGTCCCGCAGTGGCGTCGGAACAGGGGGGGCAAGGGGGGCATTGCCCCCCTAACTTTCATGCCATGGGGGCATAGGGGGGCAGATTTTAGAGTTGAAAAATCAAGATTTCTACTCTACTTTTTGGGAAAGCAACATCGGATGATCCTGACAACAATTCGTTTCAAGGAAGAAACAACCCAACAATTGCAGGAATGTTAGGTTGGCAGACGTACCCCATGCCTGAACCATCTATCCGACTACAAGTATCTTTATAACCAACCACCCGTCTTGTATCGTGTGCCGGTCACTCAGTGGACACGTGACTCAGAATCACGTCTAATCCAAACATCCCTTTGAATGATTTGCTAGAGTTATTGGCAAACGCACGTTGGGATTTGGTTCGCTCGTGTCGCATCGTTGTGCGTTCTGTAATCTTTGGAGTGGTGTAGTGACTTTGATTATTACGAAGTAGCAAGTGGGAAGATTATTCCTCTTTGAGTGTTAGTAGTGTAGTGTGAAGTGTAAAGTAAAGTAAAGTGTAAGTGTGTGTGTAGTGTTTCGTGTTAAATGGCGTTAAAGATTAAAATCGTAATTTTAAATATGAAACGTACTAAACAGCCTTCATTTAGTATTTTTTTTTAAGAAGAGGGTAAAACAAATGTGTTTGCCTGTATGCTTCCTCATTACATGAAAAATTATGTTGTAATTTATTAAAATGGGCCACTTCACGTCAATTTTTTGAGTTTTTACTTTTTAGGTCGCAGATAGTTGATGTAAAACATCGTTTACAAAGTCCGAGTGCAGTTAAAACATGACGAAAAAACTGTAGTAGACATTTTTTTCACCTTCGACGAAAAGGGCCTCCGCCGGCTGGGGTTTCGCCCCAGACCCCAGCTATACCATGCAAAATCTACTAATGGATTTGCCCCCCCCCCAACTTTCAAAACGTTCCGACGCGCCTGACTCCCGAGTTCGCTACCCGCCACCGTTAATCAAGACGGAAAGTTGTTTCCAAGGTTTTATTCTGTGACAAGGGATTGAGCCCTTGGACATTGTCTCCACAACCACCCGAACTCAAAAATAGGGGGAATGCAATTTTCCCTGGACAGGTTTCCTATGAGAGATTTACAAATTTCAAGTTGCGATGATAAGCATGAATTTTCTATAATTCATGTTTTATAATTGTTAATTCATGCAAATACTAGTAGTGAGGGTATTTCGTTTTTTTAAAGTCGATATTCCACATGGGTTTTATATTTTTACGGAAATTCGTATTTATTTTGCTAAAATGTATCTTAATTATTGCTGGTCTGAATTGGATGTGCCACTAAAGACGGAACTACTGGAAATACAATCAAGAAACTTGATCTTAAAAATTAAACAGATTTATGACTGTTTATTTTACCATACATTTTCGCAGCAGACAAAGTGACACTACATTGTCATGTTGATATCTGTATATGAATAAATAATATTTCAATATGCTGTTCCTCAAAGCATGAAAATGGCTTTGTGAACGCACATTTGCAGCCATACGTCCTGTTTACATGAATGTCTTATTGAGAATGCTCTTTGCTGTCAATTTTCAATGAAAGCTGTAATTCTTACTGTGTATCTTCGCTTTTCATTTGGAATCAGATAGAAGTTTGGAATGCCATTATATTATCTTGTTTTTGAATGTCCTCCATTCCACACACCAGCCAATGTCTGCTCTCTGATCGAGCGGTTGTAAAAGTGTCCGAGATTAGAAAACCTGCACAAAACCTGTGCATCCCGTCATAGGCACAAGAAGTCATTTCCTAAGTTTATGGCTCCACCATTGATCAGCGAGGGTGGGCATCGAAGCTTCTTTTAACCTGTATGGGAAATAAAATATGATGAATATACGATTTCCCTCAACATCTGTCGTGGCTATACCAAGTTCAAATAGTTTTAAATATAGCAGAATTGTAATATAGCTACACTAGCCTGAATTAATTAATTTAGATCAAATAATTGTATCATTAATTAATTTATAGTCACCAGACAGTCAAGAAAAATAGGTACACATTTTTTCATCGATAGTACTTTTCATCATCAATGCATTTATTTAATATAAGAATAGACTTCACATATCACGTAGAAAATATCGAAAGATTTGTATATAGCTAGGCCTATAGGCCTACATTCAGTGAAAAACTATAACACAAAAGAGAAATTATAATTTTACTTTATGAGAGAATCTCGCAATTTGGTGACTATTCTATTGTTGTGAATTTATACTAAACAATTCGACAACAAAATAATAGGTTAGATTCAAGAACTCAATAAAGAGTTTGATTCTCCAGTATTTGTCATATTTAATGTCACGAACAAATTGACCCACGAATAAAACCTAGTATTGATTATACTATATATTATACAACATTATGAAGGCCTAAATTATGATTTATAAGTCTTTCAAAATTTTATAGCTTGTTGAGCACATGCAGTGTAGTCAACTTCTTCGGAAACAAAACTATCCCTTTTTACAAACTGGAGGCATAACTTGATTGTATTGATAAATCAAACATACTACTTTAGACAAACTATTTTTTCTACTTGTTTTCCCAATTATAATGTTGTAAATTAGCTGAGAATGGACCAATTCTGAATGGTCCTCAAAGCCAAACCATGGGCGGTCATATAGGATAGGTTGCAAAATCTTGCAACCTGAAAGTTATTAAAATCACAACTATCTAGCACTTATCAATCTAAATTCCTGGTAAATTAAACCAATTAAATCAAAGACCATGGTGAACTAATTACTTGGTGACAGTTGGCAAGTCTCAAATCTGTATGTAATTAATTTAATCTCAAACTTAGCCTGTCCTTGTAGCGATACATAGTATAAAAACAACTGTTTCAACTAAAACAAACAAATTAAATAAACAAAAATGCCCCTTAGATAAGTACTAAGTAGTGAGAGGTATGTTACTACACAAAGGTTACACGTTTCAAGTTCTGGGTTGTAGTACTCATAAAGAAACGGGCATGGGTATATGATTACCTAAAATAGGGAGTGAAGCTTACAGTCATTGTAGAACCACGTTTGTTTCAGTGTTGTAAACTCTTGGTGGAGGTGCCAGGTTCAAGATATATTTGGGGTGACCCCCTGCCCCCCCAGGGACACCAAAAAGCAAAACCATTATGTATTTCTATTATACTTGTCAACGGGCCATGTCAACAAAAATACATGCATCGGAAGCCATGTTCGTTTTTTACTGTGAGACGTGACACACACACAGACGGATGAACTGAGTGAAAAGTGATACATATAGGGGAGTTTTGGTCTCTCGTTTTTCAAGTCTTGAACGTGTATAGCTTTAATTTCCTTGTGATCAAGTATCATCTCCGAAATCATCATTTGACAGGTGGATGTTGTTCGCTGGTGCGTGTAATTGTTGGTTCAGTGTAGGAGGAAGCTCCTCCCATATGCAGTGTCAATTATCAACACGTCACAAGCGCTTAACAATTCCAATAGAGTATCATAAAACTGTCACAGTCCGTGTTCTCTTTGCCAGTCCATGGCTCTAGATTGATGAGTATTGTTTGCCTGCTAGGGGGTCTGTGGATATTTGCTAAGGATTTTTCTCACGTTGTACTCGATTTTACCGTGACAGACTTTCTCTGTTTGATTTACTACCCCAATAAAGCGATCGTTGCGGGGGTCCGGGACGACAGTTTGCTCCTTGCACTTCCCTTTGTGACCCACCATCATTAATAACTTGATGTTATACGACTATAAAAGGATGTTTAGTTTTTTGTCCTTGTAGATTGCCTCGACAAAAAATTGGAACGAGCATCGAATAGTCAGTCATCTTCTATTGGGAAGCCATTTCCGTCTTTATTATGCAGCAAAGCTTATTGCCATCGCGTTAGATACGGCTGTTTTGCCATGGTGTGGGTACGAAACGAAGGCAATGCATATATCATGCTTTTAATATATTTACGTTGGCTGTAATAACAAGATGTTGTGACTACACTTTTACATAAATAGCTCTTCTTTTCTTCCATCGCACACTTGTTAAAATAATGAGTAGTCATTACCTATGCGGCCTATGCCTCTACGTATATCCTACCACGGCCACTACGCACAATGAAGTTGCAATCTTCGATTCCATTTCACGAATGAAATTATTGACAATTACTTGTATAACTTGCAAATATGAAATCGTACAAAACGCTGCAGTTATAATAAATATTCTAGGAATTACGATTGTCGCTGTGTTATTTTTAAATGTGTTGTAATATTGGAATTACAAGAAAAAGTATTTACAACGGGTTTTTAGTAGCACTAAAAAGCTCCATATCGTGGTATATTCCCGGAGCACCATTCATCATGAACTGACTGCGCAATCGGTGCTAAACGATACAGTTTGGTATAATATTTCTCTGAATCTCAGAGCTTAATATTATTATGACTTGTTTTATTGTAATGGTCACGCTTGCCCACTGCCAGACATGGGCAGTATCTAGATACATGTATCTAAAGATACGTATTTAAAATACATTTGTATTTTGTATTTCAAATACCCATTTCAAAAGTATTTTTTATCTTTTTATTGCATTTAAAATACAAAATACTTTTAAAGAATTATACAGACTAAAATGGTAGTTTCGCGCGATCTAAAGCTAAATCTAGAATCGACTCGACTTCTATTATCGACTTACACCGGAAGAGGTATTGTACCCACCGCCGTAAATTGTACCATTACATACATCCGGACAGCGGATCGAGCCTTTTAAGTTTTAACCCTACTTTTCGACCACGAAGTATTTTAAAATGTATCTTTTCAGAAAGTATCTTAAGATACTATCTTGTATTTTGTATTTCAAATACATGTTCGTGAATGTATCATGTATTTTGTATTTCAAATATCCAAATCTCAAGTATCTAGTATTTCAAATACTTCAAATGTGAGTATTTTGCCCATGTCTGCCCACTGCCCAACACCACATACAGCGAGGAACAGAACAACTCACATTATAGAATTGCGAAAGAAAAGTGCAATATAGGCCTACGCACTCAAAAATCTTGATTAATGGCAAAAAAATAAAAATAAAAATACAGTGCAAAAACAGTTAATAATACACCAAATCACAACAATACAACTTGCTACTTGTTAACTTACGTGAGGTGAGACACAGCTATAATAATACGTGTGCAGTATTTTATGTAAATTTATCGTGCAACCCTTACCAAAACCATGTTCTTGTCACGTTTGCAATTCGTCTAGAGAAACGACATCATAATTCATATAAAAATAAAAATTATTTAAAATAAATAACGTTTGTTGTGTCATGCAGCCAGCGCATAAGACATCTCGTGTTAAATCCAATCAGGCGATGCCATATAAAGGGTTTGAGCTCCAGCTGGTAATGTCCATGTTTATGTCATAAATGTCTTGTAGACTTACTTTTACGTCGGGCAGATGTAGATTGGTAAATTAACAGGTGATGATGGTGGCGTTAAACATGAGATGTCCGGATTCTCTGGGCGTGGTGATACTGATCGAGCGTCTACCCATGCGTCTACCTACAGCGATGACACGAAAGATGGGCTATTGGCCCATTGGGCTTTCTAAGCGTAGTAAACACAAGTTACGAGCGAGGGAGTCGGTCGGGGCTATGAGGAACTACTTTGACGAAGAAACTCATTTTGATTGTTCAATTTCTAGTTGTAGTAGAAGATTTTGTATTATTATGATATTTTGTTTTGCTATGTTACAACTTACAAGTACAATTCAATCAATTCAAATCAAGTACCGGTACAATCAAATCAATTTACAAAAATACCAACATTTTTTTTTACCCTGCTGGGATGGATTTTGTAATTTCTGGATTGATTTACTTAAAATCTATTGCCGATTAATGAAATTGAGAAATAATACCAACATAGTAGTAAGGTAAGGAGCAACACAATCATGGAAATTATTATTTATGTATTCATATTTTTTTTAGTTGGACTAACTAAAAAAATATGTATCCTCTTAAAATAATACAACATATTTTCATTGAGTACATGTTTGAATGTGATTTGTATTTCACAGTGCAGTTGGTTGCACGGTTCAAGGCAAATCTTTACCACTCATACTCTGTCACTACATCGCGACTGTATTGAAGATTGTAATTCTGTTATGGCTTCAAATGTTTTGACTCACGTGCTAACGGCTTCAAATGTTTTGACTCACGTGCTAACATCTAATAGAAACGCATTTTCTAATTGAAAGCCCACCTCCTGATTCATATCCACACATTTGTATACCCACTTGTCATCCCAGGAGACAAATGCGACCACTCTGGCCGTGGTGGCTCATGTACGGTTGGGGCACGTACAAGCGCTCCGAAACCCCCAAGGTTCGTGGGTTCGAATCCCACTCCCACATGATGCATTGACTTTTGATTGTTATTCATCCTCCACCACCACCAATCATCTCACTCACTCTAGCTAGAATATATGCACAGACGAGATTATTACATCAAAAATACATATTTTCTTCAACTTCTATAATATAATACAGAGTCACATACAACTCACAACACAATATTAATAGTTGGCTTAGTCCCCTACTGCGTTGTATCCAACCTCGTTGTGAGTGACTAAATCAGTAGTATTCGTTCCTCTCATCACCTTATATTACCGACCTAATCATCCCCCACCCCTCAATAAATCGTCTAGTTATTGGCTGATAGGTGTTACAACAGGTGTATATGCAGCGTGCATGCTAATTGGACGTACGATCTGAGACTGCGCTACCACTGTGCGGGGGAGGGCGAGGCTTGGCTAACGAGTGCATGCCGCTCGTACGCCGTACGGTGATGATAAACGTCCAGACAAATGTTATTAGATGGCACCAATGATTTATGCCCCCCTTCCTTCAAGGTGGGGTCGGCTTTACACTGCTATATTCATGCTTGATATTTTGTAATTATCGCAACTCGCACTAGAGATTAGGTTGAAATGTTTATAAGGTGGGTCTTTCGAGCTGTGAATTAGATTGTGATGGAGATGGTTTGAAGAAAATAGAATCTGAGTTTTATTCGGAACCATTTCTTGATCTATTCTTCTGATAGCTGTTGTCCAAAAGCATCGGTAAATAGAGTTTGCTGTTCCGGATCCGATCGCCAGTCATTATTTAAATTAATTAATTAATAAATAAATATAAATTCGTATATTTTGGGTGTACCCACTCCGTCACAGAACTGATTTTCAGTGGAGGACATAAAATGTATATCCGACTGAGCCAACCCTGCAGGCCAGACACCATCGGCGAGCGAACATTGACCAACTTGGGAAACACCGATCAATCAAGTTGGACACGATTTCACCCGCGGACAGCGTCAGAATCAACAAGGCAAATTCGGAACAACTTTAGAATGTATTATGTGCCTCGTTGATATGGCTCCAAGCGAGGCTCCAAGTTAATTGTTACACATTCCTTCGCCAAGAACTTCTTCAACTCCAAAAAACTTCTGTCTAAAAAGGGAATCGAACCCTGGACTTCTGCATTGGGAGCAGAGACTAACCACAAGACCAACGAATAATAAATATTGCAATCACAAAATATTTTCCAGAAAGGTAGCTATAATGTTTTAAAATCCTTTTTTTACCACCATCGTTATTTTTATATTATCCACTGGGAAATCGACAGTATTGTTATGAAAGTTGGCTATTGAACCTCGGGCACAATGTTATCACATCTTCTTTTTACTGTTTCACATGATGGATTTATAAGATGATCGATTGTCATGATACGTTTAAATTAAAAAAAAAGCTTGCCGTAGTGAAAACCCAGTGTAAATTAACTAATTAGCCATTACCGTTTCAGTTGAAACTGTTATCTTTTAGATTCCTACGTGCTTGAGCAGTAGTGTCAGAGTGTTTATCAGTTTATATATAGTGTATCGCGCCTGTAATTACCTGGACAGCGGGGGGTATAAACGCGTGGTTTGCCAACGCCTTCGCGTTGAGGGCGCAGACATAAGTAACCACAACACCCAACACAGACGCGAATACATCATCAAACGACTGTTATTGAAATTGGCAAACGATAGAGCATATTTTAATATCAAACTGTTAGTAATGTTTTAAATCTTATGTGGCATACAAATTATCAATTATAGTAAACATGTTCTCCCCGAAGGTGCCGGTTTGTCTTCTGGAAGTGGATTTATGGGAGACGTTTAGATAGAAAAGCCTAAGAAGAAAGTTTGCTATACGTTAGTTTGCATTATCATATTTGCAGCTGCAGTGGAAATTAAAATATAGAATAAAATGCCTATGCAGGATAACATCAATTATTTAGTGACTGGAATTCAAGTTTTCTATGCTAAAAAATTTAGACTTATTTTTTCTATCACCCTTGTTACTAAATCGGTGTTGAGTCGTCGGTACGGCGGTCACGTGTCCAATTGGGTAAGTCATTTGCATATTTCGTCATTACTAAACAATTTTGTTTCGCTATAGCAAAAAATATGCATCTCAAATTAATTTATATCCAGAGTTTTTGTTTGTGACGATGCCTTGTATTCAGCACTATTTGGTTAGTACATAAATTTGAGAAAACGCCATATTGGACTATGTACCATACCGAATTGTATTTTTTAATACTTAATAAATAGATACATTGATATTTGATACATTTATTATATTACTATTTTTATTACACATTTAAGCATCGAGAATTGTAATTAGAATGCGTAGTTACTAGAAATTAATTAATTATGTAAATGGAAACAAAATCACGCCCAAAGAAGAATGGCATATGGCGTGGGTGTGTGCGTCCTTCCAAATGTACACACCTTCCCAGGGCCGGGCCCATATTCACCCCATGCAGAAGCATGTGGCCCCAGGGTCAAATCACAGTCGGAGGCTTATCAGATGAGGGATAATAATTGAATTGGCCTTTGATTGTTCGTGAGGTGTGTGTTCATCTCCAATCACCTTGGATTAATAACATGCATAGGCTATTACTTGACCTGGGGAATAATCTTCGTGGCTATAGAACCATTATTTACAACACACCATTTGTAACAGCCCGATGCTGTCTGGTTAACCTTCATTTGAAATATTGAACCTAACTCTTGTCAGGGACAAATTAACCTTTATCAATAAGTTTAAGGCGCGGCTAGGCGTCCACTGGCAGGCTACTCATAATTCGTTACCTCGGATGGGATATGACTTATGGAATGCAGTATCAAGCCGGGCACTTCAAATTTAATCAAATATTTAATTATTATTTTAAATTAAACGTTGAGATCATTGTGATGGCAGACTTGTGATCTCGTCTTATTCTTATTGCTGTTTTCTCTGTCCTGCACGGAATGTCTTTACAAGTTTCACGTCAAGAAATCGGCCCAGTGAATCTTGAAAAGAAAATATGTAAACGTCTTTGGTCTTCATAAGTTATCACCACCACAAGAAATTATTTATTTTAAGCAAAGAGATATGTTGAGTATAAAAAATTAGAATAAAATGATACTTTTCAAATAAACTTAAATAAATATTTGAATTCTGTGCATATTCAGATTGAAATGTGGGCATTAATTTGCCATTTCTTGTGATTAGGGTCGATGGATTTACCAATAGGACCCAACCCACCCTCTTTCGACGGCCACTGCGTGAAGGCAAATCTCCAGCACTGGGATGATAGCCGGTTCCTCTTCTAACTCCAACAATCCTATGAAGGTACTTCATTTTGGTTATAGATAGGTCAGGTGTCTTCCTTGAGCAGATGAAACACGCTCGTCGTCACCCTGTCATTGGTGCTGACAGAACTCAGCCAGTGCCAACGATGTGTAACGTGCCCATCATATCGTATATTTTTTTTCCTCCTTGCATTTCCACAAGGAAATAAACTCAAATTATCGTGTTTTTTTAATAAATAATTCGAACCGGATTCAAGTCATTTCATTTCAATCTCACATCATTGAACTACGAATGAATTACAACTCGTGTGTTACAACTTTATACTCGATTCACGAAAGCAAAACAAACAAAATGCATAATATGCATCCGGTCGGTAGGCCATACCAGTCAGCGATACAAATACAACAATAGTTTGGTTGCCTACAGTTCAAAATCACAGTCCTACAATTTAATTTATAAAGCTCAATCAAGTCGATAATATCAACCAACTTTATTTACACGTTTCTTTCGTCATTTGGCACAATATCTTGCCGGAAGTTGATGTCCTCACTGAAGGGTGGGTCGTGGTTGGTCCAAGCTGCAATCCGATGGTTGCCCTGGGCTGGGTTGGGGTCGCAACCCTCGATGTGGCGGCCAGATGTGTCGGGGTTGGTCCTGGTCGTCATCGAGGCCAGATTGCACAGAAACTTCGCCTGATTTTCAAGTCAAGCAAGAAGTCGACTCCATGCATCGAGACGGCGCGAGTCAACATCGATGGTGACGATGCACATTTCCTTACTTGTTTACCATAACCTCCTCTGTTGTCTTATTCGCTGAAGTGGTGGAGTTAAGTTAAACTTGGCGCATGTTGAGACAATCAGACCAACCAAGCCAACCGGACGAAGAAACCACATAAAAGTTTGATCGCCCAAATACAATTAAACTGCAATCTGGATCGTCTTGGACGAGCTATCAAGCAGTCTCTGTTGGCCTCGATCAATCTCGTCGAATTATTTGTCTTGCGGTTTGTTATAGTGGGGCCTTTGGTGAGACGAAACAAGAAGAAATATAGCTCGGCACTTTGGTGGCCAGTGAAAATAATCGGACATTCTCTTTGTTGGGTACTCCCCCCTCGAAGTCGACAGAGGACATCGCTTGCGGTGTGAGCGCTTATGGAGGTTCCGAGAAGCAGTTATAGGAGTTGTCGCTTTCATCTGGTTCTCGGTTTCCGGTCCACGTTCATCTTATTTCGGAGATTCTACGAAATACGCGCTCTATAATTGAATATCTAGGTTCCCTCTTTCGTTTATAGTTTCCATTTCTTTTACTACGAATCATAACAATTATTATTTTATTTTATCGTATATGGTCACAAGCGGGGTCTTGTGTTTATGGGAGTCTTTGGGCACCGACCGCGCTTTGTTATGAAAACGCAATAATATTTTGATTTTAACTGTTGGTGTAGTTACGACCTTTTAAAACATGGTGCATTTTTTTTGTTCTCAAGCTATTAATTTGAATCTAGCCTATTTCTCTTGCGTGGGGGCTCGGTCGGCGTGCTGTGCAGCAACTCACCTCGCATCGCCGCAGCTTTCTAGGAACTAACTCACTCTGTTTCACGTGATTTACGTCTGAGAAACAGCGATCACACGTTTTATAACGTACGTACGTTTTGATGAGACTTTATACGATGCGGATGGCCGGCTGGGCTGGTTCCCCTCTGGCCACCCAATATGAATATTTAAAACCACGACTCGAGGTGTCTCGTGTTGAGGTGGCGTGGGACGCCCCTGCTGCGACCTATCGTGAACCATCGCTAACTGATATCATTTCTAATATATTGATTCCACGGTATTTGTGTTCGGCCGTGTTGTGGACCGCGAGGCGCTAGATATGAATCAAATCACATCACTCCGATTGTCTTGCCAAGCAATCTCATCTCTTCTATTTCGGTCGAATGTCTGTCTGGTTTACGCGCTTCTTTGATGTCCGCTCCGGTTGACAGGCGCGCTGTCCTAAACATGTGGTAACAACAACCATCTTCGCGTGACAAGCATTTATAGCCAGCTCCAGACACAACAGTCCAGGCCACAAACAAATCACACCTGTCAATCAATCACGAGGGAAAACCAAACGATTTGCCTTCGTAAATAAAAAATATAATTAATTATTTTATGGCGGGATTGAAGTTTAACGACCAGCTATTTGATCGTAAACCTGTTTGAATTATTGTCGAGGCTGACTTTAATTCGTAATCCCGGGGAGTTATTATAAAAGCCCCGTATTCCTTTTCCATTTAACAGCTTCTCATGATTACCCCAGTCTTACTCGGTAGACCGCGCTTTTGAATTATCGTTATTATTTATATGGCTTCGGATATCGAATTTTACGATACTTTGCTATGCCTTTTGTCCTCGAACGTTATAAAATAATCCTTACATAAAGGTTTCAACTTTGTAGCTGATTTCAAAAAGTAATAACGTGTGGGCCTTCAGCTTACTTTGTTCTCTTTCTCTAATAAATGAGCGGGTTTATTTCCTTGTTGTTTGGTGAGTTCATGTCTCATTTGTCACCGTCCAAATCGCTTGTAAATTCGTTCCAGCAGCCCAACGCATGCTCTCAAAGCGGCTAGGAGTCGGGGGGTGGTAATAAAATGTCACATATTTTACTGTTTCGTTGTTTTAATGACGGGGTACTTCGGGTACACATGTGTGAGCCCGGTGCTCTCTTTACGACTTGCGTACATTGTACAACATGTTGCTGTACTCGACTCACTCATACGCCTTCCTCCCTCCTCCCTCCTCCTTCTTCCTTCCTCCTTCCTTCCTTCCCGCCGCAGCACGTTCACTTCAGAGGACTGAGTCACCATTCGTGACCGTCTCACTCAAATCTCAATACGATGGCGATTGAAGGTCCAGCCCAGCTTAGTCGTCGTGAGCTTCCCATCCATACACTATGGAGGTGACCGCCGATGACCGTCACCGATGATGGTCGCCGATGTCTGTCTCTAGAAATTCATTAGTTTGCACTAGGCTTTTGCAGGATTGTTCACACTAGTTCACTGATACTGTCTTTCCGCAGTGTTCGGCCTAGTCAATTAGGCCCAACAGGTCGGGCGGTGACCCACAGTCACAGGACCGAACCGAATACCCCCTAAGACTGATTCGGTAGGCCATGATTCGTTTCCTGCCACTGGCAATCCTGACCGAAAGTTTTACAAGGTTTTCTTTAGTCGGCGAATGCTGGGATTGAGTCCTCATATCCAGTTCTTGGACATTCCGTTCACAAACTTAACGCACTGGCCACTGGGGCACTACCCTTTAATAACCTGGGTAGTCACCTGAGGACGGTCACACAGCATAAAACTTCCGCCACAAAATGTCTGAGTTCAGGCCAAAATGTAAAATCTCTTATGACTTTGATGCCGAATTTAGTTGTACATCGAGAGAGATTTGTTATGTACATTTTGTTTTAATGAATTTTTGGAACGATACTACGAAAATGATCACAGACGTACCACGTATCTAGCGACATTAATATTTTTCCAACACCCTCTCTCAAGTTGAAACGGACCTCATCATATGTTGAATATGATATTATATATATGTAGGTATGCCAGCCAACGATCACCCCACTTCTCGCAATTGCTTTGCTAAGTCGCTTGTACACATGGCACGTGTAATTCATTCAACGATACAACCCATTCAAATCCATACGCACATGGTGGAAACTGGAAAGACGTGCGACTGCTCTCAAAGAAGTCCGCGTTGAAACCCCGACTGCTGGAGACGAGCGACTTCTTGTGCATCGTGGATTTTCAAAAGTGTTTTTAAAAACGCAAATTTGAACGTGACAAATAAAAATAAAATAAATAAATCCGAATTTAGAGTCTACCCACTCAGTCACATAACTGATTTTCAGTGATCGACATTCGATCGATTGATTGATCGATTCGATCGACAGTGATCGACCAAATTTCACACGAGATCGACCAAATTTCACACTAATTACTACTTTGAGGGCTCAAAATAGCTTGACTGGGAATAGTCACTATTGCCATGGCTCAATCTTGAATAGCCAACATGATTAATTTTGTGATTTGCATGAGTTGTTACATACCCGAGAACCAAGAGTTTTGAAAGGAACTTGAAAGGATGTTTCATTTTACTTTGTGATCAAATTCCAAGTTAAATGCAAAATATATTCGAAACAAAAATACTGGCCAATTTTGATTTAATTACGTAGAGTATTGAGAAATCTTCTTTTAAAAGCCACCACATGGATTCTAGCTTCACCTCAACAAACAACGACACAACATAAGATCAGAGGACAGAGGTGGGAAGATCGTGAAAACACCGCACTCGTCATCTCACTCGTGAAAATAGTTTGCAAGGAATAGTTAGGAGTAGCAACTTTTCACACACGTAGATATATAGAGGAGGGTGTCAATGATTTCCTACGTTAATCGTTACAAAAACCAACTGTTGTTTTCGTGGAAATATGCCAGCAAGCGAAAACGTTTGCTCACGAATTTATCTGTTGCAGTTTTTGTGATGTATAATAACTATTCTATGGCACATAGGGATGTAATCAAATGACGTATTTGACACACTATTCACGCCATGTACATTACACTATCTGTGATTGAAGGGTGTCTGGCCAATCACCAATGCGTGAGAAGTCACCACAATACTGTTCGCGTCTCAAAACAAAAACATTCGAGTCAAAAATTAAAATCAATATGTGCAAAGCGGTGAGTAAAACAAGTGTAGACCCATAATGTTAAAAGTGTTGAATCCAATTTGAACTTTTTACTAATACACTCGAAAAAAATTAATCGTTTTCCAGTCTACCGTATATGGTGCAGCGGCAATCGGCAAGTTATGAAAGTTGGACCCCTACCGGCGGTAGAACAAGATGATATTATACTTTTTAGAAAGATTACTTCAAAATACATACGATTAGCCGTATCCGAGAAAAATCCATCTTGTTCTACATGCCGTTTTGGCACTTTGAGTGCGTCGCGACGCTTCCGCACGGCGCTTCACTCTTTTGATCATCATTTCCAAACCAACTATGGTACATTAATAAACTAAGTACCATTGTTTAGAAGAAGAATAGCACTTTTCAGTGAATACCCACATTTACCCATTAAAAATATTGTAGGGTATTTTAATTGGCCTAAAACGCAAAAATGTGACTTTTTATCAATTTTACTTGGATATTCAATGTCACTTAACGAGAAGAGTTGTAAACATATTGTTGGTTTATCAGTCTTAAAAACATGCTGTCACATGTGTTATAATACTACAATGCACAGATAGTTACACAAAGTCACTGAGATTGTGCATGACATACGTTTGTTCGGCCGCGCGTCTTATTTACTTCCGCTGACGCTTCCGCACGGCGCTTCACTCTTTTGATCATTATTTCCAAACCAACTACGGTACATTAATAAACTTAGTACCATTGTTTAGAAGAAGAATAGCACTTTTCAGTGAATACCCACATTAACCCATTAAAAATATTGTAGGGTATTTTAATTGGCCTAAAACGCAAAAATGTGGCTTTTTATCAATTTTACTTGGATGTTCAATGTCACTTAACGAGAAGAGTTGAAAACATATTGTTGGTTTATCAGTCTTAAAAACATGCTGTCACATGTGTTATAATACTACAATGCACAGATAGTTACACAAAGTCACTGAGATTGTGCATGACATGCGTTTGTTCGGCCGCGCGTCTTATTTACTTCCGCTGTCGCGCAGTGTTCACTGTGAGTTCCGGGCGCCGAACAGAACACTATAAGAGAAAAATTGGCAATACAACTTTTAAATCAATTAAATATGTAAGAATTTAAATCAATTTCTAAAAAAATTTACACACGTCACGTCAAATTATAATTAAGGGTGTAGCACGTATAGGCATGTTAAAGTGTGTATGACATTCTTGTGTGGCTTTTACTGGAATGTAATATAAAGATACCAAAAACATTTGTTATGTTCCCATAAAATGAATGAAATATTAAAATTAAAATATGAAGGGTATTTTTATAAATACTGTATAGGCTTCACCTTATTGTTGTTATTAATAAGTAAGTTTTGCTCACCATTCTCGAGTTGCAGACGTCTCTGTGCTAAATTATTTTTACGCATAGGATTATTTTATAGAATATTTTAACCATTTTTAGTTATGGATGGATTCTAAAGAGTGTAATATAGATCTTTGAATCTCGTCTCTCGTGTTCTACCTTGGATTTTCTGTAAATAATTGTGTTCCAGCTATTACTTACATAAATATACAACATTACGTTATGGTTTGCGTTTTTCAATCTTTACAGTATTATAATTTGCATGCTTTGTATACATTCAGTTTTATTTACATTTCTCCAATTTCCATCACACCCACTGTCCCACAAGCGTGTTTTGTGCCCTAAAACCCCAATAACTAACTAACTAACCCACAAGCAGTGATACAAAGCTCGTTTGCATTGGCACTTGTCTGTTTCACACTGCCTGTCACTACTATAAAGATGTGTGATTTGTTGACGTAAATACAATATTATAAGACGTTGTATGTTCTCCAACCGTAGTCGAATGACTGCAATAACGGATTTGCAACATGGCTCTAACACCATTCTAACACCATACCAAACATTGAAATTTAGCCCTCTTAGCATGCAGTTGAAATGCATTATCATCAGTAGGGGTTCATTAGGGCTTCATATTTATTTATCCGTAGTTTTAGTTAAAGCAAAATTTAAATGTGTGAGAAAATTCACTTCCAGCTTTCGAAAATGACAATACAGTAACATCTTTAACAAATCATGTTCAAGTATATTTTGACAGTGCACATAAACATGCCCATCCATAGACTTGCACGTTGATTGCAATTATGTTTTGTTATTTGGTGGTAATATATAACCAAGGCATGTCGTTGGACTCTGACCAGGTTTGAGCTGCTTTCATAAACAAATGCATAAGAGCTTCCATTACGTTTTAATAACTCGTACACCACGATTAGTTGTTAACCTTGCAGAAGAGATTGGCAGTCACATCAGCATATATTCCCAGTATAGTTATTAGTTGGTAAGTCCTCCATCACCAAACATTGATTTTATACTGGCCAAAAACGCCTATGTCAAATGCATGCCACCTAAACGCATTCTTATTTAACAGGAGAGAGCAGCTGGTTTACTCCGGTTTACTCCATAAGATTTTCAGTTCATTGCTGTTTATGGCAAGATCTGCAGTGGCCATAATATGAGTTTGGTCGATCTTCTCAGCAACGTTACCGAGGTTGAGAAGTGCAGTGTATATGAAGAAAACGTCAGAAGACTGATGATGATGTTGAAGTGTTAAAAGCCTCCCCATGATGATGATATCTTGAAATATCACTTTATAAATCGGTGAATAAGCGATACATTTTTTAAACTAGGCACTTGATTTGTGATTAAAGATAGGTCTCTTCATCAAAGTTTTGTCTGTAATTTCTCGTGGTTCGGCGTGGGGTTTATCATATTGAAGTATAATGTATTTTATCTGATATTTAATTCTTCTGATGTCAGAAGTTTGTTACTGCCAATTTGGAATTTTAATTCACCACAGTTCTTTAACATAGCACGACGACTGTGTCATGAGTTGGATTTTTACCGTCAATGGTTTCTTCTTAATTGAATAGAAATTAAATCTATGAGGTACGAACAAGTCATCTTCAAGTACTAACTGGCAGTTAGCAACATACGTCTCAAACCTGGGAATATTGTCGTAAAAACAACTACGTACATCCAGTGGAGAATGCAAAATGTGCAAAAAAGTTTTGCTCCCAAACTGATGATGCACGAACACTCCTGAAGCAAGAGGTGTACTTACATATTTGGATTGTGTTATTAGGTTATGACACAATGCTAGAGATGAGAGGATATCTTGGGATTAAAGTAGGCACAAACACCAAGTCCATCGAAAGAATCATAGAATCATTAACGTATCGTTTGCACACATTTGTGTATACTGTCACAAATGGTAAAGCCTCACACTAATGAATATAGCAGCAGATTGGTGCAAGACCATTCTCTTGGAAGGTTTGATGTCCACGTTTCGTTCTTCGTCATAATTGTTTTCTTGTCAGTCTCTTCGAGCTTAGACACCTTTTATAAAGTTTCACCGACACTCATCAGCTATTGTAGAATAAATCGGGTTTATCCAACAGTTATTACTTAAATAATTATAATAATAAATAAATTGTATTTAGAGTCTACCCACTCAGTTATATAACTGATTTTCAGTGGGGGACAGTAAATCAAAGCGACCAAGCCACCCCTGTAGGTCCCGACGCAATCGACCTCGCCTTCCGGTACCTCTTTATAATACTGGGTGTATTTTTTTCAATAGCACAAGATAATTGATCAACAGCCCAACGGCAAGAAGAGTGGAATTTCACATTCAGTTTTTTAGATATATATATCTGTATACGGTAACAGATACGAGTATAATACGTATTTTTGGTACAGGTCGATAACAGACCCAGTGTCGAACAATTTGCCGTCACAGAATAGACAGCGTCTGATCGATTACTTTCTTGAGTTTAGTACTTTGTTTTTGGTTCGTCATCCATAGATACAATTCGTATATACATAAATCTTGAAACACAGTTTACCCATTTTGGCATTGCATTAAGAAAATGATATCAAATACTCCATGCAATTAATGTTCGATCATGTTTTAACAATAATATGGGATTGAATCATGAGAATACTGTTTTCCAGTCATAGCTATAAATATAATATTATCGTGATTTACATAACAAACATGCAAATAATCTCAAAGCACGGAACAAACAACAATAAACGTTGTGTACTGCTACAGTAGCATGTTTCCAAAGAGATGGTCTTTAAATTCCAAATTTATTTTGAGTGTTGGCCACACTATTCAGTTTAAAAATTACATCAATGAAGCAGCACTGTTTAAAAAAAAATATTATATTTGTGATGAAAGACTGCAATGCAGCTTTGTTCCTGCATTTGCTGTCGATTGACAAAAACTGAACCAAATGTTCAATTGAGATAAAATATGACATAATAGCATTTAAAGAACTTACACTGCTAAATCACAAAGACTTTCGTTGATACCTACATGGCCGAATAGTAACGTATGAGCGGTTTGGCGCTTACAACTCACAATGTGCTTGGCGTGACAGCGGAACTAAATAAGACGCGCGGCCGAACAAACGCATGTCATGCACAATCTCACCGACTTCGTATAACTATTTGTGCATTGTAGTATTATAACACATGTGACAGCATGTTTTTAAGACTGATAAACCAACAATATGTTTTCAAATGTTCTCGCAAATTGGCATTGAATATCCAAGTAAAATTTATAAAAAGTCACATTTTTGCGTTGTAAGCCAATTTAAATACCCTTAAATATTTGTAATGGTTTAATGTGGGTATTCACTGGAAAGGGATATTCTTCTTCTAAACAATAGTACTAAGTTTATTAATGTATCTTGTTTGGTTTGGAAATAATGATCAAAAGAGTGAAGCGCCGTGCGGAAGCGTCGCGGCGCACTCAAAGAGCCAAAACGGCATGTAGAACAAGATGGATTTTTCTCGGATACGGCTTATCGTATGTATTTTGAAGTAATCTTTCTAAAAAGTATAATATCATCTTGTTCTACCGCCGGTAGGGGTACCTCATCGAAATAAGCGTCTCCGGGCCGCCTGGCCGCTCGACCAATAATGTTGTTGCCGCAGCCGTCGCCGTCGTCGTCGTCGTCAAGATAAATTATCTTGTTGTTGATCTCCTATTGAATGTTTTGTGTCTGATCACTGACTAAGCTAAGCCGCGGCCTAAAAAACCACCACGACTCCATAGTCAACCATCACATAACCATCACAATGGCTGCAGATGAATTAAAATGCGATGGGGATGAAATCAAACCTGCTCGCGTAGTCATATCTATCATCACAAAGGGACGCAGTTTTTTCCTGGGTGCGGCCTACTCAATGGAGGCGCAACATTCAACAATGATCTCTGTGAATGGTATCAGTAGTCGTGTGAGGCGCGTGCTCTTTTGTGCCCAACCCTCGACACTTGTAGCTGTGTGTTGCCCTCTTGACACTTGATCCGCCATTGTGTTCCTCTCTTCGGTAGTTGCCTGCCTGCTGGCTTGCTTGCTTTCGTGTCGCAATCTTGGGAGGGTGTTTAAACATCGTGTCAAATTGAAGAACACACTTTTTCATCGTCAACAATTTTATGTTTTCATTATTCAAAATACATTCAGTAGGTATGCGTAAATGTGCAACAAGATCAACGGCAAAAAAGTTTCTCTCCATACATTGGGTTTTACTTGTGTTTTCGACAGCAACCATTTTATTCTCCGTATATTGAAAATTAATACAAAACACGACTCAAATTGTGAGTTGCATGCGTTCCTATCTAAGGTGCTCTATATCTACTAAGCTCATCTTCGATCTTGCTCATCAACCCCCTCGGAGAGAAAGTCTTTACAAGCTCAGAATCAATTCCATAAATATAATGTCGCTTATAACATTTCAATGGTCCTACGTACTAACTAGCACTAAAAAATCTGCTATTTTGACTTGTATTTTGCTTCTATCATTCCATGTTTCCATTATTTTATTTCGTAATTTGCCTCACTTAATATTATCCCTGGCATTGCGAGACTTTCTTTCATAGCTAATGAAGTAGACTAGTCAACAATATATCCTATCCTTCTGTTGTCAGTTCCAACGTATAAGCTCTTTCAAAATGTGCCACGATTCGAATATGCAGTCTTGATGTGAATGAAGTCAAATTACAATAATTATCATTATAAAGTGTTGTTTGTTTGATAATCTGTCACATTCTAAGTGAATGGAGTTGGCAGTGAAGCCGCGACCTCGCCTGCTTGGAGTTGGGGGGGTTGTGTTGTTGGAATCGTTCCACTATCAACACATTGAAGCCATCCATCATTCTGCTGCATTCTTGCTCGGTGCGGGCGTCGGCGTCGGTCGCGCATCCTATGAGCGGAGAGCGGAACTACGCCACGGTTTCTGCAACACGCGACGCGGCCCACCCTGATTCACGACACGTTTTTTAGATTAGGTGCGGGAAAGTTATAATTTGGATTGATTTCATGAATTGATGGCAAGCCATCGTCAAAACTATTAGTTGTGGAAAAAACTAGGCATTTGAAAATATGTTTACAGTTGTGTACTGTATATTCCTATGACTGAATTTAGTTTTGCTAGGATTTTAAAAGTTTATCTCCAAGTCTCCAACATAACAATTTAAATTAACGGACTTTTTTAACATTTGTTTACGTAACTTTTCAATTTCTTTTATTTGTCAATGAGTTCTTTCTTCATTTTGAAAACATGTTTGCCAAGCATCTACACATTACACACACTAGTAAAGTAACACTACAAGAATATGGTTGTCGAACACAAAATTAGCATTACTATAATCACGATAGTTGAAAATTTAGATTTCTGATTTTGCAAGTATAGGGAAATGCGTGTTTGTTGAATTCAGGGTTTGACTCTTGTGCCATGTTTGCGACCCCAGACGCAATAAAACCACGTGGGCCACACGCAGGGCCGTAGCTAGGGTATAGAAATTACCCGGGGATGATGGATAAATTACAATGGGGGTCTGGGGGGAATGCCCCCCAGCCAATGCGGGTCCGGGGCGCACAGCCCCGGGAAATTTTTCGATTCTAAAGAGTGTGATTGGAGTGTTTTAACGAGTTTTAGGCATGTTTTTTTTACAACATTTCGTTGCTGGTGACTAGTAAGATTGTTGTGAATTGTGATTCCATACTTTAATTTTTATTATAATATTCTATGATTTTACTTTGCATTGGTCAAACAGAGGGGGGTCTATTATATATACAAGAGATGTGTCGCGACAGACTCGTTGTAGGCACCACAGTCCCGTTTCTCCCCTCTCCCCTCTCCCCTCCCGCCAACCCACCCACCCTTCGCCGCCACCCCCAACTCAAACCTTTGATAGTATTGTTTGTACACATTCGTCGGCGTGCATAGCGAAAACAAATAAATCTTAGTGCATTTAATTTGTGGATAATAACATGAACAGTAGTATTATCAATTCAAAATGGTCTACTCCAGATTTTTTACCCGGGTATTTACCCGGGCTTACCAACCCCTGGCTACGGCGGTGGCCACACGTTCTGTTGTTGCTTGTATGACGCCACTGTTCCACAGCCCGCACGCCACTGCTGTGGGGCGAGGGTTACCTTCCCACGGCAACATGGTGATAGCGTTTTCACACCGGCAAACGTTATTATAACTTTTTACCCGATACATTGTGATGCAATTTCTCATACTTTTTTTATCAGAAATTATTGGTTCTTGTGGTCATTAATGTCATCTTGTTGTAAGTTATGTCATTGCCTAGCAGACTGCGAATATAAAATTATATACATTGTGACTATTAAAATGAGCAAACGTTTCACGCCGATAGATTGAATAGATTGCAAAAGAAACTTTTTATCTTGGCCAATAAAATGCATCAAATAAATAAGCAGATAGCTCGTGTGATGTGTTTTCTCGGCCGACATTTCAGGTCGTAACGTTTGAGTAACGCAATGTGTTGCGGCGGGCACACACTGCACATTGCATTTAACTACTGCCCGCGCTCTACGCCTCGCATTCCCCACCATGATTGAAGACCACACGTCCGATTAAACTGATGTGTGCGAAATCCTGTACACCATATTTTTAGTATATTATAAGGCTTTGTGGCATCAAAGGAAGAAGTTTTTTGCGAGCAACGAAACTTCTTTGATGTGATTTAATAACCATAACTGTCTGTTTAAATAACTCGAAAAAAGAATTTGAAAGAGGTATAAAAACCTCTATGCTCCATATGAAATTGTAAGTACCGGATAACCTAATTTCTAACAGGCGTGTCTTATTTTGAAATAAAGTCTGGCGGTGAAATAGTCAGATCAAGGTTCCCGTTGGCATCCTGACCCTGTCTAGTGTAGTTGGGAGACCCGGGTTCGAATCTCAGATGACGTGCATCACATGATAGCCCGAAACTTGGAACAAATGCAATTGAAAAGAAATTTAAATGACACCTCTAAAAAGGTATTTGTATATTTACAACTTAAACTTATATTGTTGTATTGTTCTTTATTGCATGTTAAAATTCACATTTTACAATTATGGTCAAGCCCCAATGGGCTTTCAGCAATGGATTACCCTTACAGTTTATGTTATTAACTTTTGTTCTAGACTGAATTATAATTATTATAAGTATTTTAAGTATGCTCTACCTAGAATAGATAACTAAGTATATAAAGTATATCTGTGTATTAGAATAGGTATCTACTATTTCACACTCTCTTCGGAGCAGTGCATATCTGTACCATGTACACGATCAAAATGAAATAAAGAATTATTATTATTATATTTGATTTAGTATTTGTTAAAAAAGTCGAAGACCATTTTGATTGTAATTTTATGGTGGATTACCAATTGAGATATTTTATTCATGTTTCATAACAATCAGACGGTTACCACAAACGCAGTTTTCTGCAAATGAAAAAATGGCAACGAGAGAAATTCATCCACATCACCTTCTCAGTAAAAAGAATATTTTTCTAAAAATAGTTTGATTAATGTCTTGAATCTCAAATAATGTCCCGACGGACGACGAATATCTGTCCGTAATCGTGAGTCGAGATTGTCGCGCCTCGCTGGACCTGGCGTGATCTAACCATTGGGGAGGGAGTGAGACGGGCGTCGCAAGATGGAGAAGGTACAGTCTGCACGTGCACGTCACTGTCAAGACACGTGTCAAGGGGTGACACGGGGACGCCGATTAATCGGCCGTCTGTCTGTCTGTCTTTCGCTGTCCACATGTGCGGCTGTGTGGTAGAAATTATTCCGACACTCACTCCCAGGAAGAGGACGAAAATAGTCGTAGCTCTTCTACATTCTAGACTTAATTTATTTCAGATATTTTTTTTAGGATTACGATTGTGTTATTAAATTACACACATGGGTTGCTAGCGACAGATTGCTTCAGGTAAAAGTATATATTTTTATTGATTACAAATGTATGTGTTCGATATTTTAATTTAAGTTTATCTAAATTGAATAATCAAATTAATAGTAGGCCTAACTGTGACTGAGATCGTCCATAAATAAGATGAATGGGTTCCTTACAAACCACTGTTCCTTCATCGTCGTTGTCTCCCCCTTTCCTATCCTGTACTTTCTACTTTGATCTTCCAATTCCATCATAATTCTATAGGGAATCTTGCTATTTGTATCTTGAAACCATAAGATCGTCGCTTAGATACCAACCGCAATCCTGACCTAAAAGTTTTTTTTTCCTAACGTTATATCCTCGGTTACAGGCGAATGAGAGGTACCAAGAGCCAAGTGCATTGTTTTCTGCTGACACCCTAATTGCCTAGTCGTAGCTACCTGAAGAAGATCACACTGAGTAAACCTGATAGTGTACCGTACAGCGGATATTCCTACGAGAAAAAGTATCCTCTTTGAGTTTTGAGTCCTGTTCCTGATGAGTCTGTTCCTGTAGGTTCCTAACCTGGTGGTGTTTGTCTGTTGCAGGGACGCCGATCAATCGGCTGCCGATCATGGCAAAGAGTGTGCTCGATCTGTTCGAGCTGTACAACCTAGTCATCGCGAGGGGTGGTCTCGTTGACGTGATCAACAAGAAGTTGTGGCAGGAGATCATCAAGGGGCTGCATTTACCTTCTTCCATCACTTCGGCCGCCTTCACGCTTCGAACACAGTCAGTACTAACACAACATTCTCAGCCAAAAGAATACTTTTCTCGAAATATATTACAATCTTTCAAAAACAGAATTTTGGCTCGGATACGTGTACGCAGAAGCCGTTCCATCGCCCATAGGCTACTTTATAGCTTAGCAATTGAATTTCAGTTTCACTACGGGTTAACTTGCAACATACAACATTGGCAAACACACGACAACATTGCATGGCTAATTCGGTGTGATTTTCACAAACGGCCAAGTACAATAATATTGTTTCCTGTTTAAAATTTTATCTGGACGTTGCTAAAACAAATTTTCAGCAACTATGAAGTACGATCACCACACAATATGCTTCTAAAGATCCAAGCTACGCCTTGCCTGGAGTTTTTTGTATGCAATTAGTGTTATAATTTTGCTGCCGCGCCTCATTTTATGTGTAAAACCTCGCCAATACAAGCCTATCCGTCGTCGTGTTTGGATTGGCCGAGACCCAAGCTCCCCCACCTGAGTATAAGTGTAGTGACTTGTGACTAGTGACTCCCCGCACCGCAGACCAGCCTGATGAATTAATCAGGATCTACTTGACATTAAAAACACTCGGATGATTGATGGCCTGATATATAACTAGGGCGGCGCACAAAGGGATATGATTATGTCGCCAGAGGAGTCCACCGAAATAGCACCCTCCGACTTCTCAAAGGAATGAACGAGATGGCTGACATCGTCTTATAGCGGAATAATGAGGCCGAGTTCGCACCTCATTTACCATCGTTTTGAGTGGAACAGGCGCATTAGCTTTCGCACTTACTCAAAGGGTCGCATCATGCACCTTCTTGGCCGTTGTGGGACGTGGTCAGTGGAGGGTGACCGATAAAAATACCGGGCAAGGGGAGTGGCTTCTGGGACGTATAGCCATATAGAAATGTATACCCGCGGGGGATGCGTCCCCTGGATTCTAGAAGATACAAATTACGAAAACGTGATTTTGATGATGTATTTTCGGACAGGCCAAAATAATCTGAAACAAGGAGACTAACTAATTTTTCTACGTTACAATTATTTCTACCAATTTTGTTTTGTTAGTCGAGGGTCTAGGTCTACATGACTAGGATTTTTTTTTATATCTGTTAAGATGAGACCTACCTATAATTCGAGTGTAAGTAGAAATTAGTTTTGGGGCGACGTTTTTTACGAGCGGTTCTAACTTTTAAGATCTGCATAATATTATTATTTTGTCGTCAGAGCCTCAAAGTAAAAATTGTCTTCGTTACATTATTATCTGTGTTGAGTAGATGGATATAATCGATTGCTTCTGGTCTATCTGTAGGCCTACATATTATTGTTTTCTTTTAATAATATACAGATAATAATAATATTGCACTTAGTACAATCTAAGGTACAATGTCCTTAGCTCTGCACTGTTCCCACTGGGCGTGTTAAAAACATAATTGCTCTCTTTAAAACTTGTGGTTCAAATACAACGAACAAAAAACCTCACATGAACCATAATTTGCGTGATAGCAATCTGCAATCGAGTGATCGGAACATGGGCCAGGTGCCAATTTCACGTCTCTACGACACGACATTTGTATCGAGTTATTGCTACTCTACTATTTCATAGCTACTTACACAACAAATTGGCCATTGGCTATAAATTCAGAATATAAATATAAATCCGTAATTAAAGATGATCCGTGGTGAATCACATGGTTGTGCACATGTCTGGACGAGTGCCTACTTACTGTTCCATCAGTTCATTCGACATGTTCACTAGTTGATGTCAGCTGTGATGATGGTGATGCTGCCAGAAGGACCACCTAGGAATTGTTGATCTGAACGAGATTGATTGCTCCTGTAACATTGCATGAGGTTGTGTACACACTATACAAACACAATAAACACACTTTTGGAGTTTGGTACAATAATCGTGTATGTAGAGTGTTGGGAAGGGGAGGTCTCATCTGCTATACTTGGTACACTATCACAGTCTGAGTCTTAGTTCTATAGTAGTTCCGAATCCACCTTGCCAATTTGCCATTGCATCGAAGTCGACGAGTGAATCGTTGCAAATTGGAGAACAGTATTTTAAATTGTGACCTGCCGATTGGCCCAGATTTACGTCAGCATCGTCAAGGCTACTTCTGAACAACACAGGTTTAGAGCATAACTAGCTAAACCAAAAATTAGTCATGACTAATCTTTGGCTAAACCACATACCGGTACCAGGTACCTGTGTGTTGCTGTTTCCCTGTTTTTGCCCTTTTGGCTTTTTTTTTGGCTTTTGGCTTTTGGCTTTTTATGTCATGTATTCCTACATCAGACGACCGACATTAGTAGCATCCATCCAGTAGCATATCCAATTGAGGTTTGCGTTTCGGACTTGAAAAAAAAATCATTTTTTTTACAAATGATAAAAAAAATACTTTTTAATAAGTGAAGAGGTAGAACAAATAACTTAGGTATTCTGTAGTACCTATGAGTATTGAGTATTGAGTAATTGATCTACGTGCCTTTCATCGTTCAACAAGGACGATACAGAAAGTTTATAGTGACTCAGCCCCCCCCCCCCCACACGCGCAGGGATATGGGGCAAGCCTTACTCCAAAACAACATAAGGGGAATCACTTTTTTAACCCGGCACCACCACCAAAATAGATTAAAGGAGTATTCACTCACCCGCTTTACTCAAAAATATATTTCATTCATACCAATTATCAACTAGTTATAAATTTACAAAGGAACAGAAAAATTATTGGGGCCAGTATGATCCCCCCAAAAAATTGTCGAACTTGGTCATTTCCCATAAGACATAATGGACGTCTTTTGCCCGTGACTTGACAGACTTTTAAACGAAAATATTTACTGATAATTTCGACGCGATAATCTTTCTGTAATTCTATTTTTGTTTTGTAAGACAAGTGTTCGTTATAAAACTGATTTACCAAATGGGGTGATTTAAATCTATTAGTATAGTGCAGATTCAAAGATACATTTAATATTTGAAATCAATATTAAAATTGGTTAAACTCTACAAATTGGTAATCAAAAAAAAGGATTTAAATGCATTATACAAATTACTAAACTAAAATGTCTCAAAAATTAGGATTAATCAAATTAGTGGTAAAAATCAATTGGAAATAATTTGCACTGTACCACCCCCTTTCTTTATTCATTAATTCTTTTGTCTATTTTTATTTATTTTGTCTATAAATGGTTTTTACTTTAGGCACTAATACTATAAAATTTAAAAGTTCAAACAAGATGATAATTTAAGTAAATATTTAAATAGTAATTCACATTGATTAAACTCAACAAATTGTTTCAAATAAAATGGATATTAATGCATAAAGAATGATCAAATTAAAAAGGCGTACAAAAGTGAGTATAATGCCAGTATGGGGAAAATAATTGGGGGTAATTGCCCCTGTGCCCCCCCCCCTTGCTGTACCATTACCATCAAAATTCTATTTTGTCTATTTTGTATTTTGTTTTGGTCTATTTTGGTGTTTTGTTTTTGCACTAATACATTCATAAAATGTTAAAATGTTTATAAAAAATGTATGTAGATAATTTACTTTAAATATATCTAAATAGTATCGATATTTTTCACGTCCACAACTCTGTTTCAGATATATGAAGTACCTCTACCCTTACGAGTGCGAGAAGCGGCGACTGAGTACTCCCGCCGAGCTCCAGGCGGCAATCGACGGCAATCGTCGGGAGGGTCGCCGCAGCAGTTACGGCTCGTACGCGGAGATGGTCCAGCGGAGTCCCGTGTCCAGCATGCCCCCCACCCACCCCTCGCAGATGTCACCCCTCAGTCTGGTCACCGGCAGCCACAGGCCACTCATGAACGGTGGTTCCAACAATCACCACCAGCACCACCAGACACATCACCCCACACATCACCCGTCTCACCCACACCCCCTACCGCAGCACATGGGCGGAGGTGAGTTGGAACTTATCACTTACCATACCTATGTGCGCACCTAGACTTATAGTATTCTCAACCCAGTCCGATCATGACTGAAAATTAAATATTTGTGCAATTTGTGTGTATTTATTTTGTACAATAAAAGGTTAAAACTAAAATAACTTATATTTTATTCTTGGTTTTCCGCTATCTCCTTTCAGGACTACAACACCAACAAACACAATTTTAATCCTCACCCTTCAAACTTTGCACAATTTTCATCAAAAGTGAAATATAATAATAGCCAATTGTACAAAGGTAAATTTTTGGAGTAATTATGTGGGTACTTGGAATTACATTTGAATTTTGAATGTGCAGGCCTACGTTTAACTACATAGAAATCAAGGGTTTAAACGAAACCTTGAGTATTCTGGATTTAAATTGTTCTCTAATATGGCTGCCGATTTTTGTCATTATTGAAAAGATTTAAAGTTTGTCTTTGACGCTGAAGACTGATGAGTGATGAAGATGACCAAAGTACATAGGTACTACGTTACGTTACATATTTCTCCGTCGTTCTACTCACCGTTCCTAAAAGGATATGTTCAAGTACTTATGCGTAGACTCCTTTATGGAAGCATTATGTGATTAATATTATTGGTAACTGTTAACTTTTTAGCGTGTTTAACTATAGAATTGCAAGCTTAGTTTAGGTAGCATATTGGTTTAATTGGCTCTAGCAAAAGGTATTCATTAGTAGTACCGGTACCAACATTTTAGCTATGGAATTCAAGCATAATATGTGCTAATATACTGTAAGAAATGTGCTCTGCTTTGTAAAGACCTAACATTGTATTACGTTACCTTAATTATACCAAATAGCTACCTACCATAGAGTCGCTAAAAAGCCAAGTTTATTTGAATATCAAAGAATAATACTTGTCTGTCATCTGTCAACTTCAATATCATTAGTACCATCTGTCCATTAGCACCTCGCTTTGCCAAAGAGAACCTTCCACATAAAAAACCTTGTAACATAGTGACTCATTCAATCATCATGTATATTCCAGCATGTGTGACTAGCCTTTGAGTGAATTGTGTTGTTCATTGTCTCTATCGTTTGTGCTCAGTGCAAATTGAGTGAGTCAAAGGCAGTGGACATAATGCTCTGTTTTCCAAACAAAATTTTAACTACAGCTAATTTCTAGTTCCCAAAATATTTGAACAATGTCTAGTGTACAGGGAAGTAATGTTAATGTTGTGGTAGGCTAAATATATTAGTAATTTAATTGTGTAAGTAAATGTATTTAGGTATCATTTTAGCAAATCTGTTTTTTACTTTCATAACATTGTATATTTTATTATTCTTAGTCAGCCATCAACTGGCTAAAATATGACACGATAAGTATTCTTTTGCAGAAACATTCAATAAAATTAAAGTTTTAGTACTTAACCATAACTCTGGTCTGGTTGGAAATTTGACAACAAAAATATACTTATCAACTAAAAATAGCTTGTGACTCTCATCATACAGCCTGTGTAGTTATTCGTGTAGTTAAAGCAAGATGTGTGTGCTCTAGCCTTATTTGTTATTATCAATCAGTATTTTATGGGTTATTTGGGCTCATAAAACACTCTGTGGTGAAACACAAATGTAAGACCTATTTATCAGTGTTGGGGAAGTTAGTGCAAAAAATCAAGTTTCAAGTTAGATACTCTATATTTAAAAGGAACAGTTACTGTTCCTTGAACAGAGATAGTAATGCACATACTGTACATACATCGTTAGATGACGAGTTTTAACAACATGTATTTGATTCCAGTTCCTATCCCAGGGATGGCACCATCTGAATTTGAAGCCCGGATGGTCGAGTACGTGAAACTATTGAACAAAGAGCTGCGCGGAGGGGTGGGTACATCACCCAGTGCACGGCAGGGCTCCACATCACCTCCCTCTGCCACATCCCCTCAAGAAGCCGCCATGAATGCACTCGAAATGAGTAGACTTACTCTGTGGAATCTCTACAACAACAATATCACCACACCTGTGCTTCCACCTCCTGAACCACAAAAAGAAGCTCTAAACCTGGGACTTCGTGAACAAGAGGCAAAAGCGGCAGGGTTAGTTACATGGTATTTGTTGTTCTGGTTTAGTAACTCAAAAGCACTCTGGGTTTTGGACTTCATTTTAGCCATAGATATTGAACACCTATTGTAGGCTAGATTAGCAGTGTCCAATACCTCCGCACAGGCGCAAGCGTAGCAAATTGAAGCGTCGAAAATGGCGATTTGGCATTTTAATTTATGCTTTTTTAATGCAATAAAGTATTTTCTTGGATTGTTTGATATAGTTTTAGCTTGTGCAGCATGGGATTGAACAAACAGAAACAATAAGACGTTATTGCATTAGGGAATTTAGTAATCATTTGATGTTAAAGGCTAGTATGCTCAGCTATCAAACTGACGGCCATCTTTAAAAAATATTCGGTCTACAAATCGCTCCCATTTTATTAACATGCAAACTGGGATTTCAAAATGGCTTCTAATTGTCACGGAAGTGGACCAATGACTGCTCATCTAGCCTACTATAGGTGTTAAGATATCTATGATTTTAGTACATAGAAAATGGAAAGAAAGAAAGAAAGAAACTCTGAAAGAATGTTAAAATAAGAAAGGGATATATTATATAATTAAAGAAGAAGAATAAAGAATACAATTAACAATTGATAGTACATAGAATTAAATTAATTAATTAATGAATATGGCAAAGCAAACCAAAAAGGAAAACAGCTTTTTTAGATGAGCGTAGCGAAGATTCTATTTCACTACACTGGAGAAAAAAATCCGGAATGTTTTTTTTTTATTTTTTTTTTTCGTATTTTTGTCTGTTTGTTAACACGATTGCGGCTAAACCGATACTCCAATTGCGATAAAATTTTGTGGAGGCCTTCGAAATCTCTGAACTTAGAACTGTCACGTTTTTTAGCGCAATCAAAAAATTATTTCTTATAAAAATCGCAATTTTACGATTTTTTTTTTTTAATTTCTTCCGCTTACACTCACATACACACACATGCTTTATCCGATTGTAATGATTTTTTCACAGAACCTTAATTTTAAGAATTAATATATTCGTGTGAAATTTGAGTGCAATCTAAAAATTATTTTTTATGAAAATCGCAATTTTACGTTTTTTATTTTTTTATTTTTTAAAAATTTTTGACTTACCTACATGCTTCATCCAATTGTTCTGATTTTTTCACAGAAACTTAATTTTATGAATTAATATATTCGTGTGAAATTTGAGCGCAATCAAAAAAATATTTCTCATGATAGTAATTGCAATTTTACATTTTTTTCTATTTTTAAAATTTCTTCTACGTACTTATAACACCTACATGCTTTATCTGATTGTAATAATTTTTTCACAGAACCTTAATTTATGAATTAATATATTCGTGTGAAATTTGAGAGTAATCGAATAATTATTTCTTTTGAAAATCACAATTTTACGCTTTTTCGTTTTTAAACAATTACGCTCATCCAACAACGCGCCTGAAAAATCGTTTGCGAAGCTTCCCAAAGTGGACTTCACGGGAAGATTGGTCCGAAGGTACCAGGAATTTCCTCCCCTCTTTACCACCACCACCTTCCTCGGACGGGCAGAGTGCACAAGATTTATATCTTACCTATCCTCGACCCTTCTATTGATGGTCTCTAAACCCTTGAATAGAGATAAATTAATTTTCTTTTCATTACATAAACTGTTGTAATTTACCTTTTAATTATTCTTAAATGTTAATCTGAAATAAAATCAACACGAAAATGTTTTTAAACGCAAAAAATTGATTGAGAACTAACAATGTTTACAAAATATTCTTAGCACTTCTGATGAAGAAGTGTGTAAACTAAGAACTTAACAGTATAATAATAATATACAACACACTTCTTCATCAGAAGTGCTAAGAATATTTTGTAAACATTGTTAGTTTTCAATCAATTTTTAGCATTCAAAAACATTTTCGTGTTGATTTTACTTCAGTGAAACATTTTAGTTAAAATCATTAAAATTAAAGGGCATTTAAAAGGTAAATTACAACAGTTTACGTAATGAAAGGAAGGAAGGATTTAACTCTATTCAAGTGAAAATAATTTAATTGGATGGTTTCGAGACCATCAATAGAAGGGTCAAGCGACTATTAAATAGATACGATCTACCTCTTGTCCACTCTGCTCCGGCCAGGAAGGTGGTGGTGGTAAAGAGGGGAGGAAATTCTTGGTACCTGCGGACCAATCTTCCCGTGAAGTCCACTTTAGTATTATAAAAAATGAAACTATATAACAGGTAGTAACGTTATAAATATAAATCATTGGACTTTTTCACTGTTAGTTAACAAAATATTTATTTTAATGTTAGTTAACAAAATATTTATTTTAATGTAGTTAACAAAATATTTATTTTAATTATTATTATGTGTAATTTTCATGTACATTAAAATAAATATTTTGTTAACTAACAGTGAAAAAGTCCAATGATTTATATTTATAACCACTTTAGTATATTATATTGGATGATGATTATATCATACTTCATACATACTGTGGAATGTGGACTCGACAACGTACTACGTGGTATAAATCTGCTGCTCATCTAGTGTGAAAGATATGTTGGGTTTGAGTCTCATTTAATTTTGGAGTAACCTAGTTCTAGTAATTATTATTAATGTGCTAGTAGATAACCTTAAAGCTCTTTTGTGCTTCAGTTAATTTAAAACTTTGGTGTTTTACTTTAAATTTAAAATCTTCATTAAAAACAAGAGTGCTTTCTATTCCATTTTGTGTCATCATTAAAAATTGTATCTCGTTTCAGGGCCCTCCATGACGCTGCAATCAAGCGAGAAATGGATGAATCAATTGGAGCGCCACCCTCAAAGCGTATCGTATCCGATGACGACGGAATTAAGATGATGCAGGGGGGCACACATATCAAAATCGCCAGCAGAGGTATGTCAGTATATTAGGGGTGTGCGAGTAGCGCATTTTGAATTCGAGTTGAGTCGAGTCGAGTATTCCTTCAAATACTCGAGTATCGAGTCGAGTCGAGTCGAATATTCATTTCAAAATTATTTTTTTTTATTTAGTAGGCCCACATGGAACACAACGATTTTTCTGTTGTAGACAATTAAAAAATACATTATTGTACTTGTATTAGGCTATTGAGGCCTTCCTACCCTTTGTGCTGGCCAATTTCAATAAAATTATAATTATACTACATGTTATCTATAGATAGTTCCTGGCCCCATTACAATACTGATGCAATGTTTTGATTTTTTTTAAATCCTCCAAATTCGCACTCGCATTATAATATTCGCGGTCTAGGCATCTCCAATGCTCTTTCAGCACATTTGAATATTCCCCGCCCTTGAATGGAACGATTTCCAGCAGTCGATAAAGAAGTCGATAAAGAAGAACCTGCTTTATCGACTCTAGTTCCAACGATGGCCGACGGAGCGCGCCACGCGTTTGCACTCGGCGAGTTTGACCTTCAAGCTTCTTCAAAGCAAAGATGGAAGATAGAAGGAAGAATCATAAAACATGTCGAAACTACGCCGTCGCCAACTATGATTTTAAAATACGTAAAAAGTGCATTTATGGAATATTCACCGGCAATCTTTCTTCTCGATAGGTGATCTGAAATATTAGTGACATAGACGCAACGAAACCAATAAAGGATGTTTTGTTTTCGACGCCGTGTAGGCCCTAGGGCCGCCTATTCCCGGTTCCCGCATCCAAGTCTCCTTTGTTGTTTATCGTAATAATTTTGAAAGCACGCAGTCTCTAGGGCCAAGGCCTACTTTTTGCCGTCACAGTACACACGTAGTAGGCCTAGGTTGTTATAAGCCTAGGCCCAGGCCTGGCCTAGCACTGCTGTGATGATGGTTCTTCTCAGTTTTCATAGGATTTCATGTGTTCAAAACTCGACTCGAAAACTTCGAGCCTAAAACCAAACTCGACTCGATGTCGAGTATAAAAACAAACTCGAAAAAACTCGACATTTCGAGTACTCGCACACCACTACAGTATATACATGTAACCAGTTTAGTTTTGTCTGGTAGAAAGAAACTAAACTGTGGATTTCTGGTATGTATGCACAAGGTCAAACCATTCCAAAATAATCTCTTGAGCTGAAACAAATTTTATTTTTCTATAATTTCTGTTAAAACCTTGTTAAAAATACAATTGTTTTTCTCCCTGAAAGAATTTGAATAATTTAAAGTCCTGATGCAATGGGCTCCTATCACATATAAAAGTTTAGAATGTGATTGATATAGTACGTACTAGTCACTAGTGTAGTATGTAGTTTGTGTGATCTTGGTAAGATCTCACCTATTATAATATGTATTGTTCACAGGGGATGGCAGAGCTGGAGTCGATAACTCACTTGTAGTCAGTATGGATATCAACGGTATCATGTACCAAGGTGTTCTCTTCGCTCAAAATGTGCGAAGTAATCGTCTCACATGAAACTTAAACTTAACTCCATTATCGGCTAATGTAAATACGAACTGTGAAAGACATTTGTTCTCCATTTCATCACAAGCACACAATTCCAAGCAAAGAAGACTGTAGTGTGAACCGATGAACGATTTTAAAATGCAGTTATGGTTATGAAAGACTGCTGGCTGAGAGTTAAAACATTTTAAAGATATGTACATAAATAGTTATACATTTGTTTTTTTACCAGAGAGTATGTGTCAACAATGAATGACTGCTGTAATGTAAATATTTTGAGTGATATTTTGCGGTACTGTGTATAATATTAGATATTGTCTCATTCTTCAGACACCCAGTTATTTGTTCAGAATTTCTACAAGACCAGACCGTTGATCATTACGGTAATATCTTCTGCTGAGATATTTTTTCATATCTCAGTTTGATTGTAGCATAATTAATGCTAAAGTGGCCTAAAGTTACATGGTAGTCTGAAAAGATAACATTGGCCAACATTGATTTTACAATACCATAAATAAATTATCCAAATACCTACCCTATAATTAAAGCAAAAACAGGTTGTAAATAAAGTGCTATACTGGTAGTATCTATGTTTTAGCTATATATATTTGTCTGCGTTACCAATTGGCAGTATTGTTCGTAAAAGAACTATGTACGTTTATTAGTAGAATGTCATTCTTTTGTTCATCCTTTCGGATTCATTTTACAAGTGAAAAACAGCGTAATCACTGTTAAATGTTGTGAATTAGCTGCACTGTACATACAGTACAAATCACATTTTAACACCTGTTCTTAATTTTATTTGTGCATTTATGGTTCTAGCAATGGTTTGAGCCGTATTTTAATGTGTTTTCCAAAAGACTGTTTTAAATATAATTATCGACATGTACATGGGCCGGTTATGTAATGCTATTTAAATTATTATGTACCCTTTTGCTTTGGATGTGGAAGAGACTACGTTGACCACTTCAAATACCCGTATTTTTAAGGACCTCAAAAAACGTATTTTATAGATCTGTTTGATAACATTCTCAGTTTGTAGAAGACCATGAGAAAAGCTAGTTATAGTTTTCAAACATTAGCTTGTGCCGCTCTTAACTTGTTTCACATTTAAGTTGGAAATACCTATTAAAGATTCTAAGCTCCCTCTTTACAGAAAAAAAAATGGAATAACAGGTCAGGGTTTTACAGTCGAGAACCTTCTGCAGTTTTTAGCTACCTAGCATAATACTGTACGTATGTAGGAACATAATATTTTTATATACATATTTTCTATTTGCTACATTTTGTTTGTATAACTTGGTACATGTAACTGTATCTTACTATCACTATCAGTACTCTTAAATGTTAAACTTGCTCCTTCCTTTTCCTTTTAACGTATTTGAAAGCCGTTATAATAATACTCCCGCACCTATGAGATTCTAAATTTTGCAATTTTGTGTTTCATTGTTGGGGTTGTCTTAACAATGAGACTGGAGTTTGTATTTCTCAACATCATATTATTCTGATCTAACTGTACTATCGTTAGGTGAACATGCTTTCTCCCTTCAGTATAGAAATTATGGGCACATCCGTGAAAGCCGCCCAAAAATCACATCCTAAAAGAAAGCTTTAAATTTGCCCCTCCCCATCTTTAATATGTAAAGGCTAGATCCGCCCCTGATCTGATTTAAAGAAACTCAACCGGTTCAAGGCTTCATACTCTTCTATGAAATTTTCTGACCTGCCTTATACATTTAGTAGGAACTAGTATACTCATTTCACTGCAATAAAATGTGAGCATAATTTATTTTTGGCTCACCCTGTAAGAAGTGTTGTGTCTAAATGAAGCCCAGATTCAAGTACTGATGCTGCAAGATCTTTTCTATATTGTGAGATATCAAGCTTGGTATAATAGGCTTAGAGGATATCAATGAAAAGAGCTGCTCAAATACGGCCAGTCCTGTTGCAATTTGAGTATAATTCCTTTCATGAAAACAATTACGGTAACCTTGCTACATAGTACTTCAAATTACAAAGTGATTAATTTTGTGTAGTGTTATTGTGATTTTTGTATAATAAATTCCCACAGAAATATAATTTATATCAGAAAAAACAAACTAGCATTTTTAATTTCAATTATCAACCAAGAATTATGTAATACTAAATTACTAATAAACATTATATTAATTTTTACTTTGTGTGTACTGTGTGTGTGTGTGTTGGCCTACGGTGTAACATCTGTACTTAAATATCATATATAAATGACAATTATGTACTCATAATAATATTAATCTAACCAAATTTATTTTAAGTCAGTATGTAACATTATGTTATATGTATATCAATGTATTTGTAGCGGTCTCGTGGATGTAGGAAATCTTATCTTGTGTGTGAGAAAATGTCTAATATTAAAGATCTGGACTGAACCGATTTGATTTTGAAAAGATTGGGACCATCGGGTATTTCTGATTGGTAATACTTCACCCATTCAATCTTAAACTTGAAAAAATTCTTAACAAGAGATTTGAACCATTAGGGCAAAAACAAACAATTGGCTCCAAAATCAATTTAAGGCCACAAATTGCGCTCACTTCTCGTGGTGAAAAAGAGAATACAACCTTTCTCAGGATATTAGTACATTACCTACATATTATTAGATAGGTATATTACTCGGCCTCTGCAAACCACAAGTGCTAATCTCTTGCTTTACAGTGTTGCTGAACACTTTGCAACACAGCGTTTTCACAGCGGAACTGTCTATGATGCCCATTAGTCACTTAAAAGTTAAAACAGAATACAATACTAAACTAGATCTCAATAGGTGTGGGAAAATATTATTTCTTCGTAATTTGTATTAGCATTGTGTAGTGTTTTACAAAATATAATAATTATTATGTTGCCAAATTTAGCATCAAAACCTTTAACACTAAATTAACGTATTTCTAACTGCATCAGTGATAAGGTTGCGGATATTGAACAAGAATCAACGTACATTCCGACTACACACGTTGTAGGGTCACAGATAACAGAGTACTCTATTATCTGTGGTAGGGTGCATGGTGCAATCTATATGACTGAAATAAATATTGTACCAAGATTTCCCAAACTCTCAATCTGGAATAAGTACATAATTGCATCAAAACAAAAAGTGCCATAAAATACCGTATTTACACAATAATCCGCCATCGAGTAATGGCCACTCCCATATTTTGACTACACAAATTTTAGACAGTTTGTTATAAATACTATTGATAAGAATGTCCGCGTTTAATGGCCAGACACCATTTTTTTTGCACTTTATATTTTTAAATATACAATGCTTCCTGCTGCCTAATACCTATGGTCCTATACCTTTTAGCCAACACCACTTTTTTGTAATACTTATGTATATATTTAACTATAAATTATTACTTATCTGAGGTTATGATTTGTAGCAGGCTACAGAGGGCCACACATGCCCTGCATTGGCCATGTCCTAAGGGTACGGTACATTTTCAATAAATAAATAAATTTTCAACCTTACACGTGGCAATTCACCTTTTTCTTTAATCTTATGTTATCTCAGTACCTTGTACTGGGTGATCAAATAATTTGCGTAAATTAAATAATAATTAATAATGTAAATTTTAAACCTTAGCATTCAAGAAAACATCTCTGGCAACAAAATCTGATAGTATGTTTGTGAATATATCATTGCATAAATTTTATCAGTAAGCTGACACGTAGCTCAAACTCTCTGTTGAATTCAAATTAGTACTAGTCTAGTATTAATGATGAAGTTCCTCAATAAATTTTTGTTGAAGGACTTGAATTTATTTTTATTTTGATGATTAAAAAAATAATCTGTGATTTTTAAGATCACTTGGAATCACTTGGATCACTTGGAATATAATTTAGAAAGGTTTCTTTGGAAAATACTAAAACAATTTGCAGAAGAGCTGGGCATAGAAAATGCAATTTTAACCTGATGATGAAACCCACAGCTAATTTTACTAATTGAGCGAGCGAAGCGAGCGTCTCCACTTGACTCTTATGGCTCCAATGTCTGTTTTTTTTTCTTTTTCTGTTACTGCTTCGATACAGGTCGCACCGTTTCTCTGATCGACCTGAAATTTTGCACACATGTACATACCACCTAGGCGGGTTGCTGTATAGTTTTGTGGCAAAATCGTTCAAAAAGTTAAAAAGTTACATTAAAGTTAATTGAAAGTTTTTTTTTCAAACTAAACGGCGACAAAATCTGAGGTGGCCAAATCATTTAGAATGTCCGTCCGATCACGAATATGTTATTTTTATTTTGATCCGATAAGTAGTGTAGATGGAAATTACATTATAACAAAGTCCCGTTACCATGGCAACGGAAAGTCGCACAGCTTTTTTGGCTCATGATAGCGGTCAAACGGAGGCTCGGATCGAGTTGAAATTTTGACCATCCGCAAGTTTCGTTCCCGATTGAATGCCATTAGTTTTGTGGCAAAATCGTTCAGAAAGTTATAAAGTTACATTAAAGTTAATCTAAAGGTTTTTTTTTAAACTAAACGGCGACAAAATCTGAGGTAGCCAAATCATTTAGAATGTCCGTCCGGTCACGAATATGTTAATTTTATTTTGATCCGATAAGTAGTGTAGATAGAAATTACATTTTAACAAAAGTAACGTTACCATGGCAACGAAAAGTCGCACAAGAATTCTGGTCACTATGTACTGCCACCTAGAAGAAATCAAGAGTAAAATAGTTTTCCCAAAGAAATGATGTCTAGATCTCTAGATGGCGGTGGATTTTATCCATTCTCTCCTATTTTACAAATTTTCAGCTAAATCGATCAAGACCTTAAAGACTTATTGGTATGTAACATTATGGGAATGTCGTACTCGGGTCGTGTTGCACGTACCGGTGCTCGCTCAACAACGCGTCCAACTGAGCGTTTTCCTAGTTTAATATTCTTTTCCTCCTACCCCCAAACTGCCAAAAAATCAGGTATGTGACTGGACTGGCTGTGTATTGACAACATTTCTTCGGACTACCTAGTAGTATGTAGTAAAAAAGTAATTTCCATTGAACACAATAAGATTAATTTAATGTAAGTTGTAACAAAAACGATTATCAAGTAATTTTTTTACCACCTCTATGCTATGCAAAGTTATGTGCAAGCATGCAAGCAAATGTGTAGTACGGGTGTATTCAGTTTTGCCAGAGCCAGACATGATAGAAAGAGAGCTCTAGTAAGCAATCACATTCACTTATCACACACTTACTTAGAACAACTACGGTTGAGTCCACGTATTGTTGCCTCACAATTCAATATTGTAATGGCATTGAACCAAATATATATTTTTATTTCCTTAGCCGAACAGAAAAGCATTATGTAAGACTAGGAAAACGCTTAAGTCCCGCCGCGTTGTTGGATGAGCGTAATTGGTGCATTGAGCTGCCATGTGTTATGCGGATTTTCTGTTGTTCTGTGGAAAAATCATAACAAAGTTGATTTTTTTTTAAATTAAATTAAATTAAATTAAAAATTAACTTTAATTTATTAATTTTTTAAAGTTAATTGTAATTGTTAAAAAAATAAAAAATCGTAAAATTGCGATTTTTATAAGAAATAATTTCTAGATTGCGCTCAAATTTAACACGAATATATTAATTCATACAATAAGGGTTCTGTGAAAAAATCATTACAATAGGATAAAGCATGTAGGTGTTATAAGTCAAAGAATTGTTTTAAAAAAGAAAAAACTCGTAAAATTTCGATTTTCATGAGAAATATTTTTTCGATTACGCTTAAATTTTACACGAATATCTTAATTCATAAAATTAAGGTTCTGTGAAAAAATCATTACAATCGGATAAAGCATGTAGGAGTTATAAGTCGAAGAAATTTTTTTAAATTCGAAAAAAATCGTAAAATTGCGTTTTTTATGAGAAAAAATTTTCCGATTGCGCTCAAAAACGTGGCAGTTCTAAGTTCAGAGATTTCGAAGGCCTCCATAAAATTTCATCACAATCGGAGTATCGGTTTAGCCGGAATCGTGTTAACAGACACACAAAAATACAAAAAAAAAAGAAAGAAAGAAAAAAAAAAACATTCCGGATTTTTTTCTCCAGTGTAGTGAAATGGAATCTTCGCTTCGCTCGCTACGCTCATCCAAAAATATCTGAATCAAAAACCGAACCATAAACCAAAATTTTGATTTTGCCAACATCAGTGACATACCATTGCTTTAGGCAGCCCCAAAATATTTTGTAGTTGTGTGTAATGAAATAGACTTGTCTACAGACTAACATACTTTGAAAATTTGTATGTTTGCACTGTACGCATTTCCCCCCCTGTACTCTACTGTACAAAGATAGTATTTGTACTGGTGGGGAAAAAATCGTATGATACAAGATATTGAGAAAACATTTCAAAGTAGTATGTTAGTTTGTAGACAAGAGTTTGTGTTACAAATAGTAGCAACAAAAACTAGCTCTCCAACCCAAAAATTATAAACGAATACTATGTCCAAAGTATACGTACTAATTGAATTCACTTTATTAGTATTATATTGAGTGTACTACTCAACCCTAAATAAAAAAATATTTTGGTAATGTCTAGTGATCATTATTTATGAACTACTATGTCTGTTGATTTGATAAAATAATAATACAACAATAGATTCTCAAAAAACGAGAAGTCCCAAACACCAGCTAGTTTAAATATTGTGTTTCAGATAATAAAGTGTTAGAAATGCAATTAAGTTAGTCTTTTTATCTTTACTCCTGAATTTGGTGTGATTAGAGCAGTGTTTGGAACTTTTCAGGGAGCTTTAAATTCGTTCCTAGTTTACACAAATAGCACAAATAAATATTCCTCATGCTGGAAAATGAATGCATTTTCACAAAAATTCCCTAAAAAGGAACTCGTTCCCGGGAATGCTTTCCTCGCCAAGAGTGTGAATGGCCAAGTGGCTTCTGATATTGGTGCTCCCATGGTGCAGGTAATAATCAGGGAGGGAGGGGGGAGGGAGCCCTGTAAAAATATTGTGGTGAAATTAGTTCTGTAAAGTTAAACAACATTAATGATAATGATGTCACACAAATTATTAATATAAATTATTTTCTCCCATAGTGTTTGAAAGTGCAAAGCCACTTTTATCTTTAAGTAGTACCTGTAGTTCCCTTGGGGTAATGGTGAGTTACGGGTTGTTGGATATAAAATACGTTGATAAAATTTAATAATTAATTATGTTACCATTGGATTCCAATTTATAACATTATTTCCATTTGCAGTATACCCGTACCGGTACTTCGTACATACTGATGTTCAAAGTGCTAGATATTGCAGTACTAGTATTTGGCTTAATTTCCAAAGAGGATAGTAATAATATTACAGTATAGATGTAAATACAAATTCTATTAGTATCGTTGACGTAGCATTGTCACATTGTAGTATTATGTAGTGACTGTTGTTTAAATGTGTGTAAACTGGTATAGTACCAAGAAACCTGTGTTGACATTACGCTGGCATATTTCCAGACTGTTCTATATCCGTTCCGTGTCATTCGGAGATAAAGGCGTCTAAAGGTTCAGTATTTTTTTCCCATGCCCCTATCAAAGATTAGTGGCTAAAAATTTCACAGAAGACACTTTTCGATATACAGTTATGATAACCAACTTTAAAAAGTAAAAATATTGATGTAGTTTTAATACAGGAATTTTTAAAAGTTTTTTCGCATTGGATATGGAACAATGTGCAGCGGTTTCGACTGTTCAGTGAACGCGCTTTGTTCTATATCCACATTTAATTCCAGACTGTTCTATATCCGTTCCGTGTCATTCGGAGATAAAGGCGTCTACAGGTTCAGTTTTTTTTCGCATGCCCCTAAGATTAGAGTCTGAAAATTTCACAGAAGACACCTTTTGACATGCAGTTATGATAACCCACTTTAAAAAGTAGAAAAAATTATGCGGTTTTAATACAAGAATTTTTAAAAGTTTTTTCGCATTGGATATGGAACAATGTAGAGCGGTTGGGACTTTTCAATGAAGGCGATGTGTTCTATATCCACATTTTTTTTATTATTACGCCCATATATACAAAATAATAGCTTGGAGTTACATCCAGTACAATTTTAACCTAAAATCTCATCTGTGACGCTAAAGTCCTAGCCATTTTATAGTTCCACAATGAATTTACGTTTAAGTCTACCAGACTTAATTTATGACTGTCCTATTAAGGATAAGTAGGGCCTAGATTATACCGGCAGGTAGGCAAAGGAGATTTATATTATGTGCAATCCATTTATTATTTATTTTTTATTTTTCAAATGATTATACGGCTATGCCTAGAACAGCCAGTGCCAAGTCTTATTTGGGCAGTAGTTCACCGAAGGTTATTTGCAGTTTCTCAATTTTTACACAAACATACTATGTAAATAAAACACAACACAATTGCTTAAAAATAGTGAGCATTTAGTTAGTAGTGAATCGGTATAGTTTGATTTGTAATAGCTTTGTAAATTGCCGACAATCTTGCAATCAGTCGTCGCCTGTTGCGAACACAACGCGACCCAGTCGAGCGCATGCAGGTGTGCGTGCCTGTTCATCTTGGCTGGACCCAATATGCGACGCGCCAGTAAATTACATTGATTTCTGTTTCCACCATTTGCTCTGTGGGAAGGCGTTGGTTTTTAGTACCCTAGGTCTAAGCTAATCTACTAATCGGTTTACAAGTAGGCAAAGGTTTCTAGTACGTCTTAACCAGTGAACTTCTAGGTCTATTAATTATTGACAATGACATTTAAAATGCCTTCACATATTCCTGCTATTTAAATGAAGTGAGTGCCAGTCTGCAGGTTTAATTAAATTAAACATTACTACATCATTGCATTTTTTTTTGGCCTAGACCTTGCCCAAAACTTTGTTCTAAAGTTTCTATCATAGAGGAGCAACTCAATTAATTTGAGACTTTTTGCGGCTTATTTTTTGTTGGAGTGGGGCCAATAAATTCCTCATCTGAGCTGCCACCATCAAATTAGGGTAAAACATCTTCTTCGGCATCACCCTCTGCAGATGTACTCGCACCCGCTTCAAACATTTTGACGTCCTCACTCACTTCACACGTCACTTCACAAATCTCAATCTCACACTTATGATCAACGCACGTGGGTTTAAAATATGCCGCGGGTAGTATTGCAATAGGTGATACAAACGCACCGCTTATTGGGCGGCGAGTGACAAAGCTAACAGTTTATTGGTTCGTGGATATAGAACAATCTGGAATTATTTATTTTAGCGTTTTGCGGTATAATAGGATATGGAACACTATGGATCGGAGGAATGGTGCTTTTGTGTAATTAGAACAAAATGGAAACGTCAGTATGACCCTTCAAATAAGTTTTTTTTACTTTTTTTTTTGCTAAAATGTTAGATCAATGTACATAGAACAACCTGGAATGCCTAACTCAATTTTTTCAAAAAATGGATTTAGAACAGTATGGAAATATACCAGCGATTAGGTATGGTATAGCATAGCCCACTGTAAAACCCTGCGTCTTCATGGATTTATCGCTTGTTTGTTTGATCATGTCTGTTTTGAGTCATGCTCTCAATTTTGTATGTTCCTATGCCATAAATGATGAATGAAAATAAAAATACTTCTCTTGTAAACTAAAGTTTTTCTTGTCCTTTTTTCTCTTTTTTTTCACTTTTCCCTCCAACACCAGAATTTGTTTTTATGAACACTGTTCTCTGCAAGCAGATAAGTGTGAAAATCAGCAAAAACATTTTGATGATTGCTCTAGAATAAAAGTTGGACAATCTAGATGAAACCATTGATCGGATAATTCAAACTGAAAAACTGTTGTTCTGGAGGTAATATGAAACCGTGACTCAGTATGTAATTGAAATAAATAAACAAATGGTTAATCCATGTAAAAACAGTCCATACATTTATTTTTATGTTCATCAATCCAGACCCTTAAGGGGTGTTTGCTCTCACCATATTATTAAGTTTCACCACAATCACACAGAATAGAAAAAGGAATATTTCGAATCTTGAACGGGGTCCTTAGGTTTGGTTCTTGAAAATAAACTATGAAGTGTGATGATTGAGCGAGCGTAGTGAGCGTCTCCACTTGACTCTTATGGCTCGAATGTCTGTTTTTTTTTTTTTTTCTGTTACTGCTTCGATACAGGTCGCACCGTTTCTCTGATCGACCTGAAATTTTGCACACATGTACATACCACCTATGCAGATTGCTGTATAGTTTTTGAACAAAATCCAATCGTTGGTTATAAAAAAAAAAAAAAATTAAAAAAAAAATGTTCCGATCGTTATGAAATTTTGCAGGGTCAATTAGTACAACATTCTCTCCTATTTTACAAATTTTCAGCTAAATCGGTCTTACAATTTAACAAAAGTAACGTTACCATGGCAATGAAAAGTTGCACGAGAATCACTATGCACTGCCACCTAGAAGTAATCAAAATACTATCGAGGAAGCAGTGTATTATTTGTTATCAAAGAGTTAAAATAGTTTTCCCAAAGAAATGATGTCAAGGTCCTCTAGATAGCGGTGGATTTTATCCATTCTCTCCTTTTTTACAAATTTTCAGCTAAATTGGTCAAGACCTTAAAGGGGCAATTAACCCAAAAAAATATTTTTTAACACATGATCTATAGCACAATACTACACTAAAATGACAGTTTGAAAAATTATATCTTGTAACTGTGATTCAACACGAATTTTTCAATTTTTTTGAGCCAGAAATTTGCAAAAATTGGTGTTTTAGGAAATTTCTTAAATCGGCTTTTATCTGCTTCTTTTTTGGTCCACATAGGTACTAGAGCATCATACCAATCTAAAATGCCCATTTTTTACATCGTGTCTTGAAACTATGCCCAAATATACCCTAAAACACGCTAAAATATGCATTCCAAAATAACACCCCATCTTGGTAATCAGCATATTTTGACCGAACTACTTGCCCAAATTACAAAACAAAATATAGAGAATTTACAGAAAAGGTTAAAGAGTACGTCAATAAAGGCCAATATTTTTTTTGAACAAAATTCTCCAAGGTCACGGGGCATAAAGATCGTCCCCATGTTATTTCTTATGGGAGATTTTTGCCGATGGGACCTAGCTTGAAAAATGTCATGTTTGACCATTTTTTGGGAGGTCATGGTGGCCCCAAAATTTTTTCTGTTAATTGCTAAATTCATTACTAGTGAGCCTGAATGAAATATATTTTTTGAGTTTAGCGGTTAAATACCCCTTTAAAGACTTATTGGTATGTAACATTATGGGAATGTCGTACTCGCATCGTGTTGCACGTCCCGGTGCTCGCTCAACAACGCGACGGGACTTTAGCGTTTTCCTAGTAGACTTAAATGTCGTCCGAATGTTAAATTTATTCAATTTCCATCTCAAATTTTCACAGTACCCTGGGATGTATTGCAAACAGATAGTTTGATATGGCTCAGTCTTCATGTCAGTAGTTAAAATGGAATCTTGGCTTTTCCTAAGCTGTGTCTTCTCCTTTAAACTATTTTTTATCATTTGTGCTAGATACTGATTGAGTTTAAAAGCTGTGTAGAATTTTAGATTATTCAACTTGAGTCTGGCATAATGCATTTAATTATTTATTCGTGTAGTATGTACTAGGAAAACGCTAAAGTCCTGTCGCGTTGTTGACCGAGCACCGGTACGTGCAACACGACCCGAGTACGACATTCCCATAATGTTACATACCAATAAGTCTTTAAGGTCTTGACCGATTTAGCTGAAAATTGGAGAGAATGGATAAAATCCACTGCCATCTAGAGGACCTTGACATCATTTCTTTGGGAAAACTATTTTAACTCTTTGATAACAAATAATACACTGCTTCCTCGAAAGTATTTTGATTACTTCTAGGTGGCAGTGCATAGTGACCAGAATTATCGTGCGACTTTTCGTTGCCATGGTAACGTTACTTTTGTTATTTCTATCTACACTTCTTAAGGTCTTGACCGATTTAGCTGAAAATTTGTAAAATAGGAGAGAATGGTGTACTTATTGACCCAGCAAAATTTCATAACGATCGGAACATTTTTGTTTTTTTATTTTATTTTTTATAACCAACGATCGGATTTTGTTCAAAAACTATACAGCAACCCGCATAGGTGGTATGTAGATGTGTGCAAAATTTCAGGTCGATCAGAGAAACGGTGCGACCTGTACCGAAGCAGTAACAAAAAAAAACAAAAAAACAGACATTCGAGCCATAAGAGTCAAGTGGAGACGCTCGCTACACTCGCTCAATAATGACTTAAGGACTCTTCTTCAATAGACCAGTTTGATGTAAATTGTGACGATAGTTAGAAGGGAATGTATGAGTACCGCAGCCGTATTATACAAAGTGGGCTGATAAGAATTCAGATCTGAAACGATTAACAATGAACGAATTAAATTCATTTTCACTGTTTTGCCTCCTGGAAATCAATAAAAATTAAATATAAACAAAATTGTTCTAACCCGGCACCTCCACCAAAACTGTGACAATATTAACAATCAAAAAGACAGAGTTGTGTTTGAGGAATTGCTTGTTAGTACCTGTTGTCACAATTAGACATCTGCTATACCAGCTTCCACATCCATAATTCCATGGTAATTAAATTTTTTAATTGAGCGAGCGTAGCGAGCATCTCCACTTGACTCTTATGGCTCGAATGTCTGTTTTTGTTTTGTTTTTTTCTTTCTGTTACTGCTTCGATACAGGTCGCACCGTTTCTCTGATTGACCTGAAATTTTGCACACATGTACATACCACCTAGGCGGGTTGCTGTATAGTTTTTGAACAAAATCCGATCATTGGTTATAAAAATAAAAAATAAAATAAAAAAATAAAAATGTTCCGATCGTTATGAAATTTTGCAGTTCAATAAGTACAACATTGTCTCCTATTTTCCAAATTTTCAGCTAAATCGGTCAAGACCTTAAAGACTTATTGGTAATCATAAATTCGAAAAATGATGTTAAAAAATGAAGGAGGCAGTGAAGATACAAAGATACACTTTAGAAGGCATGACGTCAATTAGTACATTGCAAAGATGTTGGAATAGTATAGTAGTCATAGACATCCTATATAATTGGCTAGACCAGCAGTCGGTGGTCCACTTCCGGTACAATTAGAAGCCATCTTAAAATGACAGTTTACATGTTAATCAAATGGGAGCGATTTGTGGCCAAATAGTTCTCAAGATTGCCGCCAGGTTGACAGGTAAGCATACTAGCCTTTAACACCAAATGATTACTAAATTCCCTTATGCAATCACTTCGTATTGTTTCTTTTGTTTAATACCATGCTGCACAAGCTAAAACCATATCAAACAATCCCGTAAAATACTTTATTGCATTAAAAAAGCATAAATTAAAACACCAAATCGCCATCTTGAAATGGGCCGGTTGAGTCTTCAATTTGCTACGCTCGCGCCTGTGCGGAGGTATAGGAGACTGCTAATCTAGCCTACTATAGGGGTTTAATATCAATGTATAGTGTACAATGTCAATATCCAGTTAGGCCTACACTGTGTGGCGGGCCTTATGGAAATGTCGTACTCGGGTCATGTTGCACGTACCGGTGCTCGCTCAACAACGCGTCCAACTGAGCGTTTTCGTAGTTTAATTGAGCGAGCGTAGCGAGCATCTCCACTTGACTCTTATGGCTTGAATGTCTGTTTTTTTTTTCTGTTACTGCTTCGATACAGGTCGCACCGTTTCTCTGATCGACCTGAAATTTTGCACACATGTGCATGCCACCTAGGCGGGTTGCTGTATAGTTTTTGAACAAAATCCGATTGTTGGTTATAAAAAATAAAAAATAAAAAATAAAAAAATAAAAATGTACCGATCGTTATGAAATTTTGCAGGGTCAATAAGTACAACATTCTCTACTATTTTCCAAATTTTCAGCTAAATCGGTCAAGACCTTAAAGACTTATTGGTAATCATAATTCGAAAAATGATGTTAAAAAATGAAGGAGGCAGTGAAGATACAAAGATACACTTTAGAAGGCATGACGTGAATTATTAGTACAATGCAAAGATGTTGGAATAGTATATAGTGTACAATGTCAATATCCAGTTAGGCCTACACTGTGTGGTGGGCCTTATGGGAATGTCGTACTCGGGTCATGTTGCACGTACCGGTGCTCGCTCAACAACGCGTCCAACTGAGCGTTTTCCTAGTGATAATTATACCGACCGTGTTGGGACTCTGATTCGGGAGGTCCAAACCCCGTCGAGACAGCAATCCCGACTGTAGTTTTTTCCGAGCTTTCTCTCAGTCGTTGTTGTGAATGCAAGGGAACGAGTCCTCTTAAGCAGCTCTCGGACATCCCTTCACAATAATTATCTAAAGTCCTAATTATCTAGTTAGACTAGGAAAACGCTAGAGTCCCGTCGCGTTGTTGAGCGAGCACCGGTACGTGCAACAACGACCCGAGTACGACATTCCCATAATGTTATTACATATCAATAAGTCTTTAAGGTCTTGACCGATTTAGCTGAAAATTTGTAAAATAGGAGAAAATGTTGTACCGTACGTATTGACCCTGCAAAATTTCATAACGATCGGAACATTTTTTTTATTTTTTTATTTTTTTTATATATAACCAACGATCGGATTTTGTTCAAAAACTATACAGCAACCCGCCTAGGTGGTATGTACATGTGTGAAAAATTTCAGGTCGATCAGAGAAACGGTGCGACCTGTATCGAAGCAGTAACAGAAAAAAACCCAGACATTCGAGCCATTAGAGTCAAGTGGAGACGCTCGCTCAACAAAGCTGAAGAGGGGCATGAATAATTGCACCCTAGGCAGGTTTCCCACGAAAAATTATTTATTTTATGTTGTATGCTGTGACAAAATTAACATTTTTTGGATGAGCGTAGCGAGCGAAGCGAAGACTTCAATTTCACTGACCCCCAAAAAATTTAGCTCGGGTGTTTTTTTGTTTGTTTTTTTTGTCTTTTTTGTTCGCCCCGTTTCCCCCGGGAAAAAAGGGAAATAAGCGATCTTGATAAAAAATTGAAGGGGAAACCTTCGAAATCTCGGGAAACTAGACGTCCCAACTTTTTTTGGGTAAAATCGAAAAAAATATTTCTTCATAAAATATCGAAATTTTAACGTTTTTTTTTTGTTTTTTAGTGCGAATTTTCTTGACTTTTGGGGGTTCGATTCGGCCCAAAAACAAGGGGGGGCTAAAAACTTTTCATATTTCACTTTTGGAAACTTTAAGGTTATAGTGATTTAGCCCTTTTTGCAAAAAAAAATTTAAAAAATTTTTACCCGGGAACCCATAAAAAACAAATTTTTTTAATTTGGGGGGGCCCCGCCGTTTCATCACATTTTCGTTTCATCGACACCGCCTTTTTCATCGAAAAATTAAATTTAATTTTTTAAATGTTCGTGACCACCTTTTTCATGGGGGGAAAACTTTGAGAACCCCGGGCCCACCGCCTTTTCTCGCACCTCCGTTTCCCTCGAAAAAAACTGTGAGTAGTACGGGTTGAAAAACAGGGGGGGGGTTTGGGCGCCGGTTTTTGTATTGCTCCAAACTTTAAGGTTTTCTTGTTTGTAATTTATACGATGTGATAGGGAATTTTTCCAAAAACATTAAGTATCGTTTTTGGGTATGGTTATTTTTTAATTAGTTGTTTAATACACAAATGATTTTAGCATTTTAATTTAAGTGCCGCATGAAACCCTAGACCTTTTTATTAACGCTTTTTGGTGTTTTAAAAAATCTATATTCGAAAAAAATGCAACCTAAATTTAAAATTAAAGCCTGTCAGGTTGGGGCCAAAAATGTGGGAAATTTAAAAAAAAATGGTGACTTTAATTTTTTTTTTAAAATACGTTTTTGTTTTCATCTTCCAAAATGAATGTGTAAAAAATAACTTATATAAAGAAATATTTTTCTTACTGATTTTTTTTTTTTAAAACCTCCGTTGAAAAACACATTTTTCCCGGGTTTTATTCCCAAAGGTATATTTTTGAGAAAATGTTTATTTTTAATGTTTTATCTGTTTATTAGGCTCGTAAAAAATTAAAACAAGGTAGGGGCTGTTAAAAACCCAAAAAAGTTTTCGAAAAAGAAGGGTAAATTTTCCTCCTTTTTGAATTAGTTAAGTATCACTGACCCTGATAAAGGGAAAAATTTAAAAAAAAACAATTAAAAAAAGAAGAAAGCCTTTTTCTGATGAGCATTTCTTCAATGCCAACCTTCTCTTCATCCTTTTTTTCTTCTTCTCTCCCAAATCTTCAAGTACAAATCCCATTTTGGGCCCCAGATTAAATTCCCTTAAAATGTTTCCAAATGTACCACGTAAATGTTAATTTTAAATACCCAAAAAACCCTGGCACATCATGGATTTTTCAGTTGCCTTTGGGAACAATTGCGCTTTTAACTTTACCCACAATATTATTGAATGAAAAAAAAGTACGAGCAATATTTGGGTAAATTTTGCTATTTAAAGGGTTTCCCCGCAATGAAAAAATATAGCATTATTTACCCAAAATTAGTTACATTTTTTTTCCTTGAACCAGTATCTAATTTTATGTTCATGGGTTAAAGTTCACGTTTATGTTCACGTTTTAAGTTTTATGTTCATGGGTTTTCGATATGTTTATGTTTGTTTACCCTTCATGTTCATGTTCATGTTCATGTTCACGGGCACGGTTTTATGTTTAAAGTTTACGTTTTTGGTTTTTGTTCACGTTCCCCGATCCTAAACGTTCACGGGGGCGTTTTATGGTTTTATGTTTCGGGGATGTTTATGTTTTATGCTTACGTTCAGCTCATTTCATGTTCACGTTCACGTTTATGTTTAAAGTTTACGTTCAGCTCGTTTCATGTTCAAAGTTTACGTTCATGACATGTCGGGTTTATGTTTTTCGGGCACGTTCAAGTTTATGTTTTTCGTTCATGTTCATATTCACGTTCACGTTTAAAGTTCCGTTCATTCAAAACGTTCACGGTAAAGTTTTATGTTTTATGTTTTTTTTTCGGTAACCCTTTATGTTCATGTTTTCGTTTTTAAACTCATGTTCATGTTTTTTCGTTTATGCTCTAGTTCATGTTTACGGGCACGTTCAAATTCATGCTCACGTTCCCTGGGTCATGTTCATTTTTCATGTTTTTCGGTCCATGTTTATGTTTACGTTATGTCATGGGGCCCGTTTTATGTTTTTCGGTTTACGTTCCCAAATTTTTATGTTCCGTTCCTGTCCATGTTCACTTCTGTGTGTGTTTTTCATACTATTGTGCAAAGTGTCAGTATGTTTTTCCCTTTCCTCCCCCCAGATGCCTTCTAGAAGATTTAAAAACCCCCACCACTCCAAGCATTTTGCATTCTTTCGTTGGAAACAAGATATACAACCCCCCAGAGCAGGTTTTAAACCCCGCACTGTAGGCGTGGGCAACCCTAAGAAAAAAGGTTTTTGTTTTTAAAGGGGGAATGGGTTTTATTGCTGCAAACTTCAAAAAAATATTTTTCCTAAAAAAACTGGGCCGAAAATCTCTAAAAATGGGTTTTTTAGAAAGCAACTTAAAAAAATGGGGAAATTTTTTATTGGGGAAAAAAAAGGCTGGATGGTTTTTCTGAAATCAATACATGTTTTTATATCCCAAAATTTGGGAAAATATATTTTTGTGTTCCTATTTTTTTCCACGTGGTGGGAAATTCTTGCCGTTGGGTTCCCGCATCTTTTTTGATAAACCCAATATGGGTTACTAAGTCAAAAATCCAAAAAACAAATTGGGGAAAGGGGTATTTTGCGAGCCAAAAGGTACAAGGTGTGAGCCCTCTTTTACATTTCAAGGTGCCCATTTAAAAAAAAATTTGGGTAGTAAAACCCGCGAATCTCGCAAAAAATTCTGGGCCACTCTTTGACCTCGAATTGTCACCCAAACAATTTGAAACTTTATATGATATTATAAAACCACTCAACCCAACCTCTCAAGCGAAGTTTCATTGCCCCCCTGAACAAACTTGGGGGGGCATTGCCTCCCGGTTCCTTCCTACGCCACTGCCCCCCCCCCCCCCCTCCTGCACCCCCTTGGCCAATGGTCTGGTCGGACTTGCACGAACGTCAACCTTGGCGCTCCCGAACTCGCACGAAGATGACGGCATCTCCATCAGTCAAATCACTGCAGTCTGCACCTACTATTTCATCACGTACTCCAGTTAAAAATAAAGGTACCTAACTCTAGGTTATAGAAACACAGAAAGTAATATACTATTTATGATGATCGAAATACCCAGAAATAATCCACGTTTTACTTAAATTATCATGAAATTACATTGTGCTCTTGACTAGTAGTTTATAGGCAGTGGCGTGGCGAACATACCAAATCGGAGCCCAGGCACCGATACCAAAAGGGGTGGGTGGGTGGTCCCCCAGGGACCCACCCATCCATTACTTTTTAAGAAACATAATATTTTGTATAATTTATAATTTATATGACTATTTTAATTGTTACAATCACACCTACTGAATTGTATGGCTACAGCTCTTTACTTACCTTAGAGTTAAACTGGACTGTTGTAAAAAGTTTGTCATGAATCATGATTTTTTAATAAAAGTGCAGGCAACATGCATGATGGATATTCATCCAGTAGTTCTCAACTCAACTAATAACAGGTAGCAATTCAACAATTCTGCTAAATGAATAGACACGTTCGTTATACTATAACTTATTTCATTTGATTGAATAGATTGATTTGAGGAATTTATAAAGTAAATAACAGCTGGTGGCATGGAGGAAGTCTAGAACATTTTCAAGTTTTCTGTTTTAATTTTTAATTACCGTCTTATGAAGCAGGATTATCGTCGTCGTGAATGCAATAAGAAGAACATTCTTGGACCCATTTGAATTGAAGTATTTCCAGTACAGTTTCTAGATAAAAGAGCATTGATTTCAATGAAATCGAGACAGCAAGTTTGTCCGTAAAAGAATAAAATCGTTTTCTTTTCTCTTCAAATATTGCTAAAATGTTTTCAACCACAAGTTGTACCAAATTATTTTCCGGGGCAACCGACCATGTACAATGTGTGAAAAATTTCAGGTCGATCAGAGAAACGGTGCGACCTGTATCGAAGCAGTAACAGAAAAAAACCCAGACATTCGAGCCATAGAGTCAACGTGGAGATGCTCGCGCTCAACAAAGCTGAAGAGGGGATGAATAATTCACCCTAGGCAGTTTCCCACGAAAATTATTTTATTTTATGTTGTATGCTGTGACAAAATGTAACATTTTTTGGATGAAGCGTAAGCGGCGAGAAGCGAAGGACTTCAATTTCACTGACCCCCCAAAAATTAGCTCGGGTGTTTTTGTTTGTTTTTTGGTATGTTTGTCGCACGATTCCGGGCAAAACGGCATAAGCGATCTTGATTGAAAAGTGAAGAGGACCTTCGAAATCTCGAACTAGACGTGCCACGTTTTTTGGGGTACAATCGAAGAAAATATTTCTCATGAATATCGTACTTTTACGATTTTTTTCGATTTTTATGCGATATTTTCGTGGACATTTGTTCGATTCTGACCAAACCAAGGGGGCTACCAACGTTCATAGTTCACTGGGGACATTAAGGTATAGTGATTGTAGTACCTTGCAGAAAAAGTGAAAAAGTTAGCCAGATCCATAGAAATAAAGGTTTAATATGGGGCGCGCCGTTTCATCGACACTTCCGTTCATCGACACCGCCGTTTCATCGACAAAATTCATTTAATATTTGAAATGTTCGTGACCACCGTTTCATCGGACACCTCCGTTTCCTCGACAAATTCTGTGAGTGGTAGCTGTCGAAAAACCATCGTTTTGGCGCGCGGATTTTGTATTGCTCCTAACATAAGGTTCTTGCTTGGTAAGTTATACACTGTTTGATGGATATGAATTTTCCAAAAACATTAAGTATCGTTATTGTATGGGTTATTGGTATAGTTGATTAATACACATACATAGAGTTATGAGCATATTAATTAAGTGCCGCATGCAACTAGACCTGTTAGTAACGCTTTTGCGTGTATATAAATCTAATTCGATAAAAATGCCAAAACTAATTAAATTATGCACTGTCCATGTGGCCAAATATGTGGCCAATGTAAAAAATAATGGTTGACTTCATTTTTATTAAAAATACGTGTAGTTTTCATCTCCAATGCACATATGTGTAAAATATAAACTTATATAATGAACTATTACTTACTGATTGAAAACCTCCGTTGTAAAAAACACACTTTTTCGGTTATATTCCAACGGTAATTTTTCGAGGAAAAGTGACTTGTAAATGTTATATCTGTTTCATTAGGCTACGTAAAAATAAACAAGGTATGGACTGTTTAAAACCCAAAGAGTTTTCGACGTGACTTGGTAATTGTCCTCCTTTGTGAATTAGTAGTATCACTGACACCATGATAGAGAGTAAACTTTAAAAAATAAAAAACAATAAACAAAGAAGAATGCACCTTTGCATGATTGTAGGCATTGCTTCACTGCCAACCTTCTCTTCAGCCTTTTCTCTCTAGCTCTCTCTCAACCTCTTCAAGTGACAAATCCACATCTTGCTTCCGCAGATGTATTCATAGCATGCTTTTACAAGACTGTACCCACGGAAATGCTTAAATTGAAATACCCAAATTACGTGAGCAAATTTAAAATGCGCCATTGTTCATGTTGTCCTTTGGCGAACAATTGCGCTTTTAACTTTACCCACATTATATGATTGAATGAAAAAATAGTACGAGCAATATTTGATAAATTTGCATTACAGGGTCCACTGCAATGAACAATATCATGCAGTCTTTACAACAATAGTTAATTTGTTCTTGAACCAGTATCTAATTCATGTTCATGTCAGTTCACGTTTATGTTCACGTTCAACGATTCACTGTTCACTGTTTACGATCATTGTATCATGTTGGTTACGTTCATGTTCATGTTCACGGTAACGTTACATGTGCATGGTCACGGTCACGTTCCATGTTCCATCGTTTTACGTTTATGTTTAGGTTCACGTTTCACGGATCATAAACGTTCACGGTAAACGGTCTCATGTTCATGTTTACGGGCATGGTATGTTCATGATTACGTTCATGTCACGTTCATGTTCACGTTTAATGTTTAGTTGACGTTCATGCTCGTGTATCATGTCATTTGTTACGGTCACGTTCAGTTCATGTTTACTGTTTCATGTCATATTCACGTTCCACGTTTTGTTCACGTCACTATTTTTTATATTTTCTCCGAGTTCATAAACGTTACGGTAATAACGTTCATGTGTCATGTTTACGGTAACCGTTCATGTTCATGTTTACGTGTCAGCTCAGTTCAGTTGTTTACGGTTCATGACTCATGTTCATTGTTTACGGTCACGTTCAAATTCATGTTACACGTCATGTCCCAGTCATTCTGTTGTGTGTTATCATTACTATTGTGCCAAAGTGGTCAGGTATGTTTCCGTTTCCTCCCCACAGTGCCATTCTAGAGATTCACCCACCACTACCAAGCATCTGCATTCTTTCGTTGGAGCAAGTTATACTACAACCCACCAAGCGCAGAGTCTAACACCAGCATTCTGTAAGGCAGTGACAACCCTAGAACAACGTTACATGTTTTACGGGAGAATTGTTTTCATTGCTGCAATTCTCAAAGAAAATTTATTTTCATACAACATCTAGGCCGAAGTCACCTAAAAATGATTTTTGAGAATGCACACTTAAAAATATGTCGAATTTTGTATTGAGATGATAAAAGGCTGGATGGTTTACTGAACACTCAAATACATGTTTTATATCCCAAGTTGGTACTATCAATTTGTGTTCCTATTTATTTCCACGTGGATGGAACAAGTATCTTGTACCGTTGGTTCCAGCAATCTTGTTGATTAAAAATTAATATGATTCTAAGTCAAAACTCCAAATACGAAATTGTGAATTGGGGGTCGTATTGTTGTCGAGTCAACGGTAACAAGGTGCTGAGCCATCTTTTACATTTCTAAGGTGCCCATTAAATAAATAGTTTGCTAGTCAAATCAGCAAATCTCGCAAACATCTCTGGCAGCCACTCTGTTGATTTGAATTGTCACCCAAACAATCTGAAACTTTATTATGGTTTGATATTATAAAACCACTCAACCCAACCTCTCAAACGAAGTTTCATTGTCCCCCCTGAACAAACTTGGAGGGGGCATTGCCTCACGAGTCCTTCCCCTACGCCACTGCCCCCCCCACCCCACTCCTGCACACCCTGGCCAATGGTATGAGTCGGACTTGCACGAACGTTCAACCTGTGGCGCCTCCCGAAATCGCACGAAGGCATTAGACTGGCAGCGCCCATCAGTCAATATCAATGCATGTCTGCAACCTTACTACTGGTCATCACGTTAACATTACCCAGTTAAAAATAACGGTACCTAATCTAGGTTATAGATAAACACAGAAAAGTAATATACTATTTATAATGATGATCGAAATACCCAGAAATAAATCCACGTTTTAACTTAACAGTAGTCATGAAATTTAATTGTGCTCTTGACTAGTAGTTATAGGATGCGCAGTATCATCTGCGCCACAGTGTATGACGTGCAGCGAGATTGTGCAGTTCAGTATTTTCTTCACGCACCGAGTTATCAGTCGGCAGCCAGTCTTCAAGCGGGCAGCTCCACGCCGTTTCCGGGCTTGCAATCTACATTGCCCAGGGTTAGTTACATTTATATCTTGCTTTATCTGCTGCATCCATTGGATTAGTACCCAGTTATTATTACGACTATTATCCTCATTATACAAATTCATTCTATTGGAATTCACGTTCCGTGCGATTCTTATGTCAGGAGAAAAAGTAGAATATTCATTTTCTTAATAATTGTCAAAGATTTTCTCTCGTCGTTGAAACGTCTAGATATTCAGAAACGCTGTCCAACAGCTATTTTGTCTGTAAGATGATTTAGTTTACTCCTTCCTACCTCCGTAGCTTTCAAATGCTACCTCTATCGCTTCTGTCGTACGATTATTATTGACTGGCGTACTTTTAAATTCAAAAAAAAAATTTTATTTCCGCGCCAGCCACTCTAGATTGGCGTGGTAAGTCTCGCTTCGTTTGTTGTCTAATTCAAGGTGCTTACTTTATCTGCTTGCATCCATTACATTTTAGACTATTATTATACGCTATATCTCTACTATAAATATCATCCACGGAATTTACGTTCCGTTCTGTAACTATTCATATGTCTTGAAAAAAAATAGAATATTTCTTGATAATTTAATATTTTCTCGGAAGTGGAGACATTTTGAAATCAGCCAACGTGGCCAAAACTATTTCGTCTGTTAGATTGATTCATCACGTATGCGCCATGCCTACCTCTTCAAATTCTACTCCTATCCGTCTTCTGATTAGGGCATTACGAGTTAATTATTTACTGGCGTTATTTTAAATTCGACAATATTTCTCTAGAAGTATATTCATTTTTTGCCACTTGAAGCGTATTGCGACATGGATTATCTTTTTTATGGTCACAACTATGGACCCGTGTTCAGGTGAATTAAAATGTGCATGTTGATTGTTTCGGATAAATTCGAGTCCCGTTTAAGCAAACACGATACCTATGTTTAAACAAGTGCCCTACCAAATCAAAGTCATCCCCAACATGATGTGCTCCGTGTGTTTTGCCATGGTCTAGTTGTAGTCGGTGTGCAAGTGGGACTGTTGTACCTGAGCCATTACAAGCGCGATGTTTGACGCAATTCAACGCGGACGCACATGAGCCTGCAGATGACTCATCCGGCCCACTTTACTGTGAACTATGCGATAAAGCTCAAACATCGCAGTATGAAATCAATATTTCCAGTTTTTCTGCCAAACGTAGCGAATGGCAAACTATTGTTCTAGAATAACTCAGCAGAATCCAGAAATTAAAAATTTAAACTTTTTCTAAAGTAAAAGGTTTTTCACACCATGTGTCTCCTTGAGCCAACTTCCTTCTTATCATGGAAGTCAACAGTCACAACCAAATTTTGTATGTGGTCGCCCAGGTGAAGCTCAATCTTTTAGAGCATATGGCACGTTAAGCCGGAGTCGTCTAGCGGTCGAAACCTAGTTGGGTGCAAACTACAAAGAACAATTGTATGAATCTCTAACTATGTCCGTTAAAGCGGGCTTTTGGCTTAAGAAAAAACTTGATATTAAAATGACAATAAATATTGTAAAAACATACGCGTCCTTCGAGCCACCCGCCCTACCCCAACCCACTCCACACCTAAACATCAATCTTCTTGCCCTCTAAAATCCCCCCCGCAGTGTTACACAAACAAGTTTTGTCCATAATACTGCAAAAGTACGTACCACCTGTATCCTCTTTTTAGTGCTCGATGTGTCTATCCGATGTCAATGATTTACTTAGTTAGTCGTTTCTCATCAGTTAGCTTATCTTACAGGCGCAGGAATGGCTGCCCTACAGTCCAGCCTGGTAGGGGGGGGGGACCACCCGATCGCATCATACCTTCCATACAGCTGATAGGTGACGTCACCATCAACATGGCTGACAACTGACACGGCAGCCACGGCAGCGTGATCAAGCTGATCACATCCATCAGTTCTGTCACAACATGGTAGTCAGGTTGAGCCCATTACTATTTAACTATCAAACCCATTGCAATTATTTTTTGTTTGGTGTAAATTCAAGTTTAGAACATGAAACTTTATGTTATCTTGGATTGACACCTATAGAATGTATATAATTATGACAAACTGTTTTTTTTTGTAGTTTCAATTTTCCTACACCTTTCTTGGGGTCTTGTAGGGCCTACTAGCGGCTAGTTCTGCTTTCAATGAACAATGTACTTGGGTCGATTCCCAATGGAGCATATAAACAGTTACACGTAACTGAATGTATGTCAATGTAGTATTTTCAAAGCAGTGACTTAGAAGTGCGATGTAATAGAACTACATACTATATGGATTATATCCAATGCGTCTATTCCATCTCAGCTCCATCATGACTGCAGTGCCAAGCCAAGGACATCAATGATTTCGACTTGTGTGGTAACCTCCTCAATTAGGTTGGAAAGAATGGCCAACTATTTCCTACCAAATGTTTTTTTTTTCTCTAAAAAAACGTATGCCCAAAACCACCTAGCAATGATTATATTTTAATTATGTAGGTGTTGTAATGAAAAAAATGTCCTCGGCAAGTTTAAATTCATGCTCGTTTTATCTAAACAAAAGTAAGGTCATTAAGTAGCTGAGTGGAGAGTGAAACGCACCAATTTAGGCCACTCAATGCCTGAGACTGAGCACTGCCTCAGAGAGACCGTAACACTCCACTGTTAAGTTTAACCTTACAAAACATAACCACATTAAAAAAAATCACTAAAAAAACAAAAATACCTTCAAAAACATCTTATATACCTGTCACTATTTATAAAAAAAACAACCTTAAAAACCACCTCACGTAAACACAAACCAACAAACACAGTTTACAAAGTGTTAAAAGTTGGCTCCATTCCCAACTCGAAAGAGTACCGATCGTGTTAAGTTAACTTTTTAATGATACTATGTCTGTAGTAACATTTAGATTTGTCCCCCCCCCCCCCCAACCCACAAAATACTTGAACTAACTATTCATGAATGGATGTATTGTTATTGTGACAAGCACTCTCCTGCCCAAGAGCTAGCGGTCCCTCGCTCGTCTCCATAAGGCAGGTCGTCGTTATCGGGTCAGCAGAGAACAGGCTTGGATCAACGCTAATCTACAGCACGACACGCAGAGTTTCCGGAAATTGCTCGAAAAGTGAGTGTAATACTACTATTGTCAACTTTGACAACTCTCAATTGTTAGGATACAGAACGGAGCCTACATTAAGCCCAGCCAGCATATTGTGCTCTTAGTCTCATGGTCTGTGACTAGCTAGAGGCATTGTTTAAATTGGTGGCGTAACTTTCCACGTTTGCTCTTCAAATTAATGGGTTGTTACACAACTTATTAGGCCTATAGGTAATAAAATTTAATGACATCAAAAAAACTTAAAATTTAAAAAATTATATAATTATTTAACATTGCACAATTACGGTTTTCTTTTTTAAATTTTTTCATTGTTGCTTTTATTTTAAATTGTTAATATTTTATAGCTAACAGGCCTGTTATAGGCAAGGACTTGGTTATTATAACACCTCCTATGATAATGGTGATAACACTTTCTTATTTTTTAATTTTCTAGCAGTCCAAACTGTTCGGCGGTGACGTCTTCTACTTGAAACTCGCTGCGTTCCAGATCGAACGTTGTCTCGAACCACCCTGTGAACCGAGTTGCCGAACTCCAGCTTCTGTGCCGACTCATCAGCGTTGCCAGCGATCTACTCTCTGGTGAGGGATAATATTTTTTAAACTTTCTTTATAGCAAACTTAAAAACCGCACTTGATGAACGTCTTACTTGGGGAATGAACTTTTGAAATGGATGCAATTTATTTTATGGTTCACACAAAGTAATTTTTTTAACTCTTACTTCTTAATTTTTTTGAAATTAAGTAATAGGCCTAGACAGTGGCGGCCTGACCATACAAATTCGGGGCCATGGCCCCGCGAGAAATAGGTGGGTGGGTGGTCAGGTCAGGGTGGGTGGGGGTGGGGGTGGGGGTGGGACGGTCGTTGTGTGGACGTTAGTAAGTAGGCCTATTAATCATTGAGTGTTTGCTGCATAAATATGAGCTATTAAAGAAATAGTATCATGCCTATATGATGAAAACTTCCCAAACAAGCCAATACTCGTGTCAGATGGAATGTAATTATTGTGATGGTTTTAAAAATGCGCGCTCAAAAGATCGTGCCAAATAAACTGAAAAAGTCACCCAAACGCGCGGGGTACACCAAGCATCTAATATTTTTTCTGTAACCACTACTACCAGTGGTGCCCGGTGGATATGGGTGTCCGCAGGTGGTGGGGGGGGGGGGGGGGGGGGGGCCAAGATCCCTGGCCAAGCTTTTAACATTTGATAGTCCTATTTTTCGATTTCTTGAGCCAACATTTTTGTTAAAACCCCAATCGAGCACAAGGACAAGACCTTCCAGGACAGTAGCGCCCACACCCACAGGAGCAAGGTAGAGGCCGCTCCAGTAGCCTGGGGGGGGGGGGGGGAGGGGGGGGGGCAAAGAAAGAAATTATTGAGAAAAAGGATGAGAGGATAAAAGAAAACACGCGGCAATTCGAAAGAGGTTGTCACTGTAATGGAAATTAATACAAGAAAACCACACCTATGTTTATGTATGAACCTGCTGAAGTAGACACAAGAAAAAGTGTAATACACTGATTTGTGTTAGCGCTGTGGTAAGAAAATGAATTAAAATAATGAAATACATTAAAAATAGAAAGTTACACACACCCCTAAAAATATAAATAACAATTGTAAGGGCACCTACTAATTATAATAAACAAATCAAGGACAAAGCCAAAACTATGAGATAAGTTTTACGCCACTGGCCGGTCTGGTCCGTCATATCTTACCAAGAAGTGTCCGACAATACTTTTCAGTCCATCCAGCTATTGCTTTCTTCGATGACATAAAATAAATGTACAGGTAAATCAACTCCACTCTATTATTTATATGCATATATTATTTAAGAATAGTTTAGTTGTGAATTAGAATTTTGCATTTTCCATTTTATAGGCCCCTATATATTATATTAAAAATTGAGAAGGGTACACACGTCTCCGAAATATCCTGGTATGTCAGTTCGACTGCACAAAAACTACATTATTTTGATGTTGCATTTAGCCCACTACTTTTTTCTAAAACGCACCAAATGCACTCTAAAAACCTGATAAAAAATTTCGCCTGCGGCGCGGTTGTTGGGGGGCAGGCCCCCCAAATCCCCCTAATTTTTCCGCGAAGGTACAAGTTGGGATTTTTGCCCGTCCCGGACAAGATTTCTGTAGACGCCCTTGCCGGTGGGTATGCTTAGTTTGCCACGGCATATTTAAGGGCTCGCCTGAAAAAGTGTCTTAGGCCACCTAATTTGGGGCACATAGCAAAAAATATGTCGCCATCCGTGGGTGCATGGGCAACCGCAGGAGAGGGCAAGGGGGCAGTTGCCCTCCCCCCCCCCCGTCCATGGCACGAGCCAGCAGAAGTGCTAATTTTCCCTTATTTGATGTCTGGATTTATGATTAAACTTGTACAATCGATTTCTTTACTGATGAACGTTTGTTAAATTTAATGGTTGGCAATTTTCTGCGAGATAGACTTATTGTGTCTTTTACCTGCAATAGTTTCGTCTTGAGTTTTGAAAAGAATACCACTCCATAGAATAATGCGAATTTTGATCGTCACAATAAAAGGCTTGCGAAAAGGAAGATGTGAGGTGGGGTTAAAGTCATATTATCTCAGTAATCAAAAAAACTAATAACCGCCCAACTCATTGTTGGGAATCGGAAGCTTTTGACTAAAAGGACAAAAAAGGGGTAAATTATTTTAAGGTTTCCTTAAGATTCCTTTTGGTGGTTTTCTAGTTTCGAGTATCGACTGCACAAGCCCACTACTTTTTCCTAAAACCCACCAAACGCATTCTAAAAACCTGATTTCCTAAATTTTGCGGCGCTATTGATAAGGGGGTTCTGCCTCCCAAACCCACTGTGCTTGCCCAACGAAAATACAGATAGTGTATGCCCCCTGCCAAAATTCCTGCGGCGCCCATGCGTGGGTGGGTGGGTGTAATGCTATAAAGTTGGCCCGGGGGTTTTCAGGGGTTTCAAGCCGCCACTGCGGCCTAGATCATACAAATTACTAGTGAACCTTAGACTTCTGAACTAACCATTCTTTCTGCAACAGTTTTATCATTAATGGTTTTAAATTGTTTAAAAAAACGAAGCAGGCATTTTAAATGTGTTGCTCTTCGTTAATTTTACGTAGAATAAATACGAACATTGCTTTCAGTAAACAAACTGTATTGTTGGAAGTGAACTAAAGTTGATTATTTAGATCGTTAAAACTTAAACAAATTGTTTCTTGTGTGAACTGAAGTTTCAAAACATTTTTTTTAATGGAACTAACTTCCCCCATTTTGACAACTGGGGACTCCCAAAGGGATTTATACTGCGGTTCCTCTCGTTGGGAATGTAGGCCTACGTATTCAAAATTTTTTTGGAATAATAAATTTTTATTTTTAAAGTTAATTATTATTTTGAATTTTTTTTTTTAGTAGGCCTAGGTAGGCCCTACTTATATATAGGCTATGATAAAACGTAAAACTTCTACATCACTAACTGAACACTGCACAAACCTATTGATTCGTACTAAGAGTGATGAATTCATTTTAATTTAAAACGTGGTAGTTTCAGTACATTGGCAATTGATTGAATATTTTTTCCCGATATAAATATGAAAAGTTTTAACATACGTAGTACTTTTTAATATGGTAATAGTCCAAGCTCATTTTGTTTAGTACTTTAATTTAATTTTAAAAACTTTTTACTTACTGTGCATAATCATTTTTCTTACCTGACATACAAACATTAAATCAATTTTTATTTTATTTGTCTAGTATGGCTAGAGATACGTTTTTTTAGCACTTAAATTTAGAAAATTTTGCATTAATTTTGACAAATTTAGCATTTTTTAGCATCAATTGGGTTTCTTTTCCACCAAAACCCTAAATGTAGGGGGTTTCTTAACTTTTCTGGTAAAATGATGAATTGTAGGAACATTTCAATTCAATAGTCACATAAAACGCTAGAATAAATTACTAAAATAGTCCAATAGGCATTAAAAACATTATTTTTAGTAAAAATTTGCATTTTAAATCGCAAAATTAGGGATTTTGTTGCATCAAAAAACCTAAAACGCTAAAAAAACTTATCTCTAGTTATGGCAAACCTGTAAAACGCTACACTCGATCAAACTTCGTCTCTACCAAGGAAGGTCGTCTGTATCAAGTTGACTCGTACAACTCTGCAATCAACATCTCAGTTGTCCAGCCTGGCTCAAGACTTCTCCGCGACACGTCGTCGCATGAAGGAGATCCCCGTCAAAAAGATAGGTAGATAATTTTTATTACGAATATAAATTGTTATTTGAAATGTTCCACACACTGCGGTTATTCCCGGGAAATTAATTTTAAGTTGGCCAAAAAAAGTTTGGGTTTG